>VWZE01018315.1:50522-115164 GCA_013396675.1 Eubucco bourcierii
AGGCACTGGAAGAGGTTGCCCAGGGAGGTTGTGGCTGCTCCCTCCCTGGAGGTGTTCAAGGCCAGGTTGGATGAGGCCTTGAGTAACCTGTGCTAGTGGGAGGTGTCCCTGCCTATGGTAGGGGGTTGGAACTAGATGATCCTTGAGGTCCCTTCCAATTTTACCATTCTATGATTCCATTTTAATTTTATATTTTTCACCTGAAAATTAGTTTGTTCTAAAAGTTTTGAATAGTGTAGAACGTTTTAGTCAACTGGAAGTTAACACTGAGATGGTAAGTATTCTGCTGATGAAACAAATACATGCAATTTGAATTTCGGACCAGTCTGAAACCATTTCCCTTCTGTCTCTCCCAGATTGGCCGGTGAATTGAGGAGAACTAATTGCATGGCTTCCACTGCCCCTCAACGTAGAGGTGGAGGAATCCTTCTATGCTGGATTTGTGACCACAGGAGCCTGTGAATCGTGAAAGAACATTTAAGCACAGCGTTCCAACTACAAATGAAAATGTATCTTTGCGGAAATCTAATGAGAAGATAATTCGCAGGCATGTTTATTAGTAGGAAGCCATTGCATAAAATGTTTGGGTAAGGCAAAACATTGATTAAAATACCAACCAGGTAAATCAGTTTCCAAGGCAAAATATAGAGATTGCTGCCATTTAACTGATCTGAGGCAGCCAGCAAAAATGCTAGAACAGCCTGCCAAATAACTGGATGGTTGCTGATGGAAAAAATTAGCCTCAGTACATTGGCATCTGGAATCTGTGACTACCATCCAAATAGAAAGGGGACTGGTGCTGTGGAATATGGTAATTGCACTCCAGAAGCCTACCACAAGTCTGCTGTGGCTTTGTTATTTAAAAAAAAAAAAAGAAAAAAAAAGTTTTTAATTAAAAAGTAAGACTTTAAAAGCACAGAAAGTAAGATGTAAGACATGTAATTAACTGGGTAAAAGGAGTTTCAGTTTCTGTGTGTGTCTGGGTAAAACACGGACATACGTGCATATGTGTGCATGTGCCAGTTTGTATTTCTGAGCATTTGTTTCTGTGTTAACTCTGTGTCCATTTCACAAAGAATTATACACTCCATTTGTGTATTTCTGAGCATTTGTTTCTGTGTTAACTCTGTGTCCATTTCACAAAGAATTATACACTCCATTTGCTTGAGATTCCAATGTATATTACTTGGGGAAAAAAAAACCAAACCAAAACAACAACAACAAAAAAACCCCAAACAAACAAACAAAAAAACCCAAGAGTTTCTGAGTACAACCCATGTTTTAGCAATTGCATTTCTTTCTCTCTCTCCCTCCCACACACCCCCTCCCTTCACGTTTGTTTTTTATTGTTATTATTTGGAGGGGAGCTGTCAGATGCAGGCAATCACCCCCTTTCGTGATCCCCAGAGTGGGGGTGCAGCTGAAGCAACAAGAGAGGAACAGCCAGTAGAGACAAACTACCAGTTCTTAACCTGAAAGTCTGCTTATTCATAGGAGAAATTGACAGGAATCCTTAATGCTCTGAATGGTCAATTTATGTTACTGCTGATGCCCCGGGGAAATTACTCTGAAACCACCCTGCTTATGTGTCTACATAGCACTTTCTTCCAAGAAGTCCTTCCCTCCAAAAGCTCAGTGGCCATACTGCTTATAGATGAAACTTTAAGGAAAATCTACTTAGGCTTGTTTTCATTAAATCAGAAATGGCTGTTTCTTGTAAAGACTGTCTGAGGTTTAAAACCTCAGACCTAGTGAGCACCTAGTTCTGAGAGAGGAATATATTCAGTACCAAGTTACCTGTTTCTAAAAATTCATGAGTTTTTCAATGGTAGAAAACTGCATGACATGAACATAAGATACTATTTTGCCTGTTATGCCAAGTATACATGGATCTGGTCTCTTCTCTCCCTTATCCACTGCAGAGGCATTGAGAGGAAGCATATTATCTGTCATAGACATTGAGTTTGAGGAGCGTGTAAGTGCTCTGCTGGATGATGGTCTAAAGGACCATGCATCCTGCACCAGGTACTCATGACCAGGATGAATGGGAGATGCAATGCAATGCAAAAGTAAATCAGACTTTTCTGGATGCCTTTCTGGCCTTCAGTGCTATTCATGTATGTCTGTGACAGTAAATAAACCTCACTTTCTATAAAGAGAGCAACAAATAAGAGGTGGCTCGTGCACCACGGTGGAATAGCCACAGAACAAGAGAGGTACTTCTGCCTTGCCACAGCTTTTCCACACTACAAGACAATGTGCAGGAATAGTAGGGGAAAAAAATTATTAGTGATCACTACTGGGTGAAAATATCCAGTGTCAAGAGGTGTTGTGTTGTAAGAATGATACTTTTCATAGGGGACAATAGACATACTGAGATTGTTAATTTTTAGAGTTCTTGTATGCTTTATTAATTGCAGGTAAGGTACGTTAGTGGTAAGTATTTGAAAATTTCCCTGACTTTTCGGGAAAACTGTTTTCCTTTAAAATCAAATGAAGCAGAGACAAAAGGTATCCACTAATAGCAAGGCAAGACAAAGGTTATCACAGAATAAAAAAAAAAAAAAGAAAAAAAAACCCCGCATTAGCTAAAGTACAATCCTATATATAGCAGAGCACTTAAGAAGGTACTCCAGACTGGGAATATACCTAACTGCTTTCCTGAGCCACAACAGTGATTACAGGATGTTTCATTTTCTCTTTGTAGGGTCCTCAGGTTCAGAGACCTTTTTGCTGTCATGAAGAAATCACTGTAATCTATCAAAAGGTATTAGCATTCCCACCACCGGGATTATGAATGTAATTTCCCTCATCTCCAGTCCTTTCGAGGGCCCTGAAAGTTTTATTTCATCTTTCGAACTTGCACTAAGGGCTTTGGCTAGGAGTTAGTGCTTCTGGCTCACTTGAGCTAATTTGGCAAGTAATTTTAAAATAACTTCTATTGTATGTAGAGTTGCACGGTTTGAAATATTGCTCAGTCAGATCTTATTTCATGAATGGTTTGTTTGATTAGGTGCCCAGGTGGAACACAATCAGAGGAACCTGGCCAGCTGTTAGCCCTCAGCAGGGAAGAGGAAATGAAGCGGGTTTGTTTGCTCCTTGGCAGAGCACTGCAGCCACTGGACTGCTCCGTAAAGGGATAGCGCCTCCCTCTGCCCACCTTTCAAGAACGTTGCTGATGCATTTTGTGAAGGTTCCTGACAACACCTATTAGGAGTGCCCTTGGGCATCTACTGGAGCAACCGTCCAAGGGGGTCTCCTTTGGGGACCTTCATTTAGCTTAAAGTTGGCAGGAGGACGGAGCATGCTGAGCTCTTACCAATAGGATGTCCAGAAGCAAAATTCTCAGGTACATCAGATGCCTCCTGAGCCTGAGCTGTCAAGATTCTTGTTTTGGATTTAACCTTCTAAACTTGAACTGAGCCCTACTTTTGGTGTCTTTTGGGACTTTTCTGGACTTTTACCTCTGCACTTCCTAAAAACTGCTATGATCAGGATGGACTTCACAGCATCCATATAGCAAAAAAGCTGAACTGGGAGAAAGGGCCCTGGTTTGATCAGGATGTTCAGGGTCTCACCCAGTTCTTGGTGGTCATGGTGAGCCCACATCAGAGACACAAGTCCTCAGGCTTCAGGTTGATTTTAGGACATGCAGAACTACGAATGAGGGCAACATCCCCAATGCCTTGCTGCTGCAACTGCTGTGGGGAGCCTGGTTCACCAGCTCCACAAGGCTGAGGAGTCCCAAAACCACTGACAAAAATCCCACCAATAAAGAATTTACATGCAGCAAAGAATTAATATAAAGTATAAGCATGAGCTGTAGAGAGGAGGAAAAGCAAAGCAAACCAAAACCCCCCAGAGCATTTGTTTCCAAACTCATAGCAAAGCAATACATGCTGTATTCCAAAGACAGAACAAGAAACCAGACTGGGTTTATATAAAGCTGCATGTGGAAACCTCTCTGGTAACAAAATGAGCAATAAAAATCAAATATCAATAAGAATCCAAATATTCATCTTTAAAATCACTGGGCAGTAAATTACACATCACAGGCCTCTTCAGACTTCTGGCAAAAGCTGCACGATGGAAACTCCTGAATGCAAATAAAATCCAATGTATTGTTTAATTCTGCAGCTAGAGCAAGTCTTCTGTACAAGCTGCCTTTCCTAAATATGGGAAGGGGCTGTCACCTGGGTTGAGGAATGGGTTTTTTTCTAGCACAACCCACAAAGTTTTGTTTTGATCAGCCCTCATTGTAGAACTAAAATGATAAATTTCTTCCTCCCTTGCCTGAAAGCAAGGAGACAGGCATGTTTCTGAGGACAATGTGAAAAGATTTGTTAGTCATTCTTTACTGAAACCCATGATCTTAAATCCAAAAGAACCAGGTGGGTTTGGTGTTCCATCTCTATCTGGAAATTTTGTTTGTTTTCACCCAGGGCTGGATCATGTCTTGGTGTCATGGGAGACTGCTCAGTGATGTGGAGAATGAGTTGCTGATGTCAACTCCTTGAGTAGGAGAAAGAGGAGGCTTGTGCTCCCCTGGGAGGAGGAAGGAAGAAATGGATGTGGAGTACAGTTTGAGCCAATCTTTTGCCAGCAAGCCAAACCCATTCCAGCTTATGTCTAATCCTTCAGACTGGCATTTCACCTCAAAGCCTCACTCTGAAGAGTTATCTCCTTTACAGGTAAGGACCATTTAAAACAAGCCAATGCTCCATCTCCTGTTTATCCCATCTTGCATTTCAGCAGCAAGCCCAAATGAATGCAGCTACTTGAGCAGTTTCTACACAGTGTGAGAGTCTGTAGATTCAGGCTGTTAAGAAGCAGGACTCTTCTCTTACAGAGGCTGATGAGATACGAGTCTTTTGTACCACTTTATTCCTATCATGATGTGACGCTCCACAGGTGCTCTGTCTTGATGCTTTATGTGGTGGTGGTGGCCAAGTCTCTACCACCTGAACTAGGCACCGACAAAAGAACGGTGCCTTTTTGAACAACTAGACCTCAGATACCAGGAAGACCTTCCCATAACTCATTTTTATTGATTGGAAATAAAGTGGTACACCATCTGATAGTTTAAGAAGTAATGCATGCTTTTAACAGGAGGAGTAACAGAACAGAGTTGTAAGCCATTAAAAGCTCTTTTAGCAGCTCTCTTTCCCAAACTATATGGATGATTATTTGGATCTTCCCCTATGGTAAGCTGTGGCAAAACCATATGAAACGCCCATTTTTGGTAGCATTTAATTGTGGATGCAGAAGACATTTTAAAGCTTCAGCGATAGATTATGACCCTTTCTTTTAAATGTGCCATAACAATTTCTCATTATATTGTTGCAGTGGACTGAACATAGCAGCAAACCAAATCCTAAATCCATAAAAGCAGTAAATTAAATGTGGCTCCAGTGGTTTTGGAGCTTGACCAACAAGTTATCTTTATTAATGCATTCAGGGAAAAGGTCTCATTTTATTACATTATTTTTTCAATGATAAAGGCAGTAATGGAATGCTCAACAGAACGTACCAAAGGAATCTTAGTTTGCTGGCATTTGGGTCAAATTTTTTGTCTGTGTGTGCTTGGTACAGGGTTAAGACTTGGCAGTGTCCTGCTCACTGACTTCTGTCTTGAAAAGTACAGTGTTTTGCTGCTTCTCAGTACTTGCTAGTTGACATTTTCTTGGCTTCGAATGAAATTTTGACACATAAATCCCACATGTCAAATGATATTGTAAAACAAGCATCCAAGTGTCAGCACATAGCCCAATAGTCTAGGGAGCAAAGAATAGAATAAGGAACACCTTTATGCAGTCTTTCATCTACATCCAGCCATCTGCAAGTAATATGAAACCCGTTTCAAATGAAGCTAGGTTGTTTGGCCTATTAACACACAGAAAGCCAAAGCAGAAGTTTGGAGTCTTCATGGCTTTTATTGACTTGCTAATAAGTAGATAAAGCCTTTATTTTCCAAAACTGTTCTTTTCTCAGATATCCCGTTCCAAAGAAAGCCTAATTGAAATTACAGAAGTCTCTTGCAGAGTGCCACAAATTCCATTTTTAAATAGCCAGCTGATATTGAAAGACTTCACCATGAGCCTTTCACTTGTAAAGTAGGGCCAGTGGGTTACCCGCTGATGAGCTGTTTTGTTGGACTTGGGCAGACACTAATGGTACCAGGTTCCTACAAAACACCAACAAAGAAGTGTGGATTTACATGATGATGGGCTGACTGCCGGTTCAGCATTAAAAGTACTGCAGTGAGCCTCCTGTAGTTGCCATCTGCAGTAGGTACTTTGCCATGTCTGCTTCTTTTCTGTGTAATATCACTGGAGAACAGAACTACAAGTAAGCCATGATTTAACAGGGGTTTCAAGGGCCTTCGTCTGTACTGTTATTCAGTAAAAATAAACTGTACGGTCAAATGGTATTTTAGATAAGAAGCCAGTTATGAATTTCAGATAACACAGAAACATGGACCTTGAGGGGAAAAAAAAACGAACCAACCAACCAACCAAAAAACCCACAAACCACCAGGATTTAGCAGTGTTCCCAATATAAAAGGTCCTGCAAACCTCAATGTGCAGGCACACATTGAGCCTGGAGAAGTGTGGAAAAAATGAGTACTATGACATGCAGGGTCCCAACTGAAGTTTGTGAATGTACCCAGAACGCGGTGTGAAGCAGGCTACAGATGTAAAGATGCAAAGAACCTGAAGATTTAGAGTATCATCTTAATTAAGTCCAATTCTTTATAACTGTCAATCTATCTATTTATCTATCTATTTTTCCCTAGGAATTATTTATCTAGATATATATGTACACATATGTATCTAGATATATAATTCCTAGGGAAAAAATCAATCTGACTTTAGGCAAGGTCTGCTAGGGCTGACTGAAAAAAAAGGATACTGTGGAAGGTTAACCTTAGATTAGTGTTAAAGATGAATAAAGACCAAGCATTTGATACTGATGTGATTTTATTGGGTGTTACGTGCTATGACTGGTTTTAGTTCGCTTGCAGCACCATGCTGGGGATGGCATGCTGAGGTTTGGCAGGGACTGACCCTACAGCTGTGATGTTTAGGCTCAGTGTCCCCTGAGGACAAGTCCAGGTGACTTCTCACTGCCCCTGCTCACAGCTCACCAGAAGTCACTGCCCAATGCTGCTCCTGCAGGTATCTGCCATCAAAACTTGAGGAGAAGCTACTGCCCTGCAACAAGGGGGCAAAAGAGGGATTGTGTGCAGCCAGGTTCATCCAACCTGAGGGCAGTGATTTTGTAAATTCTGTTGCTGGTGTAGGAAGAGCTTGGCTTCCTTCACTGGATGTTGCTAACTGTGTATTTAGTTGTGTAACTGGGCTCAGGGATTTTAACCTTTTGCCGAGCACACTGACTTGGCCCTGGGCTACATAAAATTTTGTCTGTCTGACAGAGACTGTCTGGAGCAAATGACCCACACCCGCGTCCTTGAGCATATCCAGTCCATTAGTTAAGTTCTCAGCTAGATAAACAGATAGTCTTTAGACTTGTGATTAAACCTGAAAAGAAACCAGTGGAGGCCAACAAGACAAATCTGTATGGAGAGGGACTGGGTAGTGGTTCTGGTGGTTTTACAGCCCATTGAGGCCTTTCAACTGTATTTGGTGTTTCCATGCTTGGGAAAGCGCCAGGACTGAACAGTTCAACTCAACTGGGGGTGCAGAGGTAGCTGAGCCTCTCCCATGGAATTTAAATGCTTGTTTGGACTTCAGCTAGTGCCTGAGATGCCTTCAATTCGTGCTTATGGTTTTTAACGGCAAAAAAGCCCCCAGTCACAGCCAACATATACTGTGGAACAAAACAAAAGATGCCAATTTTGACAAGCAAACTCTCACGGTACAAGGCTGGAGCTGAAAGAAACTTTTGTGAGCTACTCACACAACAGGCATTTAAAGATCCCAGTCCTGTTTAGTCTGATTCTTTGTGCTGCGCATTGTGTTGGTTTTTGACTTGTGATTCGACAAGTGCGTGAACAAATAAGGAATCAAATGCTGCAGTCAAGGGAGGTTTTATCCTGGTGCTGTGGTCCTTAGCCTTGCAATGATGGTGGCCAAGTGGTCAGCAGCTACATCTCCCTCTGGTGTCCTTTGACTCCGTAGTAGAGAGTGGCACTAGTACGATCCCCTGTCTGGGAGCTCTGAGGGGAATGCAATCCTGAGGTGTTGGCAGGTCACTAACTCACCTCTGAAACATAGGGCAATGGCAATAGGCACCATTCACTCACCACAGGAATGGCTGTAGCATTTCTGTCCACTCTCAACTCCTCAAAGAGGGCCACCAGGTGATTCTGGAGAAGTGGACACAGTTTCATTGGGTAATGTTCCTGTTGCATTGAAACATGCAGCTCTCACTCCTTAGCACCTGGAAATCTGTTAAGGAAGCTGCCAAGTGTGGTGGGGCGAGAGGGCTGGGGTACTGGGTGCACAGACAAAAAACAGTGCTCTGCCCAGATTCACAGAATTTCTCTTTTCCAAGTGCAATGAACATGGGGGGAATCTTAGCTACTCTTCTCCAAATCTCAGGCCCTTTTTCACAAAACTATTTGCCACAGTGACAGAGTTGTCACGGGAATGGTTAAAGTAAGCAAATGTCTCTTGGAAGATGCATGCTGGTAAATAAGTGTCCACCAAGGACAAATGTAGACATAGCAATCTCTCACCACTGTGCCTAGGAACTGTTTAAGAGAACAGGTCCCCACCAGTTCACCTGGAGGACCACTCCAAAGATATGTTTCCTGGCACTTCTTAATAACTACTGTAATAGTAGCCCATGGGAGACTTGCCTGTTATCCCTGTAGAAATTTAGCCATTATTGTAGGATTAGATTCTAAGCATCGCTTTTAATCAGGTGCCTGGCTTTCTCAGAATTTGTCTTGCTGTCTTATTTCAGAAACACCTAAATGTATTTAGCTGACTTGGAAGTAATAGTAGCTTTGTCTTCCTCATTTCCAGTGTAGCACAAGGCCTCATCTTGCTAGTGTGTAATAAAGTACATTACACGGCACCCCTCTTTGCTCAGCTGTGCAGCATAGAAACGCAATGTAACAGACATTTCTAGGAGAACTTGTGCAGAAATACTGACTTAGTTACTTTATTTAGCACCTAGCGACTGTTAGTATCAAACAATTGGCTACAAGTATTCTTGGTGTAACTCCCCTTAGGGAAAAATTTGATTCACACTAATTTAGTTCACGTTTCCCAAATGTTTTACATTCATGAATTACGAATTTAGGACTCACAGTTTTAGCATACCTGAAGCTGAGCTCACTGATGGACACCGTTGCTAGAAAATCATGCAGAAAAATTACAGGACCAAGTGTAAGATGTGGAATTTAAGACATGTAGAGCTCAATCCATTTTTGAGGATGACATAATCACACCAAAAAATGAATGTGTTCCACTTTACGTACTGATCTCATTCAACAGCTAGCAAATTTGTAAGTGGGTTTTCAGTGATAAATTCCTCATTTTTTTCCAGTGAGCTGAAATGGATTTCTTCCAACACACTCAATTTCCTCGGTTTCACAAGGCTACACCAGAAACTAGGTTCATTTCATACCTATGTGCAGCCAGCAAAACATACCAACACACTTAAACAGTTTATTGATCTTGGCTTTTAACAATGGCATCACAAAACTAGTGATGTAAATTGCATATTTTTTGCATTTCAAAATTCTGTTCTTCCATGGTTTAAAGCAATATGCCTAAGATAACGGGGAAGGAGCTAGCAGAAAGGTATACTTCTGCAATGACTGCAATTGTGCTAGACCAACACAATTGGCAGTTTTATGAAATGTAACAAGCTTCAGTCATTTTGTAATTAATAGTTTCACCAACACAGAAAACAGAATGTGTCATGTGTGGTCTCTTAAGTGTTTGGTTTATTTTCTTTGCAGTCCAAATAGGAGGCTAACACTATCTCAAGGATAGGCTTCTGTAACAAAGTCTACACTCAGTGCTTTTCCCCACTCAGTTGACTGTACACCCTTTTTATCAGCAGGACACAGATAACAGTAAGATACAAAGTGATTTTTTTTTAAATTTTTTTTTTACAAAATTCAGTCCACTTTTATAGGACTGAAATGGATAGCAAGCAAGCTACTATGCTTTCAAGAAATCATTCATTGTCAGAAACTTTCCTTATCCAGAAAAATACATTCCTAGGTTGTATCATAGTATCACCAGGGTTAGAAGAGACCTCAAAGATCATCAAGTCCAACCCATCACTACAGACCTCAAGACTAGACCATGGCACCAAGTGCACGTCCAAACCCATCTTGAACACCTCCAGGGATGGTGACTCCACCACCTCCCTGGGCAGCCCATTCCAGCAGCCAATGACTCTCTCAGGCAAGAACTTTCTCCTCACCTCCAACCTAAACTTCCCCTGGCACAGCTTGAGACTGTGTCCTCTTGTTCTGGTGCTGCTTGCCTGAGAGAAGAAGGTAACCTCCCCCTGGCTACAACCACCCTTCAGGTAGTTGTAGACAGCAATAAGGTCCCCCCTGAGCCTCCTCTTCTCCAGGCTAAACAATCCCAGCTCCCTCAGCCTCTCCTCATAGGGCTTGTGCTCGAGGCCTCTCACCAGCCTTGTTGCCCTTCTCTGGACACGCTCAAGCACCTCAACGTCCTTCTTAAATTGAGGGGCCCAGAACTGGACACAGTACTCAAGGTGTGGCCTAACCAGTGCAGAGTACAGGGGGAGAATGACCTCCCTGCTCCTGCTGGCCACACTATTCCTGATGCAGACCAGGATGCCATTGGCCTTTGTGTAACATTGTAACTGTTGTGTACAGTTATAACGAAGAAGTAACTGCCATCTTGACAATTACAGTTCATCCATGTTTTTACTTCTTTACATCTACATGTAAATGAATGTAATAGACTGGAGAAATTTCCTAGCATTTCTTTTTCTTACACATCAATAACATTGTATAGTGACTAATACGAAGAGTATGAGCAGATCAGCTTCATGCAACATACTCATCTACCTCATCAGCTGGATTAATCTACCACTATGATATTCAGGCAGCCCCATATCTTTTTGCCAATGCTTTTTTTGTTTTTTTTCTCGATGAGTTTTGTTCACTCACCACCAAATATATGTTAAAATGCAGATTAAAATTTAACCCTCAACCAAAGACCCACTTGAGACATTTGAGGCATACATGGAATCCCGCATGCAGTGTAAAATCCAGAGCTGAAACATACATCTTCCTTCCAGACTTACACCCCAACACGTGAGAGGGTAAGTTGGTATGAGTTACATACTGGCACCTAAAATATAAGTTAGGAAGACTTGATTTGAAAGACCTTTTTGTTATTTGACTGTAGGATTTTTCCTAGCTTGCTGATCTGTCATAATGTTTGTTTCTGTTATCCCTTTGAATGAGTAAAAAATGCAAAATGGTTAATTTTTATGTCTTTTAAGGGGATGCTTCTACTGATTTGCTGCATCTATATAAAATGCATACACTATTCTCAGGAGATGTCTGATAATAAAGGAACTTTCTTTAATATCCCTGAAGGCACAGTGCTGAAAAGACACTTTTACTGCTAATGCTGTGACTAAACAGACAAATAAAATATGAAAAAATAATAGCTGCATTGAAAACTTTTGCATATTTGCATGATTTCTACTAAGTACACTGATGCTATTGACAGGGATTTGGAAACATTTGAAATTTAGTCTTGCACTCAGTCTGATATCTTTCCTTAAAAATTTCCTTGCTTTCTCCTTCCTCCCACATCTAGTGTTTGACCATGGGAATTCTCAGTTTTACACAGACAAAGGATCTTTATTGTCTGCTCTAACACAGCAAATTTTCTGTCTGCCTGTCAGAGTCTAAAATGGCTCCACAGTTTTTCTAACCAGATTTAGCTTATAAGGTTGAAAATGTGTACAGGAATAACACATAATAATACAACTGGACCCTAAAATGTTAGGAGGCACCGAGCATGCTTGCACATTGGCCAGATGTTCATTGACATTATTGAATAAGACTGAGGAAAGGCAGACTAAACTTCATTTCCAAAGCAGGAGAAAAGATGTTTAAGAGGCTACAGTAGTATTTTGGTGTAGTTTCTGCCTAAATTTAAACCCATAGTTTTGAACATTCATTTTCTTCTGCTCCATAACTTCATTCATAGCTTCTCTTCTGTTCTTCAGACACTCAAGTTGTGCCTCTGAGAGGACTGATGTGTTTCCTCCTGGGAAGTCTATGCCAGGGAGGTATGAGGTTGCTCCCAGGAGACTAAGACTTACACAGCTGGAACAAGATTTCAACATCCACTCCACACATCGAAACAAGGTCAGTTATACCTCACTCTTCTTGAGAAAAGCCTTATATGGTTCTGGCTATAGAGACTCCATGTACAAATTGACATAGTGCTGTGCTATCTATCCTACTGGAAGGTCTCCAGAATATCAAATGTGAACCTTTCTCATAGTAAGCTGAGCCCTCTACACCTTGTCCTATTCACGGGGACACAGAGAACAACATATTGCTTCTCCTTGCAGCATGAAGGGAGTAGTTACTTTCCTTTTTTTTTTGTCTTTGTGTCTCAAGAGTATCCTGACTGGTCCCAGGTTTCTTGACCCATTCTCTGGGGTCACATTTTGGAGATAATTCTTTCTGGTTTCTCCTCTGTGCACTCTCTAGTGTTTGTGTACTTTATCCAGTGACTATTAAATATAAAATGTGGCCATGCAAAAAGTTGCTTTTGGCACCTGTGGATACTCCAAGTTGTGGAGACATCCACATGAGCCAGGATTTCTTCACAGCTGTCTGGGCCATTCTGTCCTCTGTGGAATGCTTGTGGCAAGAAATCTGTACATGAACTGAGCTCGCAGCAGCTCATGTGGGGAAGGGGAACACATGTGAATGTCCTCTGACAGTTGAAAAGTCAGAGAGTGCAAGGATGCTTTACAGGGAGAGCACTTACGGTAACGTGCTGAGAAAAAAATAAACATATTTCATTCTCCTGGCAGCCAACCAGCCTTGCAAAAATCTATTCCCTCCTGCTCAGAGAAGGCCTCAGGCAAGGCCAGTGGTACCCAGAAAGCAGAAAATGTTGAGTTTGGGAAAACAATCATGCTGTAAGCAGCGGCTGGTTTTGCTGGGAAGTTTGCCTCTCCAGCAGCAGCTGCAAGACCCCCTGTGCTCGGATCACGGGGATGTGAGAGTGGGATGGACATGCAGCCCTACGGTGCTGCTGGCTTAGGCTTGTGTCAGCTGTGTCCCCCCACCCAGCTGAGTTTCCCAGGCAGCCTCAAGGCTGGGTACTGTGGCTGGTATGGTTAGACCTCTGTGTGACCTCCTGGGCCCCTGCCACTCTTTGGAGGAGGAAGAAGCCCACAGTCCTCCTAACTTCATTTGCCCAGAGCGATGCTGCCCTGCAAGGAAGTGGGAGTGAGGATCCCTGACCAGTACATCTCCTGAGGGAAATAAGCAGTGGTACCCAGGACTGTGTGAGAGCAACCAAAAGGTGTAACTCCCTGATGCAAGCAGGCAACAGAGAGAATGCCAGCAGATGGTGCTCCAGCCCATGCTGCTTTGCTGTCAGGGTTGCAAAGGTTATTCCTGTAAATCATCTTGTTTTGAGGAGCACTTGCTTCCTCTGCCCTTTGATTTGGAGTGTGGAGCTCTTTACATCACATGACTTTTACGATGGAATCAACTGGTGACGACATGCTGAATTTTGAGTACCATCTGCAGTCAATGGCCAATGACCAGTTTACAGAATAAATATATAAGAACTGTGACAAATGTGATGGACAAAACAATAGTTAGAGGAAAATAGAATGTTCTTGTATTGGGACCAACAGGGAGCAAAATTAATTCTTAAAACCCAGACATACTCTGATTTATTTTCCTAACTCAAAGGAGACCTGTGAATTTTTTCTTCCAGTTCTACACTGTCACAAAAGGTGAGATTAAAAATGGTCCCCCTCAAGCAGGGGAGCAGTAAAATAACGAAACATGTGCTGTTAACATCACTCTCTCACTCGCTCCTTTTATGCCCAATGTAAGCTGACGCTAGCACTATGACAAGGGGGTAGTGACTCTAGTCAAATCTACCTATGAATTGATCTACTGATCTCCAGCGGTTGATTTAAAGTTCAAGTACGCAATTTTTAGATGCTTTAGATATATTTATATGCTTTAAATACAATTATATGCATAATTGCCGAGTCATTTGTTTTGAAACATCGTTGAAACCTGAAGGCAGTATGTCTATAGAGTAAACCAGTATAGTCCATAAGATTTTTTCAGCAGCCAAAGGTAACAGGCATGACCCAGAAACAATTTCAACATCTCTTCTTTCTCTAAGGTATTGCTTGTACTTTACTCTGTACCTTTTACTCTGTTTGAACTGGGTTAATAGTGTTGGTCTCTTCACTTGAAACCCGAAAGTGAAATAAGGAGAAACTTAGTTTACTCAGGCTACTCCAACCTTTGGCTTTTAAGCTGCAGTGTCAGCTCCGTATTTTGCATCCCCTCTGCACACAGAGAGAGGTTTTGAATAAGATCTGCCACTAGTCTCACGGTAGCCCAAAGTGGAAATAGAGTTCTGATATTCAGTGTCCTTGTGTGCCATATATAGGGGTGGGACTGGATCAAGCTGACAGATCCAGTTCACCAAACCACTATAGGGTCATGGCTTTCAATGATACTTTTTGCAGGACACTTTTGGCTTGCAGAAAGCTTATACATAGCAGTTTGTTCAATATCTTCATCAATGACATGTACGAGAGGATTGAGCAAGTTCACTGATGATACAAGACCAGCAGGGTGGCTGGCACACTGGAAGGCTGTGCTGCTATCCAAGAAGATCTGGACAGGCTACAGAACTGGGCAAAGGCAAACCTCATGAAGTTCAATAAGGACAAGTGCAAAGTCCTGCATCTGGAAAGGAATAACATCACACATCTGTGCAGACTATGGGTCATCCTGCATGGAGGAAGACCTTGAAATCCTAGTGGACAGCAAGCTATCCATGGGACAGCAATGTGCCCTTGTGGCCAAGAGGGCAAACAGCATCCCGGGGTGTATTAAGAGTGTCCTGCAGGTCTAAGGAGGTTCTCCTCTCACTCTGGTCTGTCTTGGATAGACCACATCTGGAATACCATGTCCAGTTTTGGACTCCCCAATTCAAGAGAGACCAGGATCTGCTGGAGAGTCCAATGGAGAGCTACAAGGATGACTTGTAGGACTTGAACCATCTCTCCTGTTAAGAAAGACAAAGACCTGGGCCTGTTTAGTCTTGAGAAGAGAAGCGTGAGAGGGGGTCTTATCAGCATCTATAAATATCTGAGGGGTGAGTGTTAGGACAAAGGGGGCAGATTCTTTTTGGTGGTGCCCAGTGATAGGACAAAGAATAACAGGTACAAGCTAGAACCCAGGAGGTTCCACCTCAACGTGAGGTGAGGGTGACAGAGCATTGGAACAGGCTCTCCAGAGAGCTTGTGGAGTCTCCTTCTCTGGACACCTTCACAACCTGCCTGGATGCATTCCTATGTGGTCTGCCCTAGGTAACCCAGCTTTGGCAGGGAGGGTTGGACTCGATGATCTCTGGTGGTCCCTTCCAGTCCCTAAAATTCTATGACTATGATTCTGTGATTTTCCAAAACTGCTCCTGCAATTTTTGTTATTTATTATTTCCACTAGGACCAGTGGGTTTAGGGGGCCTGGTCTGGCTATGTCATAAAAATGGTCTTTGTCTCTGAAACCTCATAATTTTTGATATCTCTGAAGGAATTTAATGCATGAAATAATTTGGTTCTGTTGCTCTCTTTGAATTAACTAGTTACTTAATTCTTTGAGTGACGTACATAAAGTGCTGGATACTGTGAAAGAGACAGCAGGTGTGACTCCTGGCGAACTGCCCCATGATATTTACCAGGTTTAGATCTCCTCATTTTCATTCTACCTCTAGTCCAGAGTAGTCACATGAAAGACTAAATGAATGAGCTATAAGAAATTCACACCATGCAAGATTACTATAGGTAATAAATCTCTTGCAGTAAAGGAATTTGTATAGAAATAATAAAAGTATCAGATGCTAAGAAGAAATAAAACCAGCTGTGTAATATAAAAGAAAATCTTTATTCTCATCTCACTGGTGAAAACTAATTCAAACAAAATCCATTGCATAAATCATACAGTTTGAAATTATTTACATGAAACAGATGGAGAATTCCTACTGCAATAATGACATTTTAGCAGAGTGTGCCTTCCACAGAACATCCAGCTTTCTGCATGCAACAGGTTTATTATGCTGTGGCCAGGGGTGTAAATCTTCAACAGCTCACCTGACTTCCCTGAAGGCTCAGGTATGAGGCAGGACAGAGCCTATCCTCACTGCTGAAGCACCCTGTGAGTTCTATGGTTGCAGCCTGCAGAAAGGTTAATCTGCAGGGAGGCAGGTCTTGCATGCTCCTCACTACTGGGTCAGTGCAGCATGCGCTTGCTCTGCGTAGCATTACCTGGCTTTGCTATTAGTTTCCCCAATGTGCTTCTATGCCTTTGCCCATTTATTCATTTATTTCCCCCCATGCTGGTAAGATGGCAGCCCAAAGGCTTTTTTTTTTGTGGGCAAACAGATGGGAACATGGAATACTATTTTCTGCCTCAGAGTGCATCACAACTCTTCAGCTTTATAAGTGGGTATATATGTGTCCCTGTCTCCCTCTTTAAAACTTTTCTGCTCCTCTCAATTACTCTTCTTTCTAAAAGTCAAAACCAAAACCAAACCAATCAAACAAACAAAAAAGCCCCCCAAACCTAATAATTGTTATTTCTACTATGGTTTGTGGTGCTTCTCCCATCAAACTGAGAGTCCCCTGCAGCAACTAATGCCACAGCTGCTGTGCTGCTGCTTCAGCTGCCATCAAAACCTGCTGCATGTTAGAAATGTATTATTCCTGTCAAAATAACAGCCTTCATTTCTTCCACATAATGGAAATATATGCTGTCCCTTTAAAAATGTATCAGGAAAATGAATGTTCATAAAATATGAGTCAAGTTTCCATATACCTTAATCAAATTCTGGAGGGTCTCTGGGGGACAGCACTTACACTGCAGCTGTGCAATGTGAAGATTGTTCCCGTACTGACTGAAAATATTTTTGTGCTTCCTTCATTTTCGCTAGTGAAAACCCCAAGGCACATTCTGCAGGCTGAAGGCACCATTATTTGGGGTGACAGTGATGGGTCACAGAGAACTTACTAGCAGATTGGAAACTAGCAGAGTCCCCAAACCGATTGACAGCCTTGAAATTTTCAGAATAAAATGCCTGTCTTTCTCATTCCCTAGTTTTATTCTGCAGGGAAACAGACAGGAGCAGGTTTGTATGAGCTATAGAGGCTGTCTGTAGAAGCAATAATGTGTTTGAGTGTCATATTTTTTAACATGCTTTCTGTTCAATGAACAGTAGGGTGTCTGGACATGCCTGATGTGCTTTCCCCCTTTCCTCCATTGCTTTCCTCAGCAGTAACCATCACCCAGTTTATCAGATTGATGTAGTATAGCCATGGAAGTACCCATGGTTTTCCCAGACTGTTTGGTTTCTTCCCAGTCTGAACATTTACACCCAACCCCAAATTTTCCATTAGGAAGTGCACTACCTTTGCAGTATCTTTTGTGCTGTTCCCAGGAAGCTTCCTCCCTTTGGCAACAAAGGACCCTCTAAGGTTCAGGGCAGCTGTGGCAGAGCATTTTCAATGGAAAGTTCTCCAGTTTGGAAGGTCCAGCTAGCATTAAGTTTTAATTACCTATCTGCAAAAGTGTCCTTATATAACACATTAGGTGAACAGTTGTGCAAGCCCTTCAGCTCCAGATGTAGTTGAAAACCCCAAAATCAAATTAAAGCGCAGCCAAAAATTCTGGAGTTCAAGAGAAGCAAAAACTGTTTCAGTCCTTTAACAGTTCTGACAATGGGGCTCTGACTTTTTGCTGTTGTGCCACATATGTGGTACCTGCCTGGGTGATGTAGAGGTAACCACTGCATACTGAGGTTGATGAACACTGCATGCTGTTTGTTAGCCAGGTTCCTGGATGCAGGGGCTGGTCTCAGCTCCAGAGTGACTCCTGTGATCACAGTTGCACAAGTCCACATCTACCAAACTGTCCTTTGTGCCTTCCCTAGTAACCTTCAGATGTGACTGATCTAGCAGTTTGAAGCCTTGGCACCTGAACTGCAGCAATCCATCACTTCCAAAATGACATTGGTGGTGATTTTTTGCTGAATGACAGAAACCAGAAATCTGCCAGTGGAAGGTAGGTCTTCATTCACTGTGTATTTTCCACTGTTTTCTTCAATCCAGTTTCAAATGATTCAAGTCATTAAACTTTTCTCTATCATGTCCCTGGAGTAGATATGCCACAGAACAGCAGACCTCACTTCACTGTTAGTACATCTTTTTCTAATATTCCACCTAAAATGCCCTTTATTGTTTCACTATCTCAGGAAAATATTTTAGTTGTATGTCACTGTCAAAAGGAAGAGAAAGTGTGCATTGTTAGCAACCCAAACAGCCATCTCCCTAGTAGTCGAATTGATGTTCATTTTGCTATTCAGAAGATCTGTCAAGCTGCTTCACCATTCCTCTCCAGGCATGACTTTATTTTTATGAGCTACCAAACCCATCCATTTATTATTTCTGGCAACAAGCAAGTTCCATCTATTCCTGAGGATTTAAAAAATGATCCAGCTCTAGAGATCACCTGAGCAAAGACACTTAATAAATGAATGAAAACCACAGTTGGAATCCCCACATTTCTCTTCAGCCTGCCACATACTTGCAAAATGAGAAATTTTGTGAAAAATGAACTGCATGATGATGTCAATTTCTTGTAATTATATTTCAAGGTCGTTGGTGATGCCCCTTTTTTCTTGGTCACAGTTCCAGCCACAGGAAAATATTTAATGCATTGTCTACCTTTTTTAAGGTAAAGAGCTGCAATTATTTTTTAATAACTTATATTTTATACTCACTAAGGATGGTGGTTCTCACTCTTTCAAACATACTTTTGGTTGAAATGAGGAAGGAAATGGAAATGTTAATCTCTAGGTTTTTTTTCTTTTTTTCCAGAAATGTGTACAGACCCAACTTGAAAGGTTTGTATTTGTTTATAGACTATGAGCAAAGCTTACAAACATGCTGAAAGTGTGTGAACCATGTATATTCTTCTCATAAAAGTAATTATATCCAGATGCAGAATAAAAATGGCTACTACAAATTGTTGCTGCACAGACCTTTTCCACCTCTGCTGACTACTGAGCACAAAGTCCAATTTTTCCAAGTTCAAAATGTCTGCTCTGAAAGTATTCCAGGTGTCCTTTCACAAGGTGCTCTGGAAGAAGATAAAGAAACAGAAGAGATGGAACAAACGTGCTTACCTGTGTCTGAAATTTTAATTCCCCTTGAAGTTCTCCCTTTGGAATTTTGTTAACAGCAAGGGATGCCAGGACTGGAGATGGTTTCTAAGAGTCAGAGCCAAAGATGGGGAGGGTTGCTGAAAGGATAGAATGCCCTTTGTAGTTATTGCTGAAGGGTTTAATGCAGTTTGCATAGTATGTTTAGTGTTCATCACTGTGTAAGAGCCTCCAAATGCTTTTTCATTTCCTGTGCACCTACAGCACAACATTTCACAGCACTTTTCAAATACCCATGGATCTTTGACCCAAATCTTGTAGTCTTCATTCACTCAAAATTTCCACTTGCTCAGAAGGCTTCTTGTTTAATGCCCTCTACTACTTGGGGTCACACTTATAGAGAAGAGATGGACCTTCCCATTTGGCAGAGAAACCTGCTTTGATGCAAAAAGCTTGCCCCCATCAGCACCCCATGAGACACAGCTGGTTTCTTAAACGCTAACGCTGCTGTCTGAAGGCAGAGTTTTATCATTTCCTTCGCGTATCGCCGTAGCTTTTGGTGTTGGCTTTTTAATTTGTTTTTTCTCCATCAGCCCAATCGATGTCACCAGGACTAAGTTTTGTGGTTTTAATTGGGATATTTTAGAGATGCTATTACCTTTGTGGATCTAGAATA
This sequence comes from Eubucco bourcierii, assembly GCA_013396675.1. Taxonomy (NCBI): domain Eukaryota; kingdom Metazoa; phylum Chordata; class Aves; order Piciformes; family Ramphastidae; genus Eubucco; species Eubucco bourcierii. Next base: position 70,620 of record VWZE01018315.1, read on the forward strand.
AGAGATGCATGATAAACAAAGTTGTAAATAAAGTGATTATTAGAGCCAGAGTGTTGAGAGTGAAGGAAGATTGAATGTTTCTGTGTTAGCAGTGCTGGTCTCTCAGGAATTGTGAGTGGAGTTGGGACAAAGTTTGCACATGCTCCTCGCCACCAAGGTGATGTCCCTGAGAGTTGTGGGAAACAGCTGGGACTTCTAGAGGATGTAAGGTTGTGTTTCTCCCTCATGGGTTGGATGACTCCAGTACCCACTCTTGAGGAGGCTATCATAGTGCTCTCTAAGATATTAACAGTTGTCTACATTGCCCTGGTGAGACCATACATGGAATATTGTGTCCAGTTTTGGGCTCCCCAATTCAAGAGAGAAAGTCATCTACTGGAGATAGTCCAGTGGAGAGCTGTGAGGATCATTGCAGGACTCGAACATCTCTGTTGTGAAGAAAGACAGAGAATTGGGGCTGTTTAGTCTTGAGAAGAGAACGCTGAGAGAGGATCTTAATCGGTGTCTACAAATATCTGAGGGGTAGGTGTCATGATGAAGGTGCCAGGCTGTTTTCAGCGATGCCCAGTGACAGGACAAGGAACAACAGGTACAAGCTAGAACACAGGAGGTTCCACATCAACACAAAGTGAGACTGAGGATGACAGAGAACAGAAACAGGCTGCCCAGAAAGCTTTGGAGTCTCCTTCTCTGGGGACTTTCAAAATCTGCCTGGATGTATTCCTGTGTGGCCTGCCCTAGGTGATCCTGCTTTGGCAGGAGGGATTGGACTCTATGAGATCTGGAGGTCCCTTCCAACTCCTAACATTCTGTGATCTGTAAGCAAGTTAGCCATCACTGCTATGTACTGCAGGGTAATGATTGCTTGTAGACCTTCTAATTGCTTTTGCAAATGGCAAAAAAAGAGACACACGCACACACAGAGAATCCCCTTATATGCTGCCTGTCAGGTTTGCATATGTGCCTGTACACCTAATGGCCTAGGCTGATCTCTCCCAGCAAAGCTGGAATTAATGAACAGACATTACTGTGTTCAGTGGAGGTAAGTCCATGTCAAACAAATATATGTAAAATCAAGTTTCAAGTAGCTTTTTCAGACAGTAGAAATATTTCAAACCCACCCCAATTTTGTAAACCCTGTGCAGATGGAACTCCAGGATCAGGATTTTTTTACTCATAACATCATTGCTAACCATTTTGTATGTCTGAGACAAAAAGAACAGGCTCTGACTGTAATAGATACAAAAATAATAGCGAGTTATTTTTGATCCCACCTAGCAGTAATTTCATTTAACCGATAAAGACAATTGGTGACCTTTAATCTGAGCATCTGTTGTCAACAGATATCTGAGCCTTAGAATAAAAAAAAAAAAAAAAAGGAAACAAACCAAGCAAAACCCCAAACTTGGCTGATACATCAGATGGGTTTCATTTCATGTTGCACATTTGCCAAGGGGAGAGGGGAGTGGCTGCAGGACTTAGCATTTTTACACATTTGGAACAACGTTTAAGGAAAAAAAAAAGATTGAGAGGCATAGGCTGGGGACTGGGCTACAGTTGTCTGTTGGAATTAGCAGAATATGTGTGTGTGCACATCATCTGTGAGCTATTAAGCCCTCACTGCTTTCACCATCTAATATCCTTGTTCAGGAATGTACATACTTCAAAATAAATTAGACGGGGATATGGTATCTTGTATCTGTCTTAACTCATCTGGCTCTGCAGAAGGAAATTTCCCACTCCTGGGGTGCAGATCTTCCTGGTTGCCCAGAAGCAGTGACAATATTTGAAGCTACTATCTACTGCATTCAGAAGGAGATATCAAGCAGTGAGCACTTGTGCAAATTGGTGTGTGCCTCCTGAGGGTCGCTCAATGACTCTGTAGGGTTTTCAAGACCTAAACTGATCTGGCTTGTTTGCTTAGACGTTGTCACTTACTTTGAGATATTTACTTACTGTTCCAGTTGTGCAATATATTAAAACAACAATAACAAAAAAAAACCCCAAACCTAAAAACCCCCAACCACACAACAAGGCAGTGAAGACTGCATTTCCAAGAGCAGTAAGGGCATGGGGGCACTGACATAGTCTGAGGCACACTAGGGCTGCCACAGTGGAAGACTGTGTCCTGCCTGGGGGAAGCTAGCAAAGCCCTGCAACCTCACCCTAGCCCTAGTCAAGGGCACCTCAGGTGCTGCTGTAACCCTCTCCCAATTAACACTGATGTCTCAAAATGTCTATTGGCCTGGAATTGTGTTGTTCAGACTAAACATATTAAATGAATTACAGCACATTAGTCCACACTCCCTGGTGACTTCAACCCTGTTAAGAGGCAGCTATGCTAGTTATTAGAATTGCCTTTAGCTACTGCTTTGTGGATTCAGTGTTTCTTGCATGTAAATAATCTGATCAGAGGAGGATTGCTCTTGACAAACAGGTACTTATTACCAGTCAAAGGAGTGGGTATCATACTGCACCACGGACCAACAAATGTGTCTCAGATGGTCCTGGCAAGCTTTTCTGGAGGGGCACTCTAAGCAGAAGCAGCTGTTGTGGGCTTTCTCCCAGGCACAGTGAAAGCCTGGGGCACTGAAGAAGGTTGTGACACAGAGGGACCACTGACAGCTTCACTAATACAAGTGGAAACACGACTGCTTGGTCTCTGCCTGAGCAGTTTTTGTAAGTCAGTGCATTTCCCCTTGGAGGCTTCCTCCCTGCAGGAGAGGCAGCTGTGAAGAACGAGCACAAGGAAAAATGCCATTTTGGGGCAGCATTTGCCGTAGATTCCTATTGTGTATCCTTTGAGGGCTGCAAATATCAGCTGGGGTCTTGAGCTGTGCTGCTGAGTGTGCAGAAACACGAAGTTTCCACAGGTTCCACAGGACAAGCCATGAGCAAAATGCCATAAGTTTTGAGTTTGGTTGTCACCTGGTTTTCTGAAAGACCATTTCTTGTAAAGTTAGGTTCATCCTAGGCTGATGGAAAACATGGGATGCTTTGGCTGCTGAAGCCACCTTTCTTCCTTGGGAGCATTTCACCTTGAGCAAGTTGCTCTGCAATAGTAAGGTCGGTATTAAGCAACTGCTAGCATTTAACCTTTCAGGTTGAAATGGCAGCACATATTCAGATTGTTGTTATTTAGTAATTTTTATCATACAGGTAGTTGTGGTGTTTGGTTTTTGGTTTTTTTTTTCTTGTAATTTCAGCTCAAGAAAAAAGACACCCTGATGTGAACATATACAGAGATTTCCCAAAAAGCAACCTTAAAAGGGTAGGTTAATGGAACGTTTTGCTCCATCTGTTCACCCAAAACCCAGAAATCGTGTGTTTTCACTTAAAAATATTTTATTGAAAATGCATATGTGAAACATTTTACAGTCAAGCAATGCAGCTAAGCTTTGCCTTCTGATGGCTTGGTGAACCTCAGATGCTTATCATTTTGATTTTTCAGTACATAAAAATAAGAGTTGTTGTCGGTGACATAAATTTAGAGTACCACTGAACTGAAACTGGTAGGTTAAAATATTTCTTCTGAAGAGCTGTATAATACAGTAATTACAAGTAGAAATGGGACTCTGGTCATAGAAGGGCTCTTAAAGTCTACATTTGGGCCCTGTGTGGGGTTCCTGGTGTAGAACATGGAAAGCTTTAGTTCTAGGAATCAGGCTTCTTCTTCATATTTTGATTAATTAGAGAAAACATGTAGCCATGGCATGGCTGCCTGTCAGCCCTCCAGATGGGTGTACCTCGTATCCACTTTGAGCTTCATCTTGATACCTCATCTCTCCACCACTGTATTCTCATTTGCTCCCCAGGTCCCCCATCCGTTCAGGTTTCCTCCCCAAAACTCCCCTTCCCAGCGCTGCTGCTGAACCAGGTTCATCTCAAGAAAATGCCCTGCAGCTTGAGGAGAACTTTGTGGTGAGTGAATGGCTCCAGTGCTGCATTTCGTCTGAGGACTGTGCAGTCATATTTTTAAGTGAATGCTTAATTTAATTTGGGTGGATGTTTGTCCTCACAACAGCCCATTTCTCCAACGAATAAGCTCCCCATTCTCCGCTATCTGAAGGAGCACTGCTCAGATGCCTGGGCTGAGGAGCGGACACAGGAGCATTGTTCAACAGATAACACTGGGCTGATCCCAAATTCCCAAAGGAGGCAAATGGTGAAACAGGGCTGAGACAAGGTCAGAATCCAGTTTCCTCTGGTGTTTGTATAAAGAGTATATCAAGTTTCTTTCTGTCAGCTAAGATTTGTCTATAAGCACAGCTTTCTGTCAGCTAAAATTAATCTATGAGTAGGACACCAGAATAATTCATAAAATGACAATGTTTCCCCAGATCTTCATTCAGATTGATTCTTTGATTGTTGGGTTTTGTTTGTTCGCTTTGATTGGTTGGTTTATTTGTTTGGTTGGGTTTTTTTTCCATTTTGTTCCTCATATCACTTTGTTTCCTATTAAACAAAGTCATGGTGTGACACAAGCATAATAAGCATTATACCTTAAAACCTTAAAACCAGTGCTGTTCCAGCTGATAGAATACAAGCCATAGCTTGTGCAAGTGAAATTTCTTTTCAATTCATACTTTAAGAGGTTTCCTCTGTGAAGAGTTTGTAAGGTTTAAGTTGGAAAAATGTCTTATAAGCAAACTGTGAAATATAGGCTGCATACATATGCATATGCATTCACTTCATATGTATTCAGTGATACAAGGGTGACAGAGGACAGATATTTGTGCCCAGACACAACGGGATTGCATACAGCACTGCAAGCCTGCTGGGAGGAGGGCTGGGAAGGGCATCTGGAGACCCATTGCCCATCCAGTGCAGGGTCACCTATAACTAATATCTCCATGGTTCATCTAACTTTTCTCTAGATCTCTGGTGCTGATGGCTGAAAAATCATATTGAGCAAATTACTGCATGACTCATTACTCCTTCTGGTAAAATGCTTTTCTTAGGTTGTCACTGCTGAGGTGACAACACGTCCTTTGGTGTCTGATCTGAAGTGGCCACATGGAAGAGTTTCCTTTTGGCGACAAGGTTTTACAGGTAGTCTTGTCTCTCCTATATGTTTTCTCTGCTTGGGTCTTAATCACAGAATGTTAGCAGTTGGAAGGGACCTTGAAAGATCATCTAGCCAAACCCCCTTGACAGAGCAGGATCACCTGCAGCAGGTCATACAGGAACACATCCAGGCAGGTTTTGAATGTATCCAGAGAAGGAGACTCCACAGCCTCCCTGGGCATCCTGTGCCAGTGTTTTGTGCTTTATAACTCTCTGATCTTACTGGTCTCATAATGCAAATTGCTTGCTTTTGATTCTGACTTTGTAAGTGAGCCATGAAGTGACCCACAGGATTCATACTGGACTGAATGGAGGAACATCTAAAACAGCACTGGCACAGACTGCCCAGAGAGGTGGTAGATCCCCCATTGCTACAGAGATTCAAGATGGGATGGAGCTCTCAGCAACCTGATCTAGCTGAAGATGTCCCTGCTGGCTGCTGAGGAGCTTGGACTAGGTGGTCCCTTCTAACCCAACCCTTTCTGGTTCTATGATTCTATAAAATAGTGTTCATGAGTCATAGCTGGCTGCTCTCTTGTGCACAGATCACACTCATTTATTTGTAAATAAATAAAATTATTTGGCCTAATTATCTTCTGCTCTTAAATAATTTCTTTAATTAGTCAAGTCTTGTGAAATCAGGCAAGAATCAGTGACAAGAGGCTAGAACAAAAAATATCTCTAATATTCCCTCAAAAAGTGGTACACAAAGAGACAAAACTGGAAAATGTTGTGCATTCACAGTGGGATAGTTGATTCCTGGAAAAGTCTATTTCTATGGGGAGAGACAGGACCAGAGTTCTCAGCTGGTTATTCTGCAGGGCTTGGGGGATTGTGGCAAGGTGGTGGAGGTGGTGAGTACATGATCTGTGGCTGCATCCTCAGTGATGGTTTGCTGCAGGCATCTGCTGCCAGCCCAGGCACAAGTCACCACACCAAGGTCAGTGTCTGGAGGGAAGAAAAAAGAAAAAAGTCTGCAACTCTTAAATAGTTGAGGGATGAAAAAGCTCCTGCTGAGGGCTGCTGAAACTCAGTCTTTTAAACACCATGATGATCTTGAGTCCCTAGAATTTTAAACTAATTAAAATAAAATTGGACAGAATTAATATAAACATCCTCAAACCAGGCAAAGGAAAAACAAAACTCTGTGCAAGCTGATCTCATGAAGATTATGGAATGCAAGTGCCATTCAATTTTCTGGAATACCACATTAGTTTTTATGCTGTTGTTAATAGGAAAATATTTTACAGACTCTCTCAGTAGGTTATGTTGGACTTGATTCCAGTGTCTTTTTTTGTGGTAATGCTAATGGCAAAAGAAGTGCTCATCAGTGTTGTTTTAGCTGCAGTAGAAATGCCAAAGAACTCAAATCTACACCATGCACTATCACCTTGTCAACTGGTAAATTACTAAATAAGTATTTTATGAAATTACTCAATATTTGTGCAGATGGCTTCCAGGAAAAGGGACTTGTGTGTCTAACTCCTCTGTTTAACTCCAGTGTGTAACAGATGGCTAGAGACAAGGCATTTTTTTCCAGCCAGACTCATATTGACATTTTAAGGTAGCTTCCTTTAGATGCTTATTAGTTCTTGTAAGCCAGCCACTAAATCTTGCCTTACAGAGTATAGGTAAAATAAAATCCAGTCATATACAAGGCCCTCAAGAATTGTTAAAGCATGTTACTCACAAAGAAATCAGGTGCAAACCATCCCTCCAAATCTGAATTTAGCTTTAGCTTATTACATTTAGAAGTCAGTTACTTGTCTATGCTTGTACTGCTGTTCTTCAATGAATCAGAGCAGTTCAGCCTTTATTACTTAAGTGGCAAATGTGACTTTCTTCTTGTGACTCCAAACAACAGTCAGAGCAACCTAACAGATCTCAGGATGGACTAGTAAAGTGAATGCAAGTTCTGTAGACTGCAGATTTAATCTCTGTCTCAGGCCATAGTGAGACACGTCACATGGATGAAGCTGCCAGAGGGCCTTGTTCCTCTGGGCTCACCATCAATGCCAGCAGTCTCCATGTCTACCCTAATAGTGGTACTGCATGAGCAAACCTCACCTCTCCACCTACAACTCTGCTGTTGTACTCTTTAACTTCAGCACCATGTGTTAAAGCTGTCCATGTTTAGTCTCCTCTTCCTCATATGGCAACGCAGAAAAAGGTGAGAGATTCTTTCACAACACTACAAATCACCCTGACCACTGCACACAGCTTGGTCACTTATAGTCCCATTGCACAGACAGAAGTGAGGTATATGTTGGGATCTTAAAAGCTTGGTCTCTAGTCCAAACCATTACCACTAGCCTCAGACTGTCACCTCTAATGAGTAGAAATGTACTTCTCTGTATTTCTCTTCCATCCATCGTTTCCAGCCTCCCAGTCATGATTACTCACACAGGAATTTTAGTTTTCAAATGACAAAACCCAATAGCTGTTTCACACTTGCTTCTGAAATGTTGTGATCACAGGGGGAAAAAGGGAACACCACATTTCAGAAATTAATGGCAGTCAGAGAATATAAATGCAATTTCCCACCATATCCCCAAGCACTATATCTGATTTCATTGACTTTTGGATGAGTCCTTCATCTGAATGCATCTTTGTTTAAATAACCACACAGTTAGCTGAGTTTTATAGTGCAAGAACATTAGCATAGGTATATTCTACTTTCTAATATCATCCTGAAAATTATTATGTAAGGAACTTAAATATTCACTGAAAAGTCTTAGTTTGTAGTAATCAATTGCTTGTCAGAAAACATTTATGATAGGACCCAGTACAACTCACTGTCCATTGAAAAACTACAACTAAACTACTCTGAACAGCTTGAGTTTTTCACCATCGTTGCACCCACTGCAGTTGAGATGTTAATGAGCGACGAATGCCTTCTCTGCAAGATCCATTCTGTCACTTACATCTTTTCCTTTCTCTTCGAGGGAGAGGTGCACCAAAGAGCTTTTGAAGTATTAGTGCAACCTCAGTGTAGGGATGGAGAACACTTTTGCTGCATGTCTCAGAATGGTTTTGCCACCCGTAGCTTTGCACCACAACCTAGCATTAGGACACTCAGCCCTTTGGAGATCTCAAGGCTGGTCTTGCATCCAGGACAGGTTCTGCCCACCAGAAATGCCTACACAAACAAAGAAAACAACAAAAAACACAGTCCAAAGGTATTTTCTCATGTTCTTGCTTGCTTTGATGAAAGGATTGAGAAAGAGAAGCTCTCTATAGGTCCACAGACTTTCACAAGCACTCATCATCAGCCACAGTGGATAATGATAACAGTGGAATTCTCAGAATAAGATCAGTTTTGGTGATGTTTCACATGAGGAAAATTCTTTCAGAATCCTCTGATTATTTCAGCATCACTCTATTAAACAAACTGAATCCTCACAGAGATTCATAAAGCCAGTTTCTCCACCAGACTCCACATAGGGTACCTCTGTCCCTTCAGAAAGAGGTTGACTACAAATGATGAAAAGGAAGACCTTCCAGTGATACCCACTTCCAAACCTGCTTGGTTCTCAATGACTATCTCATCATTCTTTATCCCCCTTCATTTTCCTACTCACTGCTCACTCTCTGTCTGGATAAGAAGGGTGGGACATGATAATGACTGAAGTACTAAGGTTTTATACTTGCTACTCTGAAATGGAGAAGGATTTCCACATGGGTGTTTGAAGTCATCTTATAAAATGTTCTATTTGGATATTTTATCAGTACCTGTAACCGTTTTAAGCAAACCCCTTTAAGGGGGGTGAGATTAAAATTAATTTCTTCTCTAAAAATTAATTTCTTCTCTCCCCACAAAAACTAATACCTTTGTGGAAATGTTACTGCTCATTGCTGAGTGGAGCTCTCCCCATTTCCCTCTGATCCAGACAGAAGGCAACACTCATTAAGCAAATGGTCCTGGTTTTAATGGATTTGATGAAGAGGATCCTCCCATTACAAATATGCCAATAGCAGCACAATATCTACTGTAAGAACATCATTATTTTCCTTGGTCTAAGAAGGTTGAGTTACGTTTTTGGTTTTGTTTTTGTTTTTTCTCATTTATTTAATTACAAAATGTTTTTTTCTTAAATAGCAAGTTTGTGTCATTAGTCTCATTGGACTAGATGACCTTAAAGGTCTTTTCCAAATGAAACAGTTCTCTGATTCTGTGATTCTAAATCACTATACACAAAAAAAAGCCCAGATGTTTAATGTAATAGGAGCTTGCAAACTTATACAAACTGTAGATTCGTTTTCAAATACTCACTGAAAAAATACCCTTTTTATAGTATCCCTTATACAGCTCCACATATATATATGGTCACTACTTTAAAGTCTTCAAAAACCTTATAAAGCCAGAATCTTGCAAAGCCAGCTGAAGCACATTACCTCAGGAGAGATGACCTGTCCCAACCCAAGCACGGCCATATTCCTGCTCCATCAATTAGGACAAAGAGGGACTTTGGGCTGGTCCCCAGGAAGGACTGCCCCAGAGGGGCTGCCTGCTACAAAGCTTCCCAGATTTCTGCATCAGCAAGTTCTGCACAGCATAACTGGCAACAGGACTCTTTCCTACACAAGACACACATTTACCCTCTGAGGCTTCTTTGGTAGCATGCATGTTGAGCCACTGATCGACCATCTCACTGCTTCCCTTGTGTCAGGGCATTTAGGGGAGTAGGACAGCAGTTGCTAAAAGTCAGCCAGTTCCATCAGTGGGCCACAGAGAGGGAGAAGTGTGCCACCATGCCACCTGGCAACCAGCTCTGGCCCAGGACAGGGAGAAGCCTCTTTAATACAGGCCTATTTATGGTCATTCCTTCATGTCCTTTGCTTTTGTTTTATTGACACTTAGAAAAGGCAGCTGTGAGATTATCATCCCATAGAACACGATTAAAGTCTAGTGGATATTTCCTATAACTACTACTACTTCATCATACAGAATGTGTTTTGAAAACATATTGTGGATCCCATTTTACTGGTTGTGTAACATGGATACTTGTCTGTCCAAGCAAAGCAGCCAAATGCATCAGTCTATTCAGGAGACATTTACGTGGGCAGGATGCCTGCTGGGCTGAATTTTGCATTCAGACATCAGTTTCCTCTAAGGCCAGGGAATTTCTCAGCTGTCTTTTTTAAAATAAGTTTTGATGGCAGTTTGTGCTACCAAACAAGCATTAAGAGGTCACTTAGGACTGAGGGAGAAGAAAAGTAAATGGATGGAAGTGACCACTTCCAGCTGGTCATGCCTTCCTTCATCCTGGGGGAGCTGAAGAATAATCACAGAACCACAGAATGTTAGGGGCTGGAAGGGACCTCGAAAGATCATCCAGTCCAGCCCCCTTGCCAGAGCAGGACCACCATTTTTTTTACACTCCAGTTTTCATTTTTATTATTGTTTTCATCCCATGTCTCCCCCATCTTCCTCCTTTCCTCTCCATCTCCTTCCTTTCCCCAATCTTCCTCCTTTTTCATCTCCATCTCAATCCTTTTCCTTTCCATCTCACTCCTTCCAGCACCACCTCCCCTTTTCCACCATATCTACCTCTTTCCCACCCTAGGCTGCATTTTCCCCCAAACCCAGAGCACCCAGGTTCTGTTGGAGTCTCCTCCTATCCCAGGTGTGACCGCTTTGCCTTCCCTGCCCAATCCCCTTTATAATGGGCCCCAGGAAAGGCAGAAGCCCCAAGTTGTGCCCAACTGGGCATAGGGATCCTCCTCCTGGTGAGTCCCCGTGGAGTGCTCTGGGCAAACGGGAGTAGGATAAAGGCCTGGTGGCCTCCTGGTTACACAGGAATAGGCATCAGTTAGCATGATGCCATGATGGCATTTGAAATAGTAGAGGGTTTTAATTAAGTTAAACCTTTTTTTGTATGTACAGATCACCTATTTGTCCCTGTCTGTACAGTGTGTAGAACTAGACTATGGTAGTTTCAGCTGCAGTCTTGTAGCCAACGTCCACCTCTCCATTTCCCTTGGTGTTCCAAGCATAAGTTAATGCTGCTAGGTGATGAATGGCTTTAGAATGTCTCAGCTAAAGATCATAGTCCTTAGTTACCTTAGACTTGCTTACTTTGCTTATTTCTGTATTCTTCTCTTTCCTTAACATCATCCAATTTCATTTTTTATCTAATTCTGAGTCTTTTCTTGCTCTTCCACTAGGTTTAGAATTTGTTCAGTCTGTATTTGAATAATAAAATTGTTTTAGTTGGAGGAGACCTTTCAGATCATCGAGCCCAACTCTGTTAAATTGACTGCACTGGAACTGTACTGCAGGCTGTAAGGCTTACAGTGCATTGAGAACATAGGAGGGGAAGACCTGGAGCCAGCTTTGTGTTCAGAGACACTTCAAAGCTTTTCAACTCTGTAAGCAAAATTTAAAGGGATAAGGAACAATAGTCCCAGCTGGGCTTTTTATTTTATCAGGAGGAGTAACAGTAAGAGGTAGGGCCGGGAAGAAAACTGAAGGATGTCTATCCAAGCAGTGCTGCTTCAGGCTGTGTGCTCTCACGCAGAGGTATCTCTGGATGTAATGCCCAGAGCCTGCCGTGCAGGCAGCATGACTAAACCTGGCTCCTTTATCTCCAACCACAGAACCCTGCATTTTAAGAGCAGGCTGTTTGAATCCTTTTCCAGCTAAACCACTGTCAGTTAAACAATGAAGCTTTATGTATTTGCACCACCAGCATCCCCACTGTTGGGCAACTACTGTGGCTCACCATCCCATTCCTCCCAGGGGTTCCTTCCAGTGCCTGGTTCATGCAGAGCCGGCAGGCAGGAGCTCACCGCACTCACTATGGGGGAGCCCCAGACAGTATCACGCTCTGTGTGTTGCAACCCATTACGTCATCAGGACTGCAATTCTCAAGACCCCTCACACCAGCAAGAACAAGAGTATATTTTATTGCCTTGATGAGCAAAGGCAGCCTTTGGGGTTCAGAAATTTGCAGGTGGCTCCACAAGAACAAGACCTTGCGTTTTTGTATCAAGCCCTGTACAGCTGGGACCCCATAAACTCCTTTCCCTGAACAAGGATTAATAATGATTCATGCCTGTGTGTATACTGTTAATGTGTGTGAGTAGGTTTTACTGAAACTTAAAGGAAATATGTGCCAAAAATCATACAACAATTCACTGATGGTCACTCTGTGAAAAGTTTATAATCAGATAAATAAAAATTTAAAATGTTTCCTTTCATTAATATGCAGAAAAGTCATTAAGCTGAGAAATGGTCAGGTACTTTGAATGAGTGAAAAATGCACACTCATAAAAGAAAGGCTAATCTCAGCACAAGCAAGACATTTGCACGCCTTGACACCACAGCATCAAGCCCTGTTTCTAGGCAGCTGCGTTTTTTCCAAGACTAAGTGGAGTGCAGGAAGTGTTGCACCACCCTCTGCTAAATAGGCTGTTATTCATCCTGATAGAAGGGCTGTGATGTGCACTTCCAAGAAGGTCACCCAAAGCATCCGCACTGATCTCTCAGTATACTGAATTCAAAATGACACACTAACCTCTGTAAATCACTAGATTCCTCATCATTTTCCAGAAAATCTGGGGGGTGGAAAGCGAGGAATAAGTTCCAGTTTACTCTGTACTTGCAAAGCAGTATTGTAATGATCATCTACCTTCTATCAAAGTCTCAGAGCTCAGCTACTGTATTGCAGAAATCAGTTCTTGAGGAAAGTTTCACTGCTCCTCTTTAAGCACTATGCAGTGCTGCATATTGCCTAGACTCCCTTGAATAAGAGACCTTCTGTCTCATAGGAAATTCCAGTGCAACATTTGGTCTTATCTGCAACTGGAGCAAGCTTTCCAAATGTCCATTTCCCACATAAGGGAAAAATGTTAGAGAAACATGATTTTAACAAGTTAGGATAGTCTCTAACGCTGCCACAGACTGGGCTGTATCGGCAAGCGATATGGCTTTAAGCGCAGCTCTAAATACTGGAATAAATAAAAGTCTGGTGGCATGAGACTAGGAGGTGTAGCCTCACGTGTCTTCAGCTGCAGGAAGTTTCACCACTGCTTGTTTTAGCTTTGGCATGTACACCATTGTGTGGCCACGATGTCAAGATCCACAGTATCTAGGTGGATTTGGCAGCTGACAGCATTTACAGCAATGTAGAGTTTTGGGGCAAGTGCCAAAGGGTGTACTGTCTGAGGTTCATCTGGTATGCTCCTGCATTTTCCCTTTTTTGTAGCCACAGAGTAAGTGATGACTTTAATGTTTGTCTTTATAGAGTGAGTAGGAGTTATATTGGCTATACTGTTACTTGGCAGTCTTAATGGCACTACACTCACGATTAACAAGGAGTAACTGTCTTGCAGTTCAGCCATGGAATAAAATGGGAAATTTCGGTAGCAGTAACCAAAGAAAATGTTGGCAATGGATGCTCTCTTTGGGCTATTTTTGCCTAACCAGACTAATGAGAATAGATTTTTTTTTAAACTGTTTGAGCATATAAATATTCAAAGTGGTGGCAATATATTTTATTAAAACCAGTATGTTCCTTGGTAGGGCAGAAGGAAATAAAGGCTCAAGGGTCTAGGAATGGAAGATGGAACCATTTATGTCTAAGTCACTCTTTCCCATCCAGCCAAGGTCAGCAGTAAACAAGAATCATATCATTACCAGCTGGTGGCCCACAGAATGAGAAATAAATTGATAGTGTGAGTCCGGTTTCCATTAACGGAGGCAAATATCTCAAAAACAGAACCATAAGTGGAACTAATTGACACTGCTGCTGGCTCTACCTGGGAAGTTAAGAACAGAGCTGTGGTGGAAACCTGACCACCTCTTCTCAGCGTGGCGGGTGGTCCCACCAGAGCCAAGGCGGGGCCCATTGGGCAACACATGCTGCCCTTCTTGCTGCCATGAAAGCGTAATGGCATGCCTTCCTCCTCTGAGACAATGTGCCCAGCACCCTGCATTAGCCCCATGGAGATGCTAAACCCAGAGATCTCCTTCCAGAACCTCCTCACCCTGCTACCTTCCCTGGGAACCATGCACTCCCAGGACAAATTCCTATGACTGATGGAATTTCATAGTAATTTGCATCAGTAATGGCCTCTTCCTCCACCATCCCGTAACTATACATCCACTTCAAATAATAAAGTTTTAAGGTCTAACACGTGAGCTTGACTGAGGTGCCAGCCGATGTTTGTTATTATTATTAATTATTTCATCGGGATTTTCTCAAGTCATTAATTTATCAAGCCATAATATTTTAATAACACAATCAAATGTCATTTTAATTTGAAGCAAAAAACTAGAGACTCATAATATGTGAATGCTTAAAACAGATTGGTCTCTTTTTTTTTTTTTTCTTTTTTTTTTTTNGTAAAAACCTGCCAAAAAGAAAAAGTCTGCATGGGTCAGTGGTTGCTTGATTACAATGTACACATTACAACATGTGTAGGGGTGGGTGTGGGTGTACATATGCACGTACATGCTCATACATAATCATGTATAAACCAGCATGCTTTAACACTTACTTAGCTCCAGATTTATGCTTTTCAAAATGGCTCTTTCATAGGTATTAAGAAGGTATGAGATCCAGAACTACAAAAGGAAGTGTGCTGGTTTGGTTTTATTTTTCTCATATGACAGGCCAAATATTGCCTTTCTTGACGTTAATATCTGGAAATTTGTTATACAAGTAAGGTAGGGGGGAAAAAAAATTAATAAATGGGACTCATTAAAAGTAATGCCAGAAAAAACTTACTAGATTTGGCCAGGCCACTGATTTAATCAAATTTTTTTCTTATTGAAAGCAAATGTTCAAGTACAGTGGAGCTGAACTGGCTAACTGAGGAATTTCAGAAAGCAGAAAAAGAGTCTAGATCAATCTACATATACCAAATGTTAAATGGAAGTCTGTGTATTCTGGGAAAAATAGACAAGGACAAAAGACAGAATAAAGCTCAGAAGTCTATGAAATTATGTTCTACTAGGAAGGAAGCAGTGGCTCTCCTTTTCTGTTTCTAGGTTAGTGTTCTGGAGGCTGGCTACACAACAAGGATGAAGCTACTGTGAGATGCTTCTTCCTCCCTGACATATTTGGATGTATAGAAGGGTTCACTCAAAGAGCTGGAGATGTACACTGAGCAGCAGACACCAAGAAAAATGCTCTACACAGGTAGGCAAAGAGCTGCCCAATGTGCCTGTTGGTTTGATTGTTGCTGGCTCAGTCAGCTGTGCCCCCTCATCACATCACCTGCCCTGGCAAGTCCAAAGGCACTCTCACTGTCTTGCTGGAAAATGCAGCCAAATCCCAGCCATAACAGATGTATTTGGAGGTAAAGCGAGTTGCAGCCAAGGCACTAGGGATGTTTTTCACCCCATCAGTCTCAGATGTCAACTTGCATGTGCTTCTCTGAGAGCTGGTGCCTTGTAGGGAAATCGTGGTAGCTCCAGCTCCCTGAAATAACCCCTGCAGCATGCATACACTTTTATGCAGCTAAATCAGGCCTTATAGCTTTGGGTAGATGGGGTGGGTAGTTCATACATCAGCTGGGTGCAAATGCAGGGAGAAACCTCTCTGGGTTGGGAGAAAGGCTGGTATACATCATCTTCTCCTTGCACATCGGTGTAGGAAAGAACAGCAACACATAAGTTAAGATGAGAACTTTCATCTAATTTATTCCCTTGTCTAATATTCAACAGAGAAACTATTCATGCCATGTAACAAGTGGAGCAGCTATGAGCTGAAGCAGATAAAAACACTTAGCAGAAGTTATGTGAAATGCCACATCTACAACCAATCCACATACACGAGGTGTCTGTACAAAGCTAAATATTTTTCTTACCCTTCTCTGTGTGTGATCTGCACCTTCAGTCAATGATGCCACATTACTATAGAGAAAAGACATTGTTCTATGTACAGTAGTCTTAAAAATAGCCTTCACCTTCAGTCAGTGATGCCACATAACTATAGAGAAAAGACATTGTTCTATGTACAGCAGTCTTAAAAATAGCCTTCACCTCCTGAGCCCTTTTCCACAAGTGCTCCTCCACTTAGGCACAAGCTGAAGTTAATTTTCACACAACATCTACTGTAATTAAAACCATCTGTGTGGCTATAAGTTAAGGACAGAGAATTTATGGCCCATGTTCTTCTCATCTGACACTGGGAAGCTTTTGTGTGCATTGTTAGCATTAGCTACATGACTTTGGGTCCAGACATCCACACAGTTTCTTCTTCAAAACCACTTCTCTTTTAAAGTCAGCAAGGAATGCTCATTGTCATGCTTAAGGAGAAATAAGTGATGCCAAGCTGACTCTCTGAGAGATGCAGGCTACTGTGCACGATTAGTTGCTAAGCACTGAAGAGGGTGTCACGGTTTTTTGATCATCCAATGTGTCTTATAAAGGTTTCTCAGCTTGGACCAGCTTTCCCTGACCATAGGTAATTAGGAAAGAAAAAATAAACTAAAGCAGGACTCCTCTGGCTTCAGGAGAGTGCTGAGCTCAACACAATCCCCTCAGCTGTACAGCACCAGAGGGAGTTGCTAACACCACTGACAGTTCATGTAAGTGATTTATGAAGCTTTTCTTCTGTGAAAAGCTGGCATCCGGACAAACTATACCCCTGCTGCTGCCTCTGTACACCTCTGGCAAGTATAAAACCTGAGAATATTCTATAAACAGACCATTATGACCAGTAACTCCTCTTAAAAAGCATGATTAGAAACAAAAACAGTTTCATCCACCTTTATTTAATATACATATTGAGGATTATGATACAGCAGCAGAAGACTAAGACACACATCATACCACCTGGTATGAAAGAACATAAGTAACCATTTGTTTACTTAGACATAAACCTGAAATTCTCCCCTGATGACTGTATATTGCTGAGCTAATCCACTGTTACATTAAAATACATTTTCTTAAAGTATGTCACTAATGAACAATTTCTGTGCTGGTCTGGATGTGGCAGTGACAAATCTCTGTCCATGTAATTTACTGTGTGCCATTCTTGTCACTTTTCCACCTGCAGCAACATGCACAAACTTTGCAGATTAGCACAGTGACAAGCACAAACTCATCATCTCTTACACAGTTCCTAATACACTCATCCAATTGCTCCTAGATCTCATACCTGAACAGCATCATTAATGTGCTTGCTTGGATGAAACCCCGAGGAGCAGCCCACGGCCTCAGGCCGCAGACCTTTACCCTGTATTTGTGACACTTTAAAGAGTCAGTAAACTACTTTTAAGAAATTATTTGCTAAGGAGTATACATTTTCAAAAAACCCCAACCCTCTGAGTCTGCATTTCTGCATTTCACAGAGAGGATGCAGTACAGCTTTATGGTCAGAGATAAGGAATTCTGCACTATAAGAAACTAATTTCCACGCAAGAAAACTGTAAAGGTAGATGAGGAAGAGTGTCACTTATTAAGGTAAATAGATCACACCATTACAATCACCACTGAATTCACACACAAGTTAAAATCCTTTTGGTGTCTGGATCCTATTTATGCCAAAGGGATGGAGAATAAGAGTATGAGATAGAGAGGGGATGGGAAGATGACAGTAAATGTGGGCATGTTCACACTTACTCAGCTGGGCTGGTATAACACCAACTGAGGAGCAGCTCTGCTGACCACACTAGCATGAGATCCCTCAGTGTCTTGAAGTCATAGAGAATGCAGGAAAACACAACGGGCTTTTTTTGCTAGCATGCCTCAACCCAGTCAGGAGGCAGCACCACTGCCCAGACTGGACTGCATGGCTAAGGCTGGACCCTTGATAGTCCAGGCACTGGACATGAGCTCTGTGGCACAGCCGGTTTGAATTACTGTCTATCTGCATGCCTTTGCCAATGTGACCCAGAACCGACTGGGTTTTGTTACCAGGAATAGTATTAAAAATGTATTGTTAGCTGGATATTCCAGCTAACAAGGCACTGGACAAATAGGATGAGCATAAAGAAATACCTGATCTACAGGACTACTCCTCCAAAAATACACTGAAAGGCATCTGTAGAAGAGCAATGTTTCCAGACTTTAAAAAAAAAACAATCTGAAGGATGCCTTGACATCAAAGCCCATCAACCTTTATAGCAAATGAAGTAACACTGTCTTTAAAATATGGAAAGAAGGTTTCCTCATGGCACAAAAGAGGGCCATAAAGAAATGCCTTCCTTGGGGACTTAATTTAGGAGAGCATAGTAACCTTTTCCCTACCCCATCACAACATTTGTCATCAAAATCAGATAGAGGCATGTTTAGCTGGAGAGCTACAAGGAAAGAAAAATGAGGAATTGAGGTGGGTGTTTTGGATGACATACATATTGGGATACTGTGATTTCAGGGTGTTTTCATTAGCTTTACACCTGTCCACACCTGTCCTACCTGAGAAGCTGTACAGACCACCTGGTTAACATGAGTAAGTTTAATTTGAGCTCAAGAGGTTGCCTCTCTGCCAAAACTCTATGAGGTTTGTGTAACCTGCCTATGCCATCACGTCAGCTAAATAAACACTCCCTGCTCTTTCTGGAGTGGTGACAACATTTATTTAATCTGTTTGGCATCACAGACTAAACTCAAAGATGTATACTAAAAAGGAGTAATATTTTTCAATTATATTATAATTGAGATGAAGCAAGAGTAAAAGAGAGGAAAAAAATCAAATAACCAAGGTGCTATATAAGAAAAAATGCCTTCTCCTCGATGCAAAGTGATTGTAAGTAGAGGCAGGAAATTATGATTCTGATACCTACACTGTCATCCAATTCCCTGTGTGGTCTTTGACAAATCCTTTAACATGCCTAATTTCTTCAACCTGTTAAATGGGGATAACCAACCACACAGGAGTTTGATGAGTACTAGCAGATGTTCTTGCAGCACACCGAAAAACGTGGAGATCCATAAACATGCTGTTGTTACCTCCCAGGAATATACCCGAACTCAATTAAAAACAAACAAACAAACCAACCAAACCCAACCCATCCAAAAACAAACTAAAAGTGCCAATAACAGTCCTCTTTCTGCACAGAGTGACAAAATTATCCCTACTAAGAATCTTGCTCTGAAGATGGTTAGAAAATAGTTCATTGCAAATTCATTTTCAGAAATGTCTTCTGTTTTGACTGGATTCCTATGATTTGTGGTATGTATCTGTTTTGTAACTACTGAAATATGTCATTAAGAATTAATTTGATGCAGCAAATAGCTGAAAATTTGGAATTCCTTAAGTGTCCTTATTCAGGGTGAAATTCAATCCATCCTCTTCAAGGCAGACCTAACTGAATGCTGTGTTCTGTCTTTGCATTTCTCTCTTCCTTCTCCCATTTTTAACAGTAAAAAGCACGTCTCCAGAGGTATCGAGTTAGGGAAATGCAGTGCACATGGGCCAACAAAATATACAAGAAAGTTAAAATGGGAACAATGACAGGACAATGGACAAGAACTTCCTCAGCTTTGCTACTTCAGTATTCAACAGGTTTCACAGCAATGAGATAAGCAACTCAGTAAGAAAGCTTAAAAAACACAGTTTGGTAACAGTCTAAAAGTAGTATCCTTTGCTCTTAGTACCTTACTATAAGTCTGATTTTCAGAGACACTGACCTTTCCCCAGTCTTCCCAGAAATCCACAGGAATTGAAAGACACTGAGTAGGGTCAAAAAGCAAGTCTCTTGCTTAGGTGCCTCAATGCAATGTTAAACTACAACTCACGGTCTCTGAATTTTCTGCCTTAAATTTGCTTTCAAATATCTGCTATGCTGACTCTAGCTTTGGTACAAATCAGAGGATTTGGGGATTTCTTATTGGCTTGAAATACTCTGTCAAGTCTGTTCCTAGCAGCTGAAGAGGAGGTTAGGACTTATTGCAACATGGAAGTCAAGAGTGTGACAGTACAAATGCAGATTAATAGAGCTGATTCCATTGAAATATCAAATTTTGCCACCCCCTGGGACAAGTGTTGTTTCAGACAAGGTGCACATGATGACAGAAGCAGCTCAGGACTTCACTGCCATTCTCATACAAAGAGCATATTCATTAGGAAAACCACCTTCTTTTTATGAGCCTCAGATATCAGAACTTTTGCCTTTTCAAGCAATAATCTGCTTTCTGTGTTGGGATGTTAAATTAAAACCTTTTGCATTGTAGCTTTTCCACTTAGCAAGTGGATAACTGCCACTTAAAACAATGAGAGTCAAATACTATCCCTCGTGTTACAGAAGGATCTGGGAAAAAAAAAACAACAACAAAACCAAAAAAACCCAAAAGCAATAAAATTATGCCAACTTTTGTTTACACATGTGTGCATATCAGTGGGTTTCTGTTGTAGGCACTTGAGAGCAAGGCTGGGAAGAAAGTGCCAGCATGATTGATTGTGTTTTCCTGTTCATGGTCATCTGTCTATGTATGTGACATACATACAGCAGTACATATGGTTAGCATAACCCTCCTGACTCAGTGTGTTTCACACATACTCACCTCAAGATCAAAACTAGAACTCCTTGCAATTGTTTATTTTGCTGGTAATATATAGGGATAGGTGACCTCCCTGCCTGCCAATTAATAATACAAGAGAATACATTTTCACTCAAAACTCAGCAAAATGCAGATGTTTTCTGAGGCATGCAGAAGAGGAGGGAGTATTGTGGCCACCTGACCTTTTCCCATGTATGCTGCCATCTCCATCATCAACTCTTAAACTTTTAGCTATTTTTGGAAACTGTTCTCACACTAAATTTCTAAAAGTTGTTTCAACTTTGAGATAGAATAAATGAAAACCAAGTTAGGTCCAACATCTTGTCTTTCATATTGGTAATGTATTTGGAGGAAGAACAGCTTTAATCTTTCATCATGCACAGAATGTAGCACATAGCCCCTGCTACACAACCTGCCCATGAATAACCACTGCTTTTCATGCCACTTTGTACCCTCCCTGCAGCATTTTTATATCTTTCTACAGCCTACAGGAAGTACTGAAATTACCTTGTGAGATACTTTTTTGACAATGTTTCTGCTTCAATGCAAGAGATAAAACCAAATAAAACCAAAGCAAAACCAATTTTGCCACTTAGCTTTTGGCTTTAGACACAGAATTCTTGGAATTTTCTCAAATGTAATCAAATCTCTCAGATCTCTCTCCTTTCAGGGATTTAAATTTCTTGAAACACTGCGGCCTTGTTTTGATACACATAGATTGTTGTTGCATTATACATTTCCACTGTTGATCCTATCTTTGCATAAGCTCATAGACATATTTTTTAGAGAGACTCTCTATTTCCCAGTAGAAATAATTTTTACTTTGAGTAACATGGCAGTCCAGTAGTGTTAAATCACACTTGATATCAAAATCTATTTGCTGCCTTCAAAATGCACCTCTCTTTGTTTCCTGTTTTATAGTTCATTTATCAGCAAATAGAGAACAAAAGATTTTATACTCAGAGTCCCTGGTTTCACAGATGTCTGTTTTGCCCAAATACATAGGAAGGAAGTTTTTTTGTTGTTTTTTTTTCATATCTCCTTTTACATTTTATTTAATTTTAATTTCATTTAAATTAAATTCATTTCAAATTAATTTAATAAAAAGAATTTATTTTTATTTATTATTTTTTTTTAAAGCTCGCTCATGCCGTGTTATCAAGAAGTACACTAGACCCGTAACACAGCTTTTGTTTCATGTGTAGTATGAAGAATAATAACTAACTATTTTAAGAATAAAACTGATACTTGAACAAAATTCTGTTATACAATACTCCCTTGCTGGGCAAAGAAAATAAACCATAACCACGACCTATTCACTTACTTTTTCCATTTCTGTCTAAGGAACGTTGTCAACATTTTCAGAGAGAACAATGTGCCAGAGAAAGGAGTGAGAGGAATTTAGTGACTATTTTTCCAGCCGTGTGTTTTCTTGCCCAGTTATCCCCAACCATTTGATTCAGTTCTGTCTGGGAGTTCAGTGCCCACCACTTTGGACAAATATTAGTACTTTTGGTGCATGTTTTTAGATGTGACTCCCTTTTCCCAGGATGCTCTGTATGATCTGGATGGTCTGTAGGGATCTGGGGGTGTTGATTGACACCCGCCTGAACATGAGCCAGCAGTGTGCCCAGGTGGCCAAGAAGGCCAATGGCATCCTGGCCTGCATCAGGAATAGTGTGGCCAGCAGGAGCAGGGAGCTCATTCTCCCCTTGTACTCTGCACTGGTCAGGCCACACCTTGAGTACTGTGTCCAGTTCTGGGCCCCTCAATTTAAGAAGGACATTGAGGTACTTGAACGTGTCCAGAGAAGGGCAACGAGGCTGGTGAGAGGCCTCGAGCACAAGCCCTATGAGGAGAGGCTGAGGGAACTGGGACTGTTTAGCCTGGAGAAGAGGAGGCTCAGGGGGGACCTTATTGCTGTCTACAACTACCTGAAGGGTGGTTGTGGCCAGGAGGAGGTTACCTTCTTCTCTCAGGCAACCAGTGACAGAACAAGAGGACACAGTCTCAGGCTACGCCAGGGCAAGTTTAGGCTGGAGGTGAGGAGGAAGTTCTTCACTGAGAGAGTAATTTGTCACTGGAATGGGCTGCCCAGGGAGGTGGTGGAGTCACCGTCCCTGGAGGCGTTCAAGGCACGTTTGGACATGGCACTTAGTGCCATGGTCTAACCTTGAGGGCTGTGGTGATGGGTTGGACTTGATGATCTCTGAGGTCTCTTCCAACCCTTGCGATACTGTGATACTGTGATACTGTGATAACAGGGCCAGAACTTCACCAAACGCGTTTTGCTGTGGCTTTTAGCCCGTACATACCTTCACTGCAGGTATCTCCCAAAAAAAGCACCAGCAGCATCAGCTCTCTCAAATTTTGCAGAGTCTTGCCTCATCTTCTCTAAAAAAGGAATGGCAGATTATTTTTGCACCATAACGTCTATGCCCCTTTCCCTTACAAATATAAGGGATGTGCTTGTGGCAAGAGTGTTTGCTAAAACTGCAAGCTGGAAGATAATTTTGGAGACTGTTTGAGGAGAGCACAGGATTTGTACCCTACGGTCACACGAATATGCCATGTAACTGATCATGGCCAAGCAAGTTTGATCAGCAAGTTGTTCACCAGCTCTTCATAGACCACAGGCTGCTTATAGACATTACAAGGGGCTGGACTGTCACAGGGCAATACAAAGTACATGCAATTTTTGGAAATGCCAAATGAAAGCACTCATTTTCCTTCAAAATGCACTTCTACATTTGATGCACCTTATACTAAGCTACAAGGCTGCAAAGAGTCTTTCTCCTCCAAGTGATCTGCAGGAAGGGTAGAAACTACTAGTATCCTTCTACTAAAGCCTCATCTACTTCCTCAGCAAGGGCACAGCAGGGCCCCCCAAGCCATAAACCACCTTTGTGCTCTCTCCCTCACACCAGCCCACACTGCAGCATCGAGCCCAGATAAGCTCTCACTCCTCTGTGAATTTGTGGCAGTAGGATGCGCTGACCCTGTGCAAGAGGCTTGGGGTGTGGGTCTGCCCAGAAAGCAGCTCTCAGGGTGGCCAGGAAATTCACTTTGTGAGCCACCAGTTCTTCTGGAAAAAAGTTCCACCTGCTTGCAAGTGACTTACCAAGAAAGAAAACTGCTTAATGAAGTCTTTCCAGCCCCAGTAATTAGCTTACCTCACACAGAATTTGTGGCTATAACAGAAATGTCACTGTCCAAGTCGTGGCTACAGGGCATGTGGGAAGAGCAAGACTTTTCCTATGAAGCAAGGCTTCAGACTTTCAAGACAGTCTGATAGGAAGAAGGTATTCAGATCCCCCCTCCACCCCCAAACTCATCTTAAACTAACCAAGGAAAACACACATAATTAAATTAAGGCACTTTGGTTTTGTATCACTGCAATTTATAAAGATACCAGTGTGACAGTTTCTAGGCATAAATATAGTCTTCATATTTTTCCTGGATGTAGCACATTGTTTTCTCAGCCAGAAAGCTGTGCTAGTGAGACTCTTGGGCATGAAGCAATGCTCCAGGCTATCTTCCTTAGAAACGAAAAGGGGTAGTATCTGACCTTAAATAGTGTTTCTGTCTAATTAAATTCAGCAAGAGTGGGTTCTTTAACCAAAGCCAGTCACATGGAAGTATTTGGAGCTGGGAACACTGTTATCTGATGCAGAAGTTCACACCAGCTCCCATGCCTTTCAAAGATCATAAAATGTTCAATCAAGATATAAGCTGGACCATTACATTTTGACAGCATACTTCCTGCATCCGGAGTAACAGGGGATATTTTTCAGTGCACAGACAGGTCACTTTGGGTGTAGGCAACTTTGTAAGTGCAGTTATATGCTTATGCAATGCGATGCTTAAGCTGAGAGCGAGATGAGCCCCTGTTACTGCCTACATGCTGATAGGGTTTCCTGGCAAGGGTCTCTATACCTCCTGCCTTGATAGCATAAAGGGTTCTTCCTTTCCCACACCTTTCCCCACTAACACTGAGTGCTCTCTAGTTCTGTCTTCTTTGCTCTCCAGCAGATTTTTTTTTTGGAGGGTGGGGGTGGGGGTTGATTGTTTGTGGGTTTTGTGGGTTTCTTCTCTTCCTGGAGAAGACATGGAAATTAAGAACAAAAATCAAGCAATAGCCTCCCAACCAGTTTCAGACTGTATCTGGAGCTGCAGGAGTGGGAGGTTTATCACGAGGTAGAGGAAGAGGCTGATGTGCTGCAAGCATAGAACAGGTTCAGGGGAGGAGGCACAGGCAGAATATTTGGTCATAGGTAAGAGAAGGCCAAGGATCAATGCAAAAGGGAAAAACTTTCAACTGCCCTCTGAAAACAAAACAATGTCTGGTGCTTCAAATGAGTGTCTAGTGCACCCACATAAATTACAAGGCAACAAGCAATTTAAAAAGCTGTGAGCTTGAGCCTTCCTGGGAGAGCACGTTTTCTGCTTAAGCCATGAGTCCAGAGATATTAACTTGGGAATAAACTTCACATTGTCCAGCCTGGCCAGGCAGGATTCCTATTCAACAGACTCAGAACTGAGGAAAAGGAGGTCAGGTATTTGAATCTTTGCAGACCTATTCATTGACTTTCACTGGATTTTTTTGAAAAAGACAGTCTTTTTATGGCATGAGGTAAGAAACTAATACAAATTAGACATTTAGGGTTTTGTGAAAATGGATTGCATCAGGAAAGGAGAGGTAGTTAGAGCTCTCTATGCCTCTTGTACACATAGGGTGGATCTTTGGCTTAAGATTGTTTTCTTCTCCCTACACATTCTCTCTACTGCTTGTGTTGAGCCAGGATTAGTAAAGAGTTCTAGTCTATTTGAGTGTGTTGGAACCACTTGAATTAAGGTCCACACCTGAGAGACTTATAAAAGTGTCATATTGCATGCTCACCTAATAGCTTGTTCCTATTTGTGGAACCTGAAATTCATTAATTCATCGTGGAATCATAGAGTATATTTGGTTGGAAGAGGCCTTTAAGACCATCCAGTCCAACCTTTGACCCAGCACTGAAGAGTCAACACTAAACTGTGTCACTAAGCACCAGGTCCACACACTGCTTAAGCAGCCTGAGGGATGCTGAGTCCACCACTGCCCTGTGCAGACCATTCCAATGTTTGAGAACCCTTCCAGTGAAGAAATATTTCCTAACATCCAGCCTGAACCTCCCCTAGAGCAACTTGTAACTGTTTCCTCTAGTCCTGTCATTTGCCACCAAGGACAAGAAGCTGGCCCCCTCCTCACTCCAACCTTCCTTCTGGTAGTTGTAGAGAGCAATAAAGTCTCCTCTCAGCCTCCTTGTCTCCAGACTTAATGACCCCAGCTCCCTCAGATGCCCCTTGTAGGCCACGTGGTCCAGGCCCTTCGTGAGCCATGTTGCCCTTCTCTAGATGTGCTCTGCCACCTCAACATCCTTCCTATAATGAGTGGCCCAGAACTGAACACAATACTCTAGGTGCGGTCCCACCAGTGCTGAGGGCAGGGAGATGATCACCTCCCTGTTTCTGCTGGCCACAACGTTTCTAATACAAGCCAAGATGTCATTTGCCTCCTTGGCCACCTGGGCACAATGCTGACTCATGTTCAGTCAACTACCAACCAATACCCACAGGTCCCTCTCCAAGTTGTAGCTTTCCAACCACACATCCCCGAGTCTATAGCAAACCATGAGGTTGTTTTGACCCAAGGACAGGACCTGGCACTTGGCCTCATTGAACCTCATACAATTAGCCTTGGCCCATCAGTCTAAACTGTCTAGGCCTTGCTGTAAAGCTTCCCTACCCTCTAGTAGATCAACACAGCTACCCAGTTGATGCCATCTGCAAACTTACTGAGGGTGCACTCAATTTCCTCATCCAGATCATTAATAAAGATATTAAATACATCATCATTCATATACTTAGTTGCTGAGAAAATGTGAGGCACATTCTGAGTTTTTGGTTTGGTTTTTTTTGTTCAGTTTACTGTCATCATAGAATCATAGAATCATAGAATGGTAAGGTTGGAGTGATGAAACACATCACTCACATAACTCATCCATCACATTATCATCAAAATATTCATCTGGTCTGCTCTAGTTGGGATCCAATTTTTAATAAGGAATTTCTACCTATCTAAAGATAAACTTTTAAAGCTCTGCATTTGATTTTTTTCTCTGTTTCTAAGGAACTGAAAATGTGATTCATCTTCTGTTTCTTGCAGATAATTTGGTAAGGGTTATTTTAGAATATTTCTTTTGTGTTTACATTTTGGCAGAAATACATCATATTGCTACATTGTTCATAGCCTTTCTCTTGTCACTTTTGGGGAAAATCAAAGAAAAGCTGAGACAAGATATATCAAACCATAGTCACTTTGCTGCCTAATATTTTATCGTTCACTTCTGTCTTGATTTCCATTTCTCAGTCTTGTAATTTACTGCTTCAAAACAAACCATTTCTTGCATGTTTGGCAAATCACTACCTTTTTGAGGACATGCACCACACTCTTCACCTTTCACTAGTTAAAATACTCCACGAAGGTATGATGTGATTGAATAATGTTTGAAAGATTCCCTTTTTATGATGGTATATCCTAAAAAGAAAAACTAAGTGACTTTCATTGAGATTTCTTTCTGGAAAAAAAAGATACTCATAATGTAACCATTTTGGCATTCTAGGAATTTGGTTGTTGAAGACTCTTGCCTCTAGAGAGACTTTCAAGAAATAAATGCAGTTACCCTTGCACACCCATTTTCTCCAAGTGATCTTACCTATAATTATGTCTTGTGTATATTGACATAAAACAATCAGGTCTGAGGGAAAAAAGTTGTTTACTCATTCATGTCTCAACCAAAGCCTTGCAGCAATCTTTCTGTTCTCAGGGCTTTCACACATTGACTAAAGTCTTCTGTGAACTGTTTGTGCCAACCTGACTTAATTCACAAGCATCAGCCAGAAAAATGGTCATTCATAAACCTCAAAAGAGCCTCTCTCCTATGGTTTGGCTTATGTTGCTTCTCTGTAGTGTCCTTCATAGCATGGTTGATTTCCTAAGGAACATCTCTACTGTGCTGCCTATAATGAAGAATGAAAGCTCACTTGAACTTATTCTGAAGATATAATTTCTGGGATTTTAAGGGAATAGAAAAAAATCCTTACAGTATCCTTACCTTAGAGTATCTCTTCAGAAATCTAGGGTGAAGCCACATGAAATCTGATAAGCCAACCTAGAAGCTTGTTGCACTCCAAAGATTTTACTACCTTCCTCCCACAAAATCCTTTGCAGCTCTTTTCTACATCAAGCTAACTCGCGTAGTTCTATACATTAGGAAGGTTCTGCCTCTGACTCTCCAGAGACTCACAAAAGGTCCAGACACACAGGGTAATTTTGGGGCAGTGACCCAATGGAGAATCAAAAGGTCTTTGCCATCAGACATGTGCTATCATGGATCTGCTGGTTTGTGATTCTCAAAGAGGCAAAAGAGAACCATCAGGCACCTCTTCAGGTATTAAATAAGTAAGACTAAATTAGGCAGAATTCTGAATGCAGGCAAATCTCCTGTTAGAATCAAGCTATTCACACAGGCTATAGAGATACCCCCTAATNTAGAGACTGGATGACACTTTGTTTATCACACATACACCTTTATGCTTATTTGGTTTTTTTTCTTACTTCTAATTTATTACATGCCTTTATTTAACTACAGATTTCATTCTCTGCAGACTTCATGAAGGTCTATTTGAAAAAAAAAAATAATTCTTTAGCCTACACTAATGGGCCATCATGGCTTCATCTGCTCTCTTAGGAGGCTTTTCTTCTATGTGCAGGCCAACACCAGAGCACATCTCCACACAGCATAACAGAGTCCACCTTCACTGAAGGTGCATGGGGTTGACACAGATTTCAGTATCCCACAGATGGGAGAATGGTCCTGATCAGGAGAGTCAAGTCACAGTACCTGATGAGGCATTTGAGCACAACCACTTGTAACAGACGGATACCCATTTCCATAGCAAATCCCTGCAGGCTTTAATCTCTCTGAAAGTTTATACTGCATCTCACCAAAACAATTTGTATGGGTCTAATCTCATCCACATTTGGGAGAGCACTTCAGCACATGCTTAGCCCAAACCATGTGCTCAGAGACAATAGAGTTAATGGTGCTTAGGCAGATTTCAAGGTTAACTGTGTATTAAGGGACTCTCTGCAGCAGGCATTTCCAATGGTTTGCCCAGAAGAAACTACATCAGGCATGGCTGGACTGAAATGCATAAAGGTTTCACTATGGCAAATCTGCCTGCCATGAAAACATGAACGTGGAAGTGCAAATCCCTGTACTAAATACTCCTAGAAGAATGATTTATAAACAGTATTTTAAAAAATATTTTTGCAAAAGAATAGATTAGTATAAGCCCTCTGGGGAGACACTATGCTTGCTCTGGGTTTTGCACAGGGCATGGCATATACCATGGGTGCCAGAGTTAACAAACAGTTATTAATAATAAGAAAATATTTCTACTGACAGCATAGACGCCAGTTCTCTGTATTAATTACATGTCAGACAGATAAATATAAATCTGCTCAGATTAACTCTTTGTGAGTTAGGTTTTTTTGTTTTTTTTTTTTTAAGATAGGACTTAAAGCTTTACTTCATATCATTTTCTACCCCTTCCTCTGTCTTCCTTCAGTTTAAATCCTCTTTATCAGCTCAGAAGAACTGTCTGCCTAAGTTAAATCAACCAGACTAAGCATGAGAGCATTGGCCACTCCTACTTCACTACAGGAATAATGTAAAACAAACCCGGTGTCAGCAAAGCACAAGCTGTTGACAATTAATTGCTGTATGGTTTGCATATGACTTACTTTTTTTTTTCACAGGGTAGTTCCTAGACTTTAATTCGTTAGAGCTGGGAATGTCTTGTTGCAGGTTCACTGTTTTACTGTCCAGCCATGAAATGTGCCAAAAACTCCAACCTTTCAGAAGAGAGTGATATCTAAGAGGGAGAGAGGGTACATGTTCTCAGAATAATGTTGCCAAATTCAAGTAAAAAAGGCAAATATTACCAAGCTGCCAACAACAGCAAAAGTGTCCATAAGCATTTGACAGCAAGGCTGAAGCAATTTAAACCTGACACATTGAAAATCCACCATTATGAGGTTTAGGGTGGAAACAGAGTGAAAGCAAGCTAACTTGCTGGGAGGCACAAATGATTTCTTTTCTAACTCTCTTGTTTTCTGTTATAAACTGGTCTTAATGTGACCAAAGCCTGCACCAGCCCAGTCCTTGGGTAATGCAGTTGCACTGTGTCCTGACACCTCTGATATAAGGATGATATCAAGCCTGAAGCAATTGCAAGGCAGAGAAAATTTCAGAGTTAAAGAAAGATGTGTCCCATGCCCACAGACTCAGCTGGGCTCTTGTTCCCTTTCTGATTTTTCAGTTTCCCTGTTTAGCACACCCAAAGCACACTGCGTGTTTTCAAGCTACTCTTTTCACAGTCACAAAGACTAGAAACTTACTTTAAAAATCCTAAAGCTAGGACTCCAATCTAATCAAAGCACTCTGGAGGATGAGACAATAAAAATAACAGGGGAAGTTATGAGAGCCATCAGTGCAGCCAGTATCATAGTTGTGCCCCTGCCACCTCAAGCTGCCTGAAAAGACAAGTGCTGAATTTGTCAGGCACTCAGCTTTCTCAAGAGCCCAGAAATTCTCACATGTTTTGAAGAAAACAGGATTATTTTGACAAGAGATGCCAGAAACTTTAAAGTTCATACATGAGAAGAAGACTGACTCTCCTAGTGACACTAAACCACCCCAGCAGCTCCCAGCCCAGTTCTAACAGTCCATCCAGGGCAAAGGCAC
Organism: Eubucco bourcierii; assembly: GCA_013396675.1. NCBI lineage: Eukaryota > Metazoa > Chordata > Aves > Piciformes > Ramphastidae > Eubucco > Eubucco bourcierii. The sequence goes on from VWZE01018315.1 coordinate 100,998, forward strand.
AAAGGTTTTTTTTAAGCCTCAGTATTACCCACTTGCCTTTAGGCAGCTGTCCTGTATTTTCTCGACAGGACTCTCCCAGCTGAAGCAAATGTCCCTGGCCAGAAGTCAGGCACCCAGCATTACCCCGGGGACCTGCTACTAACAGACCACACTCACCCACGTCTCCTCCTCCTCAGTTCCTACCTACAGCTCCCAGCCCACCACTGTTTTCCTCTGAACAGAGGGCAGCTGCTCTGCCCCTACTGCTGGCATTGCAGGGGGGAGAGGCTGCAGGAGAGCAAGCCCTGCCCACACAAAAGCGGCAGGGCTCCTCCACAAGTGGACTTGGCCCGTTGCGCTTTACCTTCTACAATCTACACAGGCTTTAAAAGTCTTTTCACAAATAAATACATCAGTCTGTGGAAAGTTGTTCTTAATAGAGCGTGTAAAGGGGTTTGGCACAGAAAAGGTGTGATAAACCGCATTCCAAACCCTAGCCCTGAATTAAATATTTAAGAACATCTTCCAATGGGGAAAAGAGGTGATGAAAAAAAAGAAATAAGCAAAAAAGAAAAGAACCGAAGGAGCTGGCAAAAGCACAGATGAATCATGAAACTCTAGGTGGAGCTGCCAAAGTTTCAAAAACACTCTTAGGTACAATTTACTAAACCAACCAAGAGGCACTCATAAATTACAGATGTATGCAGAGGTTGGTGGACTTCAGAATGAACTCTAAACTTATTAAAACTTTAAACACTCTGTGTGCTTGACTGTCAACAAAAGTTTCAGATAGCGTTGCAGTTTGCAGATCACCAGGGATTCAAACTTTCCCAAACTGAACATCTCTAGGACGAGGGCTCAAGGGCTGCAGCTAGCTATGCTTTAACGGGATGCAAACCTCAGAAACATGGAACGTACCTAGAAATAAATTAGATCAGGGAAAAGTCCAGCAGAGCAGTTGGATCCATGATATGTCAGAGATTTAAGCTTGAGATCCTTCTATGAAGGTCTAAGATATTTTGGACGTAGGATTTACTGAGATGTTTGGTGCATCACAAGGTACCTCAGTAGGGCACAGACTAGACACCACCCACCCCATCCTGCTCTGTGTACGGAAAAGATTTAAAATTCCAGGAAAAAACAAAACAAAACAAAGCCAAAAAAACCATTTCCCTTGACAGTATGCTTACGGACCCAATCTTGTGCTGAAGCCACTTCTGCTCTAATGACAGCCCCAGCTTCACCTGAAATGTCTCCATTTAGCGACAGTCTCTGAAGAGTATGAAATCATTAGAGGACTAACTTAAAAAAACACATTTTATTTTATGATATATAAGTCACACTTAGAACATCAAAAGAATGGAGAATCATCTATTCCACTAAGCAAAATTCCAGCACTAAAATCCAGGACCACTTCAGAAAGGAAAAAAGGCACACAACAGACCAGATCTGTGTTTTTTTAGCAGATATGAACAGAGGCTCAACGCTGGTTTGAGCCACTGGCCTCTCGATATCAGTGACTCTACAAAGGCTGGCTTTTTTCTAAAGACAAAAAAAATTTTAAAAAAAGAGAAAGATAATTAATACAGATACAATATTACCTTTTTTTTAACAAAGTCCACCCATACTCTTGGGAAGGAGTGAAGCAGGAATACTACTCCTTTGCTGATCTTAGCTTTCAAACTTTTTTTTTTTTTTCCCCCCATCTGAACTTATTAAAAGCCTTTATACACTTATAAATTCTTCTGTGGTATATGATATGCTTAAAGCCAAAATAATAAAAGAAAGAGAATGTTTCTGCCCAGAGATGCTTAAATAATGGATGCAAATTTCCTGATAAAAACCCTGAAGAATCACAACATAGTCTAGTGTACTATAAATTATGCTAAATCAAATAAATCAGACTATAGCATCCCTAGTGGTTCTTGCACAGTCTTTAAATATATTACCCACTCCTCATCAGTCCATTCCACTCAATAACCATCTCTGTCTTCCATCTCCAGGCCTGCTTTAATTTGAACAATACATTAGCCCTTGCAGTACAAAGGAGAAAGAAATTTCAGGGAGAAGGCAGGCCAGCTCACAAATGAATCTCCCGTGGCAGCACACTCGGCTGTGTAGGATGGATGGCTATTCTGAGCCGCCTGTATCCCAAATGCAGCCAGGGCAATAAATCCTTCCCTGGCCAGCAGGATGGCAGCTGGGAGCAGGAACAGTCTCCACCTCCACAGCTCTCACCCTGCTCCTCCCTCCCAAACACAAGGGCTTGCAGTCTCTCCAGCTCCATTCAGAGGGTGTATTTCATGCCAGACCCAGGAAGCTTGCAAAAGCAAACACCTTAAGGAAGAGTAGTCTCTCCCTTGGTGTGTCTCCCAACACTGGGTGAGCCACGAACACTATTCCACAGGAGATGTTCCTGGATTGGTAGAGCCAGAGCCTGGATCTGACATCCTCCCAAACACCCCTCAGGGCCACCACAGGGCATGCAATAGAGAAGATGGGCCTGAGTATCACCTCCCATATGTTGTCCCCAGAAGGCTGGAAGAGGGTAAAATTCTGCTCCCCTTTCAGGTGTCTTAAAAGTGAGCAGACTAAAACTTATCCAGCTCCTCCTCAGGGTACAGTGCATGAAGTGCCTGAGATAGAGAGTCACAAGCTGAAGGCTCATAGTGCCAAGCCAAGGCTTTGCTTGGCTTTCCCCTGAGAAAAGAGCAAATGACCCTGTGTCTAGCATTGTAAAACATCTGGTAGGGCTATCAGGAGGGAGACTGCTGAGGATACAGTTTAACAGAGCTGCTGGGATCTTTTTTTACTGCATTTATTTTCACAAATCATAATAATAAAAAAGAGAAAAGTTGGAGTCCACTCAATTGAGTTAATGCTTTTGGAATTTTATTAATCAACATCTCAGCATTCATAAAAAAATGACACCTTTTAAAACCAGTGGAGAGGAACATTTCCAAATACTTCCAATCAAAAGAAATTATTTTAAAACTCACATTACATGTATTTTTAAACCAACCCCTCAGGGAGATGGGTGTGAACTCTGAATTATCCCAATTAACTTTAGTGCCAGACATCAAGGCCAAAAAATGCAAAGTCAGCTCTAAGCTTTCTGAATAGGTTGCTGAAGGTGCTACAATGTCAGCAGAGCACAATGATGCCGAGCGTGTGGCACAGCAAAGAATAAAGTGAACACAACTCATGACAGACACAGTACTTGCCTGGTGAGGAGAAAATGGGAATCGAATTATCTTAATGCCCATAAAAAGGTGTTTACTGACCAAGCAAACACATTCCTTTTGTCTGGGTGCATGGTCAACATTCACTTAAAGGCAGTCATTTCAGTGCTGAATAAAGATGCTCTATTTCACGCCCAGGCCCAGGCTGAACATTAGCATTGTCACTGTGAGACTGGGAGTAAGTGAGGTGGCAGCACATTAAAAATGCAAACATTCTGCAATTTCCTGTGGATTTTGTGCTCTCTAATTCCAAAAGCCAGATAATACAACATGCCCTGTTACTTACCCTGCAGATTACAAAAAAAAAAAAAAAAAAAAAAAAAAAAAAAAAAAAGAGGAAAAAAAAAAAAGAAGGGGGGAGAGGAGGAAAATTTAAATTTGGAGAAGCAAAACTGAAGCTCAAGGTCATGAAGGAATTTCTTCCAAGAGTACACACAGTCAGTGGAAGATCTAGGAAGAAACAAGAATCTTCACCTTTGCTAGTTGCATGTAAGAAGCTCTTTCTCTTCCTCTTCTTCCAAATCTTAACTCATTTTCCACACACACACACACACAGAGTCTTTTTCCCTACTATCTGACTGCTTTGCTCTTTCCCTCAGGGTTTAAGACTCCTACTTATCCCAGGCTCCTTTTTCCTCTTGCAATGTCTACTTGACCTCATTCCCTTAGGCAAGGGAACTCATCAGAGTTCAACCTGCCCATCTTGGGGAAGAGGCAATGCAACGTATCTGCTGCTTCTGCTACCTGAAAGGGCAGTGCAAACAGGAAGTAGAAAGGAAAACTGGACCTGTCCCAAGCTCAACCAGGCAGGTGAAAGAGCAGCTCCCATCTGTTAGGTAAGAGGGGAGCACAGATGTGATCGTGATCAAGAGAATTTTGGTGGTCAAGACATAGTTACTTTCACTGGAAACATGGTGTCTCCAAAGAAACAAAATGCATGCCTTGCAGCAGCCCTTAGCTAGGTCCTGCCACGCCGTGGCACAACTTTCCCATCCGGAGAGCTGGCTAGCATGACTGCAGTCTTCTGAGCCACTTCCAGCAGGTCCTACAGAAAACAAAGGGCTGTTCAGTGCACTGATTTGATTAGTCATGTGAAATCGAATGGTGAAAGGAAGAAGTTTACAGAGGGGAGTGGCTGTCACCATCCTCATGAGATACAGGAGCTTTTTTCCAACTATGAATGAAAGAATAACATTCAGAAGCTATTAAAGATTTTCACTCAAGCACATTCAAACAGATACTACTGAACTCTATTTGTGTCACAAAGATTTATTTAATCATAAGACAGTCTAGGAACAAACAATCCCAGGATTTGAAAGCTTTCAAGGGCACTAAGTTAAATTCAGAATAATGCCCTATGAAGGCTAACTGTTGTGTTCTTCACACAAGGCCATTATGAGCAAAAATGTTCATGTGAGCAAATGTTACTGTGCAGTGCTTAAGCTTTCATGTCAGACAAAGATCAGTTCAAGAGTCACTCAGCTACCCTGAGCAAAAGGCAAGGTTTCACCCCAAGCCTTCACTCTTCAAAACAAGTTTTACCACAACAGGCAGTGACTTGGTGGGGCACTGTGTGCAACAGTATCCACATAAATTATGATGCTTGAAGGGTTAGGTTTACGTTGACCACATTGAGCCAATTTTCAGACTCATTTTAATAGAATCACAGAATGGTAAGGTTGGAAGGGACCTCAAGGATCATCCAGTTCCAACCCCCTGCCATAGGCAGGGACACCTCCCACTAGTACAGGTTACTCAAAGCCTCGTCCAACCTGGCCTTGAACACCTCCAGGGAGGGAGCAGCCACAACCTCCCTGGGCAACCTGTTCCAGTGCCTCACCACCCTCACTGGAAAGAACTTCCTCCTGACATCNTTCTCTTCTCCAGGCTGAAGAGCCCCAACTCTCTCAGCCTGTCCTCATAGGAGAGCTGCTCCAGCCCTCTGATCATCCTCGTGGCCCCCCCTTGGACCCGCTCCAACACTTCCATGTCCTTCCTGTGCTGAGGGTTCCAGAACTGCACACAGTACTCCAGGTGGGGTCTGACAAGAGCAGAGTAAAGGGGCAGAATCACCTCCCTTGCCCTGCTGGCCACGCTGCTCTTGATGCAGCCTAGGACTCGGTTGGCTGTCTGGGCTGCATGTGCACACTGCAGGCTCATGTTGAGCTTTTCATCAACCCAGACTCCAAGGTCCCTTTCCTCAGGGCTGCTCTCCAGCCATTCACCACCCAGCCTGTATTTGTGCTTGGGACTGTGCCTACCCAGGTGCAGGACCTTACACTTGGCCTTCACTTTATGAAGTGAACTTCCAGTTGAAGTGAGTGGGAATCTCTCACTTGGCAGCTGGCGTGTTCAAGTAACTGTCTGGGAGTAAGGAATTCAATCATTCAAAAATTGCTGTATCTTAATCAAATCCCATTGACTGATCTCTCAAATTATTCAACAGACTGCAACGTCTACAGTACATTGTTTTAAGAAAATTACATAAACTATATGTTTGTCATATAAAATATTTACAGTGAGTAATGTGACTCTGCCATCATTCATAAACACAGATTCTGACCCAGCTATCTCTCCTGTTGTCTAGCCACTGCCTCAGTTAAGCTCAGGCTTTTGGGAAGTTCTAGAATTCAGTAAAAATAAGGTGGCTGTTTCAGTCAACTTATCTCTGCACTGCTACAACTCAGAGTGCTTTTCAAAGAGCGTTAGGACTGCCACAGTCATTTTATGGATAAAGCAGCAGAGCAACAGTAAAGGCAGTGTCCTATCCAAAGATGAACAGTGGCTAGTGATGGAGTTAGAAGCACAATCCTAGCCAAAGGTGCTCAGCCCTGTAACAAAATACACACTCTTCTTTTTATGACGTGGCTGGCAGCTCTGCCCCTTTGACAAATGCCCACTTGAGGTATCTAAGCTGCTATTAAGCTGCCATTGGGATACTTGAGGATCCCAAGACCCACCAAGACTGAAGTTCACAATGCTCTGGCCATCCCAGAGAGTCCCAGAACCCATTTGAATGCGTTCAGGTCAGAAAGATGCAGAAAGCCTGAATCTGTGAGAAACTGCATACAGGGGTATCTTTGCTGTGCCATGTAACAGAAACCAAGCAGACAGTTGGCATTTGGAAAAAGAGCTTAGATCCATCATAAACTTTCCATGGACTGCTCGAGGTCTAGACTAGGCTAGTGCCAGAAAGAGTAACATTAACATTACAAGGAAAACCACAGGAAGCAGGGTGTTAACGGCTAAAATGCAGGTCTTAACAAACCAAGAAAAGAGAAGCAAAGATGTAGAGAGAAAACAGCAGATGCTATGAACACATAGTCTTTGTCTCCACCTCTGGGTGGAGAAATGCAGACAAACTGTGCTGGTTTGAGGTTAATTGGAATATTTTAATAGAGAAAATTATACTATAGGCTGTGAAAGAAAAACACTGGTGATGTCTACTTCACTCATAGGCTTGCTGAGACGGATAAGACAAGAACAAAACAAAAATAAGACACTTGGGCACAGACACTCTCGGGTTGTCTAGCTTCTTGTTTTCTCCTCTCTGCTGAGTAACCTCACTAACCACTTTCCTTCTAACCCCTTGGTCGATCCTCCAAACTTGTCCACGCCCAATGTGGGGGGCCAAAAATAAGATGTGATGGTTTGGGAGTTCCCCGCCCCCCAAAACTTTGTAAAATTACCCAGACTAGACTCAGTTGGCTGGAAGTTAAGAGATGAAGCTCTGTTTACAGCTTAGCACAATATACAAGCAGATATATACACTATATACAGGAATATTTACAGAAATATACAAGTTAAAGGTAATACAGAAACACAACTCCCCTCCCAGAAATCAGAGACCCCAGGAGGGGCTCCCAACCACCCTTCCACCTTCTCCCCACCCCTATACCTTACCCCCAGGGTTTGGCTTACGAGCAAGATGAGTTTGGAGGATCGGCCAGGGGGGTTAGAATGAAAGTGGTTAGTTAAGTTACTCAGCAGAGAGGAGAAAGCAAGAAGCTAGACAGCCCGAGGCTCTCCGGGAGAGTGTCTTATCTATGTTTTGTATTCTTTTCTTACCCATCTCGGCAAGGCTATGAGTGAAGCAGACATCACCACTGTTTTCTTTTCACGGCCCATAATATAATTTTCTCCATTAAAATATTCCAATTAGCCTCAAACCAGCACACAAACCTTTAAAAACTTCACTGATGTACATAATTGAAAGAATATAACACAGGAAGATGGAATTTTCCCCTCTGGACTAGTCTTTAGGAAGGTGGTTGATGCCAAATATTTTTACTGTGCTTGATACAAGGTTTTGGCAGGTACCACTACACAAACGGAGCATACATTGTGCCAGTTTAACAAAGGAGAAGACATTTCTCCTTGGGGATAGGAAGAGCAATGGCTTTGATTCTTTGAATGAGTGCATTACACGAGCGTGAAGCATGTAAAGGTTTACATAAACAGTTTTAAGCAGAAGGAAAATAGCAGGGATAGAGGCTCTGCACAAGATTGAAAAAAATACCACAGATTGATGGTCTGAAGCTAAAAAATTAAAAATACACTTTGCGTGTAACAGAAACAACATTCCTAAAAAAAAGTTGAATGCACCAAAATGGCTCAAGAGATACCAAGACCATCACCAAGACCAAGACCACACACATCACAGCAGAGACAGGTTCAAAAGGACAAGAATCCCCCAAAATACTGAATGAGAAAATTTATGCTTAATCCAGCTACTTGGCTTGAGAGCCTGAAAGTGTGTCCATGCAGATAGGACTCTAATATGCTTATTGGATTAAAAGGTCTGAGGTAGTTAATCAGAGGACTGTACTGAAGAATCTCAGCCCTGAGGTGCTGACAGTAAATAAAAAATAAAAATCTGAGAAGCTCTTGGACTCTTCCATGAAGTGTACTGATGAGGTCATCCTAAGAGCATGAGTTTATATTTCACGGATGCTAATAAGAGTATCAATGCATTTTAACACAGAACAAGGTTTTTGCTATGGTGTTTGGGTGTCAAGGGCATCGTGTTTTCATCTACTGGAGGCTTGTAATAGCTAGAAAGGACATTTTGTCACCTACTGCCACTGCTGAGAGTAGAATGACAAACCTACCCTGGTAAAAAAAACAATGAAGATTTTTGTTGTTGCTGTTGTTGATATTAAAAGGATTATTTGTATTTCAAATAAAAACTTAGCAGAGAGATCACTGTCAGAGAAACAGACTCTGGAGCAACAGTCTGAAGAGCAGAGGTGAGTGACATTGTAGTGGCCTCTGGTGACGTGAACAGCTACTCTGCATGTGTTAAGTACAGGCTAAGGTGACAGAGATATCTTCATGATACAAAGAAAAGTGCCTTTCCTCTCCAGGAAGGCAGGGAAAGGAGATCAGCCAGAAATATGTGGTGTACTCTTCTGATAAAGATTTTTATAGGGACACAGAATCTGCCCCACTTTGACACCTCAAGCTTAGGTCTGGGAGCTGACTCACTCCAATCTCTGCACTGGCAGTGTCCAGCTACTGATACAGAGTATGTAAAAGCTGAGTACCTCCTCATGCAGCTCCACAATCCTCATTCCTGGAGAGAGGATTGGCAGGAGAAAGCACCACTAAACAAAGGGTTGCTCTGTGTCCTACCTATTCTGAAGATGACACTCTCACTCTTCACATAAGAATACACAACCATAGGTTGCACCAGTGGACTGGAGTCTTAGACACATTGCAGCAAAGTCCCAGGCACACAGATGTGGGTTCCCTTTATTCCAGCATAATGGGCCAATGAGTGAAGCTATCAATGTATTAAAGCACTGTTGGCAAAGGAGGGAGGAAGGTAATCAGATCTATTTTTAGTACTTTTAAATTACAAAATAACAAGAGTGACATATGGGCTGCCAGCTGAAGACTTTTTTTTTTTTTTTAAAGAGAAATGAGAAATTAAGATTGCCTGTGCTATTAGAAAGCTAGATCAGGGGAATCAGAGGCTTGCTGGTGCAGAGAGAAATATTTGAGAATCCAACTATAAAAATAATGGGGCATCCTGAAAGCTGCTGCTGCTGTGTACTGGAAGTAAGAGGTGTTCATATAGGAAACTAGAGGTGGTTCTGCAGGTGTGTGTGTGAAGTAACCATCCCAACCACCTTATCCAGACCTCAGGCAGGAGGAAGATGAGGGCTGTGTCTATGGCATTTTTGACAGAAAGGATAGCTGCAGCAGCCTGACTTCCCCACAAAACTAAATGGCATTGCTTCTACCTGGTGCTCACGGGGGTGCTATTTGAAGACAGGAAGAGCCAGAAACTCAGGTGTAAATTGGATGATTATGATTACTTTGCTTAACAAGCAAATAACAAGTCTTTCATACCCTGTCTAATCTGAACGGTGTTTGCTAAATCTCATTTGTGCAACGAAGCTTGGCTGAAAAATGACAAGGTAGGAAACTGTGCATATACAAGTCTCTGGCATTACCAGGTTGCTCTGACCACTGCACTAGACAATAGTGAACATTTAGAAGACAGGCACTAAAAGAAATCAACTCTCTCAGACTTCATGGGCTCAAAGGCTTGTTGACTAAACACAGAAATAGCAACTGAATTATAGAACCTTTGTTATTACACGGTCATGACCATACTTCTGGAATCTCCTTGCTTCTCTCTGCTATCCCTAAAGGGAAGACTGCAATACATTCAAAAGAGAGATGCCCTTTTATTAAAGATGATGCCTAGAGACAGCATGCAGATATCCCACCAAACTTGCTGATCCCTGAACATTAAAGGAGCATTAAATTATGAGGCCACAGGAAGTCTCCAGCTCCTTTATGGAAGGTCGGAAGTCTATTTTGTTGTTGCTACAAAAAATATTCCAACTAACTTAAGTCTTCTTTGACAGAACAGTTGATAATTCCATCACTGTAACATCAGTTGAGGTTTCAACATAGTTGATGTTTTTATCACTGAAGGATGTGTCTCTGAATTTGCAGTTTCCTACAGACATTTGTACAGAAAAAAAGGCTCCCTGTATCTATTGTATGAGAGCAGGATGTACAAAAGTATTTCTCATAGATGCCACCACTCTTGCAGCATGCATAGAAATGAAGCGGCTCCTTCGGTCACAACTGTCTGTGTTCCTTTACATATACAGCAAAGCATGAGAGAAAAAAAGAACCCTGGGGGATCTTGCTGTTTTCATGTGGATGATCAGAAACCATAGACAAGCTTTCTTGATTGAAATCTTTTCTGTTTGGAGCTGTTTTGAGGGAAATCTGTAGCATAGGAGCAACCGCACCCAAACCTGTGGCAGACAGCAGTGCTGTGCTACAAAAGGAGTCATGCACTCCCATTCCTGTGAATGTTAAGCCTTCCCTTTCCTCTCCATTTGCCCTCTTTCCCAGTCAGCCCCTCCTTAAGAAATGAGATAATTTGCAGAAAGAAAGGTATATTTCCCTCCTTTTGTTTGGATATAATAGCACATTCGTCTTTTACCCTTTGAAAGATGGATTTGTTCCCCAGAGTCCATGGAGGCTCAAATCCAGAAATCCTACAATGATGGCTGACTGTCTCTGTCTTGTATGTGCCCATCTCTGCCAGGCTCACTGACACTTCAAGTGCAGACAGACAGCAAGAACACTCTCTGCAGGTGGACAGCAGCTTCATTCCTGTAAAAGAGGCCATTTAAAGCAATGTAAAAGACAACTTTCTGGTAGCTAGTTTGTGTGTATATTAAAAAAGTGACAAACCAAATAAAATTCTTGGTGTCCAGCACAAAGTTACTGGTTCTCAGACTTGCTGGCATTCACTTTTGGACTGAAGAAGGAAATATCTCTGTAAAGTTTCCATTGATCTATAAAGCAGAAACATCTGCTGGAAGTGTTGTCCCAAGTCATCTCCAACTGCAGTCAGCAGGAGGTGAGCCTGTGGTTAATAAGCTTTCTCTCTTCCTTCACAGTAGATGTCATTGCAATGCGTACGAAGCACAATAAGAAAGTTTACAGGATACAGACTAACTCAGCCAGAAAACACAAAACACAAACACGGAAAAAAAGCATCACTGAGAAGACTGTCAACAGCTTGCAGATTAGCGATGGAGTCCTGCCAAAATGAAAACAGAACCACTGGACCAGCTACCCCAAACTGGCTCTGGGACTTGCCTCCATTAAAAAAGCCATAAGGACCACTTTAAAGCTCTTTTCTGCAATCCTGTATAAAAGTGCTTTCAAGGCTGGGATTTATTCGGTAAAAGGCTGTCTTCTCTGGCAGGATTTTCAGAGAGTTTAATTCAATTTGCAATGTAGTTTATGCCATATACCCACACTGAGATTTCTAATTTCCTCAGCGATGTTAAGCAGTATGTACTTCCAGTGGGACCAACAGCATCCCACCAGTACCGGGAGTGGAAACTCCCCAGCACAAAGACATGCCTGAGATTCGACAGCAGCACAAATATTAAAGAAGTTGAGCAATGTTTTTTCCCCTGGGCAAAGTTTGTGTTCCCCCAGGCTGATTTTCACAACAAGATTGCTCACTGTTTCCACCTACAGCAAGTTTTGGAGGGAAGCCTCCAGTATTCCACCTAGATTTCTCTGTGATGAGGCCAATGCTGCTTCCGTACTGCAGCAATCAGGCCTAGAATGCTGGGTTTCATGGGTCTTCCACCACCCAACACAGACTACAGCACTCTGTACCAGCGAGCACCTTCTTTTTCACTTGCCCTGCCTTGGGGAAATCAGAGAGGGTGAAGAGAGAGTCAGTTATCTGCACCTGCAGCAGACTGACCCCAGACTGGGTTGTGAAAAAGACTTCTTCCTGCACTGAAGGGACCCTCCAGCTCATGAATCCTCTGCTTGCCAAAGTCGAGGTGGGTGCTCAGTGCTTGAGGAGGGCTTGGTTTGGATGTACATGCTGAGGCAAGCACCCTATCAAGGTCTGCATCATGGCCAGTGCTGCTGGTACCAAGGGCTGCCAGGTCTTCCTGATGCTCTGCCAGCCAATGCCTGTAGGTCCTTAACAGCCTTTGGGTAAGTGGCCAGTAAATGTCACTGCTACAGACATAACCAGCACTTCTGTGAGGCTTAGTATCATTTCCCTCCTCTTGGGGAACCGAAAGTTAGCTGGTATGGAGAACAGCCTTTTTAATAGCAGGAACAAGACTCTTCTTATTATGCCATGCTGGTTATAGCTTGTCGCTCTGTCATCACCCTATCATTGCTCTGCTGCGCACACCACTTGTTATAACTTTAATGGCGTTACACTTACCAAGGTTATAATTACACATTATAGTGCGGCTTGCCTACGCCGAGAAAGAACTAAACGTACAATTACACAGCTCATAAATAGAAGGACGCCATACTACAGCCTAAGTGCACATGCCCACATAAAACCTTTCATTTCGCTTGCAAAATAGATGAGGGAGAATTTTACGAGGCTGTCTGCGGTAATTGCTAGCGCCACCTCTTGGTCAAAACCTCCAACTGCATGGGACCTTGCCTGGCAATGGCTCGTTTTAACTGGGTCAGGACTACGGTTCTTGCAAAGCCAGGTATCAACTAGAAAAAACAAGAATGAAAAAAGATTTTTCTGGTTGTTATCGTTTTAACTGTTGTCCCAAATATTTAAAGATAAGTACCCAAACTTCCTTGCTTCTTTAAATTATTTTACAGTTTAGGAATACTTACAGATCCCTTATGGTCAGAGGCATAGTCAAGTGAAAAAGCACGTGTGCCAAATTCAGTGACCCCCTCAAAACTTTAACGCTAGAGCTGAGGAGAAAAAACATACGGCAAATACAAATGCTTAGACATCAACCATCACTGTGACAAAATGAGACCTGTGTGCTTCCCTTCAAAAGCACTCCTCATTTGAGTCATAAACACCAATTAAAAGAGATCAGAGGGCAAGCTAATCTCACCTCCAATCCCCAGAAGGTTTCTGAGAGCAACATATTGCATGTTGTTGATGCGAGAAGTCAAAATGCAACTAGACCCTGCCAAGAGGACATCCCACACATTCAAGGATTTTTAATGCTCAGTAGCACGCCTTTGCCTAATGGCATTTAGTCAAGGTCATCCAACTCAGGTTTCATGATCACACAATTTTTTTCCTCAAACTGCCTTGCCAAAAAAACCACATACATCTCACCATATGTGTTCAAAAGTGTAACAGTGTCCTTACTGTTGTAGGGCCACCAGTAGCACCAGCTGGGAAGGTCTTGGTGATCAGCTACAGCAAAGCTGTGCTGAGTTCATGGGGGTACCAGGTGAGAGGGCAGAGCCTGTGAGAGTGGGGGCAGAGAGGCTTAGACATGCTCAGAGCCCCTGTCCTGGAGGACAGAACCAAGAAGATTTCCATCAAAGGGAAACCATTTCCTATAGGTCTGTCCATGAAAAGCCCCATGGCAGACCAAATACAGATATGTGGGCAACAATCTCAAATGAAATTCCGGTCACATTATGGTTGTGCATCTGCCATCCATGTATTTCCTAGGATTCAGGCAGACAGCCCAATTTTATAGTTCATCAAGTGAGCATGCTGGCCAAACGTTGTTCACATGCACAGATTCAGTCCATAGCTTAGGAAGAGTGCTGTGACATCTGTAGTCTCATTTATGGAGGAAAAAGCAAAGGCAGGGGAAGAGACAGAATGACAGAAAGGAAGTGAAAGACAGGGAGAATGAGGGGGAAAAAAAAAAAAGGGAGGCAGGCAGGCAAGAGAAAACAAACCAAAAAAAAAAGATAGATTATTCTATTAATTTAATTTTCAATTTTAATTGTGCAGAACAGGCAAACATGAAAAATATGCACTTCTCTTCAAGCAGCCTTTAAATTACTTACAGCACACTGCACTCAACTTGCTTATTGTGGTGTACCGAGTCCTGTGATCTACAAGAGACTTGAGTTTCAGGACTGAAAAAGGGGCCACTGCCATCTCTTCCTTCAAAATTTTTCTCACATTAAAAAAA
>VWZE01018315.1:115169-128319 GCA_013396675.1 Eubucco bourcierii
AAAAAAAAAAAAATCAGTGTCTCTTAACTAAGATTTCCTATGTTTTCCAGGAGAGAAATTACTGAGTCTCACATTTTCTGCTTAGCTGCAGCAATTTCATTTGTCTACCTCTTGGTTCCAGCAGCAAAAGCATCTCAACTTGTAGGTTTGCACAGGCAGAATTAACAAGAAACGTACAAGCATATACTGGGACATGGAATTTCTGACCATGGATATGGACAGAAACATACACATGCATAGATATGGTCAGCTTCTTCCTCCCCTATTCATTGAGAATTCCAACTGGAAGTACTTAACAGGGGGATATGAAGAAAATGTGCAGGATGTGGGTCTGGAACTCGGAGGTAGAGTAAAATTTCAGTTTTGAGGGTCAAACAAATTTTGTAATTCCTTTTGTATTACAACTTATAGCAGCAGCTTAAGTCAACAGTTCTAGGAATGATTTTCAATTTTAAGTGCTTTAAAATCACATTGGGCCTGATCTTTTTGAAGAAACAGGATGATTGCTCAAAACCAGACCCCTTGCTCTGGTCAAGGAGAATGCAGGGTGGGCAATATATAGATTCTCATTTGTTAAAACTCTACATTTTTGCTATTGTCTGTGAGGTTTTAGACAAAAGTGTGCACATGTACAACTTAGTCACCTTCCTGCATAGGGTAAGGCAACAGGTGAAAATGGAAGGTGGTTTTTTTTGTTTTTTTTTTTCAACATGAAAATTATTTTCCAGGAAAACAATAGGAAATTGCACATGTATTTATTTGAGGACCTTGTGCCCTGGCTAGCTATTAGCTGACAGCAATGAAAACTCTTTGTGAGCCACTCACATCTGTATTTTCTGCTACATTGGGACACATTTCTAGTGGAAGGATGTTTCTGGGAAGACACAGGAGAGCTTCAGTCAACGCAGGCCTTCAGACCACACAAATGTTGTCCACACCAGCTGGAATGGAGGGAAGTAGGTTGGTCAACAAAAGCTGAGTAAGGACCTCTTAGGCTTTTAGAGGTTAGAGCAGGACAATAAAGAGGTAGAAAGCAGTCTCCTGGATACAAAGGCAAAGGAGAAAAAAGAATCAAGTCCCTGTGACACAAGACAGCACTCAGAAATGAGAAGTGGAAAAGGACTGTTCAAACCATATAATGAGTGTCTGGGTCACTTGTGCTCATGGATGAACTTACATGCAACTAAGACTTACAGTAGTCTGCAGGGTTACAGGACACCTGGGACACTTTGTTTGTTCCCAAGGGTTCAAAAATTACCTGTTAAATAAGATACGGTTTTGCTATATGGGATTGCTATATTGGCCAAAAGAAAACAGCATCAAAGCATTGGAAGGAAGAGGACCACTAAGCTCATCTCCCCACTACACAACACAGTAAAGCTCCTTATATTGTCTAGAGAGTCACCATATGTTCAGTTCAGTAGCAAAGAGTAGGAGGCAGCCCAAGCCCTGTCAGTGTTACAGAAGAAACAGCCAAACCTGCTGAACTGTGTTTACCTGCGGTTAAAAGTCCTTAACAAAAACAGACGAGTCAGCATATCCTTTGACCTAAATCAACGAAACAGAGAGCCTGGGAGAAGCACTATCCTATCCACAGTGGACAACATCTTTCCAAGATGAATGCCCAAGCTTTTTCCCCTTTTAGATGCCGCAAATGGTTTCTGGCAGATGCTTCTATACCCAGATGGCGCCAAGTTAACTACTTTTATTGTGCCTTTTGGATGGTAATCTTTCTGCAGACTTCCTTTTGGCATCGTTACTGCACCCAATATATTCCAAAGGAAATGACAAGGCTACTGCAGCACCTGGAAAGGGATAGTTGCTTGTACAGACAAAGTCCTGGGATATTGCCATTAAGAAGAGAAACATGATAAAAGCTGGTCTAGATTTCCAGAGACACTTGGTATTCAGGCCTAAAATGCAATAAACACTGAGCTACATCAAAACTAGCTGAACTACTGAGACAACAGGCACCAAAACTAGGCATAAGGGCAAACTGAAAAGGGTAAATTGGTCTAAGACAGTAATAAATTAAAGCAAACTCCTGAATCTATGTCAAAGTGAAAAGAATGCTGGGTTATGAATGGTAGTAATGTATTTTTGGAACGGAGTCCTGGAAAATGAAAGCACCTGATATTTGAACATAATACAAGAATATGTTTTCAGCTGAGTGGAAGCCCTACCTGAAGCACATGAGTGCTCCCTTCCCATAATCACTCACAGCATTGCAGATTACTGTATTAGTGCAACCTGGTCAGACCAGCAGGGCTGCTCCTGGACATTTGCTGATGATATAAATCACTCTCTGAAGGCTGAGGAGTGTCTCATTTTGAAAGAAGCATGTGAAAAATGTATTAAAAAGCTCTTCCAGAGAGTCATTTCAGCTTCTGACTGACCACAAACCACTTGTATCCCTGATAAATAGGGAAGACTTGGATCATGTGCCAATGACTTGTCAAGCTCTACTTAGTGCTTAATTAGTTACAATCCGCAGACACAGTAGAGTATTGTGCCTGGCACAGCCTTGGTAGTTGGTGGTACCCTGTCTAGATACCTGGAGAATGTGACAGATGTATGAATATTGCAAATGTCTGAGGAAATTAAAGCTTTATGAGACAGGTCTGCAAGCCTTAAAACCAATGTCTGATTCATAATTATAACACATCTGACTGGTTATTACCAAAAATGTGGAGCTGCAATATTAGAGTGTGGGAAAAGTGACTGCCTCAATACATTAGAAACATACCAGTAACTGGACTCACATTCCAGAAAGAAGGAATATTTCAGAACCAACATAGATATTCCATCAAAAATATCCCAATGACACTTCATTAATGAGAACTATGAATAAGCCAAGATGTTCATTTAGTGGTTTGCCCCTCATAGAAGATATCCTGTTTATCCTAGCTATGTCCCTGTGTAGTTGCCTGTAAAACAGAAGTGCTGCCACAGCCCCCTGGTAATGGCTGAGATATCTGCCTCACTCCTGTAAGTTCCTCTTGAGTGACATGCTGACCCAAACCTTGCTCACTGAAACTCTTCTGTACTATGGCAGTAGCATTGGAGCACACAGTGGAACAACACAATTACTTCTCATTTATTAGGGATTCATTTTGTTGGGTTATTATCCTTAACACGATGATTTCTAAACTGGAATGCACTTACTCAAATGTTTTAAGGCTTAAACTTTCTAGCAAAACATTCTACATCTCCATCTGACATTTTCCCTCCCCCTTTCCACTCCTGGAATTCTTGCTTTCAGCAACCACATCCCTGGGTTTTGATTCCTGGAAAAAAATCTCTTTTTTCATTGTGTCTTGCTCTATCATTAATGTTGACATGCCAAAAACTTCCCACCGAGATCTTCTTGGCTTTTTATTGCATCTCCCTTCACCACATCTGGTATTTTATATAGCTATTCATAATATTATAATTCTTGTGCCAGTAGCTTGTCTTCTTCATATGCAGACCATATCTTTCACAGATTTCTCCCCAAATGGGTGCCTTCCCTGCTCAGTACCTCCTTCAGCCCCAAACAACTCAGTTGTCTCAACGCTCTACTTTTTTTTTTCAGAAAACAATAGCATCGCTAAGTCCCAAAATACCTGACAACCTTATACATAACAAAATCCTTGACCAGAAAGCAATGCAACGCATAAGGGTTAATGAAAATTACACAAGAAGCTTTACTTGAGCCCATGCTATTGCAGTTTAAGTAGCATCCAGAAAGCTGCTAATGACTGATGTCTGCAGAAAGAGGAATTGATGCCGTTTGTCAAGCAACTATCGGGATTACTTTGTATTTATGTTGAAGTGAGCTTCTCCTTGTAGAGCTTAAAGTGATGTTCTCTTACAAATCAGAAGGAATACACAACAATATTTGTATCTCAGATTATATGCCACCCTTGGTTCATATGATAAAAATTTGCCTTGAAAAGCTGACAAAAACTACAAGACAGGGATGAAAGAAGAGGGGTCCCAGAACAAAGGAACACCATATCTATCTTTCACCATATTCAGTGATGATACAAAATTACCCTAAGGCAGAGAAGGCTTCTGGATATGATCATAACACATGCTCTTTCTTACACCAGATACAAATTAACATTGGTTACTTAATGTTCACACTCATTCAGTGAAAATACAAAATCAGGTAAGTTTTATGGTCAAATGTCACAATCAAAAAACTCCATCACCCCAGAACCCCAGCTCTCAAAGCAAGCAGCTAGTGAGTTTTATGACTGAATTAGCATTAAAACATCACAAAGAGGATTAAAAGCTTCACCAAATATTTGAAAAAAATCAGCAGAGTCTGCTCCCAGTCTTTGACAGGAGTTCAACACTACAGCAGGTTCAAGATTTGGATAACAGAAATATGTCTCCAGGCACGTGCACAGCTATCCACATTTTAAGATGCCTAAGGAGTAAAGTGTTGAATTTATATTTTTCTGGCAGTCAGGAAACAGGTCTTTTCTCACCTGTCACTAGGAAGGAGAGGAAGATTCTTCTCACAGCAGGCACTTGAGCATATAAACTCAGCAGCATCCTCACTCTCTCAAAGATGCAAAACTTCACCAAACAAAGTCTTGGCTAACCTCATCTAATTATGAATTCAGCTCTGCTTTCAGCGTGGGGTTGTACCAGATGACCTCCAAACATCCTTTCCAATCTATGTTTTTCTATTGTTTGATGATTACACTTTAGCCAACAAATGGGTTTTGACATGTTTCTTCTGTGATAAATTGTACCTCTGCTGTAACCACGTTGAGATAACAACATGACAGCTGTCAATGACTTTTATTTTGCCTACAGAAAAACATTTCTGCTTATGCAAAAACACTGATCCTGTCATTTTAGCATCTGTGTGCTATTTGGACAGATTTTATCATTTGAACTGTGATAAATGCCAGTGTTTGCTTCACCAAAACCTTAAACCTAGTCTTAAATTCTAAAATTAAGCTTATCCCTATATTCCTTTGTGTACTCCTTCCTTGTTTCAAGGGTGGAGAAAAGAGGTATAAAAGAAGCCTATGGAGAGGTTGGCAGCTGAAACCCTCCTGAATTTCGGCCTGTTGCTTTCAACACAAATCCATCCATGGGTCCATGTTGTATATTCTATGGGCAACTTTCAGTACATGAAATAACACGGCAGTAACAGCTGACCTAAAGTATTCAACAGCAAAAACACTGCCATCCAAACTGGTCCTTATGCACAGTTTAGTTTGTGTTTCTTATAGCACAGTTTGAAATAGGACACGACTGCACACATTTACTTCGGATGCTGCTTTATAAAGACACCTCTGTGAAGGAATAATACCACACTCATTACAGACCACTGGAAAAGCCAGTTATCTCCAAGATATCTTGTCTGCTGAGGGCAAGCATGAGACTGAAAACACACAAACCATCAGGTGTATGCTGACTCTAGAGACCGCACCACAGAATCCAAATCACGCATCCACTCTACTTTCAGACACTCAGTATGAGCACATCCACAGGGAAGAGCAGAGATGCAGTGCCAAGTATCTTAGACCTTTCCTGTCCCTTGTCTCATGTCCCTATGGCACACATCCTGCATCACAATTGACCCTGGTGACCTCCACTGTTCAGTAGAATTTGTAGAACTTTCTGGAGTTTGTGGCCTGGAATTATTTTTGTTCAAACTTTGCAGCAGTTACTAATAACCTCAGCAAAAATGTTATCCATTTCAACAAGAAGGATGTCCCAAGGACACAGATGTTGAGCAAGTATTTAACTGCTTAGCTCTCTATTGGGCTACCAAGGTTATTTGTGTTAAACTGCCAAAAGCAGAACAACAAGACTGCTTGCCAGATCCTGGTCACTTTCTGCACAAGTCCCTCCTCATCCACCAGACACTGCTCCAGTCAGGACAGGGTAGAAGAAATTTCAAACTTCGCTACATTGTGGGAGTATACCCATGTCCCACCTCTGAGTGTGCCTCATCACAGACCACTGACATGTTCGTTCAGGTGAAATGCCAGTGCTCAAAACCAGTAAAATTTCTAAATGCTCTTTCAGTAGTGGAAGCTGTTTCCAAATATTTACAAGGCAAAGATGGGTGTTTCCAAGGGCACGAATGTCAGTCATGTTCCAAACCGGCTGCTGTACTTGAAAAAATCTGTCTTGCATGTGTAAGCTGCTGGGGCAGGGCATAATCTCCCTCTGGGGGCATCCTCTTTGCATTGTTTTCCTTATTTTAAGAGTACAAGTGTTGGGTAGCAGCCTGCAACTGTTGCTGTGTGGGACGAAATTAAATACAGTGTTATTAATAAAAGGAAAAAAAGTAACTCACACAAAAGCAAGATTTAGTTAGATCTCTGAAAAAGGGAAGAGCAAAGAAGAAGTTCTTTCCACATGTCCAGAGCATTCTGGGGTGAATGTTTAGACTGTGTATTTGTAAGGAACCTGGCAACATATGCCTCATTTCCAGTGGGAAACAGGCAGAAGGGCCAGTAAGAAGGGATGCTGACAGGCTAGGAACGAAGCAGCAATGTGGTATTTAAGAAACATGAAAAGTGTTGCTCTACATCTGAGAGCAGCTTTGTTAATGCAGCTGCATTTCTCAGGCCACATAGCTAAACCATCAGTGGGTTTGGCTATGTCACCTTGGTGTAAGCAAAGCTTGATGAAATGTGAGTAATTTTTAAAAGAAAGTATTTCTGTGGGTTTGATTCCCTGTTTTGTGGTCCTTGCCTTAGAAGGAACATTAGTCATTTGGGGCTTTAGCACTTGCACCAAAAAAAAAAAAAAGGAGGTAAAAAAAGCATGGGAGTACAGGTTTTAGTGGTGGCTACAAGCTCAGTGGGCGCCTATAGCCAGAGCCTTGTGGACCCACAGGGACACCTGACCTGTCAGTGACCAGATGCATGGGGTCAAGGGACCTGCCTGCCCCAGGGTTTGGTGCTGGCTGCCCTCTCCTTCCACCTACTCACAGATGTGTGCTGAGCCAACGATAAAGCAAGCACACCTCCACTCACCTCCCATACCCAAACAAGCCCAGTAGGGCATACATTCACTACCCCCGTCCCACATACAGAGCAGGCAGTCTCTCTCCCATACACACCTGGGTGCCAGGAACCACCAGGATGAGCAGGAGACAGTGGGAATCAGCTGCTGCACAACAGTGAGAGGAGTGTTTAAGGTCTAACCACTACCTACATCCTGTTGAATGAAGGCACCTATGCCATCTGGTTTGCAAGTCTGTTCATCCCCCTCTTAGAGTTGGTACAACTCACTTTTTTTCCAGCGGAGTTGACCACCAAACAAAATGAGGAGAATCATCATGCCTCAGCTGAAACGAAAGCATCCCCCTGACTCCCCATAGGTGCACCTGCCCCTCAGTTAAGTAGCTGGCATCTCACATCTCTGGCGATATCTGTCAGGAACTCACCTTTGAGGTTGCTGAAGTCTATCAAATACAAGTCATTTCAAGAGCCTGGGTATCTTGGACCCTGAAATCTGTAGGAAAGTAGGAAAGTTTGCAACAAAATTTTGATTTGCTGAAAATTTTCAAACCACACTGAAGTGCCAGCTGTGCAGCTGTAAGAAAAAAAACCGGGGAGGGGGGGGATAGTTTTATTTGGTTTGTAATTGTAGCTCAGTTACAGTTATCTGCTCTAAGAAAATCTTTTCTTTTTGTAAAAATTCTTGAACAGGAAGCTGTGTCTATTCCCCTCAAATGTAGTGCAAGCTTGAGCCAAACAGGAATGGGATCTGTAACATGTATCATGCCATTTGCCACATTCCAAAAATAATTTTCAAACAGCTTTGAAGCAAACGAGTGCAGTGTGTACAAGCAAACAAAAAGCTCTTCGGGGCTTGTTCTTTAAAGCTTTACTTCTCATTTCTTCCTGCAAAAGTGCTATCTGTGGTTTTGGTGCTTCTGCAACAGATACGCAAAACCCCATATATTTAGCTTTGGAACAGCCCTAAATTATGATTTTGATTCCCATGTGAGCCTTGGCTTGCTGATCTTTTGGTTTTAAAAGGTTTCCTGGGCTGCATTTTTCCAGTAGGTTGAAGGTTTACTTTAAAGACCATGATGGATTTGTGGCGCTCAGACTTGCGTCTCTATAATGCGACACTGTTCCTTGAAGAAAGTAGGAATGATATCATCTGTTCTATGTACCCTGCGCATGGTGGCTGTATTGAGCAAGAGACAGCTGAAGTATGTATGGAGCAAAGATCACACTATCCCATAGATCAGATGAAAACATTGGCATCTTTGAGCACTTTTTTTCTGTACCACTGCATCCCCCGTGGATACCAACGGTTGATGCTGAAGGCAAAGCAAGTCCTGTGCTACAGGAGGAACAAGCATGGCTCTTTCTCCACAGCCAGAGAAAAGACTGCACCAGATTAAAGCTCCTCAGTCCAAGAGTAAGTCCCACAGGTTTCCATGCTGCCATGCTGGTGTTTACATGCTTCATCCATAGGACTTAGGGAGCTGTCCCAACCAAATAGCTTCACTGAGAGCAGCAACAGAGGAAACACAGCTCTTCATGAGTCACAATTTTTTTGTCAGTCCTTAATGTGGAAAGAGACTGAGGAGCTCGATGGTGGGTATGAATAGGCCCATTTCAGTTAATTTTCTCACCTTTCCTCTCTGCATCTGCCTCTTGCTTACTGCTTTGCAGACACTTTGATAACAAGCCACAGAAACCACCATGGCAAGTACTGCACCAGTACTGGGGAAACTCTCAGAGGAGAAGAAATAGGTATGAAATTGTTACTCTTTTTGCCTCTCTGTGTTTATTTATTTTGGACCCATTGGGTAGACCGCAACTAAAAACTTTATGAACCTAATAAAATTCCCAACATTCTCAGACATGAGTCGTGATGTTTATATATTAGGCAGAATACAAAGGTGTATTTATGAGGAGATTGGAAGTACTTAAAGATGCTTGAGCTCAGGCAAGGCATAAAGTACATGCAAGAAATGCTTTCAAACTTAGGATAGGTATAATCAAGCTAACCTGCTCTTCCCACCTGAGAAGATGAAGATAAACTGCATGGCACATTGAAATGAGAATCATTTTGGAAATGCAGCATCTCCCACCTCACAGATGTTGGAGTACAGCGAAATTTCCTTGTTTTTCAGTAGATGTTATTTATTTGCTTAGTTCTGCTATGGCTAAAATATGAACTCTCTCATTTTGGTAGTGGTGGTAACTATGCACACGAACAAATGGGGAGGTTACAAGAGTAAACATCTCTTTTTCCTTCTGTCCTCATAAAACATAGAGTACTCCTTGATTCAAGAAGCAAGTTACGGTGTCTGATTCAAGTTGAAGGATAATGGGTCTTGGCAACAGATTAGGTTTTCCATCTTTATAAATAAGGAAAAGCTAGAGGGACTATATACTGAGATTTATTTTTGCCAGGAACAAATAAACAGTTCTGTCAGTACACAAATAATCCTACTTCCACACTTCCCCCATCTCTCTCTTGCCTTTGGCCTTCTCCATCCCACTCCAGTTCCATTCCCCTCCTGTGTGGAGGGAAAAAAAAAAAAAAAAAAGGAAAGAAAAGTTCTGTGTTCATTCTCCTGTCATGCATGATTCTTTTACTGATTTCAGCATTAACTTTTTTGGATACTTCCTGTCACTGGAAGACCTCTCCCTCCCAACAAGAGCAGCATACGTTTTCAATTTAGATTATGTTCCCAGCAGATGTTGCAGGACGTGAAGGCCTTGCTTTCTCTTGCATTAAAATGGCACTTGCAATACATTTTATTGTCTTGGACACAAAAAGAAGTATATATTTCAATGTTCAGAAAACAGTAAATGTGATTTCATAATATATATCTTAAAAATAATAATTGGTTAACAGAAAATAACAAAAATCAAGGACTGCATTTAATATATAACCCTGAAGAGTATTTGTAAGGAAAGGTTTACTCTCCAAATTTAATGCCCATTCATCCCAAGAAATGCATTTTGTTATCCTCATAATATTTTGCATGAAAATTCAGAGTACACACCAGTGCCTTTGGCTCTCCACATGGAGCTCCAGGTTACCCTGTGTGCATACAGCTTCATCTGATGTTAGACTTGTTAACACTAAGCCTTCTTTGCTGAGGAATGACACCAACATCCTAGCTGGAGCCTGAAGTCTGGGTCAGAGTGTTAACATTCAGATACACCATTTGGGAGCTCGCTGTTGATCACAGAATCATAGAATTATAAGGTTGGAAGGGACCTCAAGGATCATCTACTTCCAATCCCCTGCCATAGGCAGGGACACCTCCCACTAGTACAGCTCACTCAAGGCCTCCTCCAACCTGGCCTTGAACACCTCCAGGGAGGGAGCAGCCACAACCTCCCTGGGCAACCTCTTCCAGTGCCTCACCACCCTCACTGGAAAGAACTTCCTCCTAACATCCAGTCTAAATCTCCCCTCTGCCAGTTTAAACCCATTGCCCTTCGTCCTGTCATTGCAAGACCTTGTCAATAGTCCCTCCCCAGCCTTCCTGTAGGCCCCCTTCAGATACTGGAAGGCTACTATCAGGTCTCCTCGAAGCCTTCTCTTCTCCAGGCTGAAGAGCCCCAACTCCGCCTGTCCTGATAGGAGAGCTGCTCCAGCCCTCTGATCAGTGGCCTGGCTGGGGACATGTCACCCATGCCCTCCTTGCAGCAGGTTTGAGGTGGACCAGAGCAACAAAAACCTTAGGGATTTGAACTTACCAGAACAAGCAATCTGCTGCATCACTATGGTTGCCCAAGAGTAAGGCTTGAAAGGAAAACAAGAAAGCAGGATACAGTGGGAGGGGAAAAAAAAAAAAAAAAAAAAAAAAAAAAAAAAAAAAAGAAGCTGAAGAAAATCTATCCAGAAACTCAAAATACCAGAAAATGGCATGCTAAAGTCTCCAACAATTCTCTTTAAAATAATCTTTAACTTTATGAGGACTAGGAAATTGGCTGTTGGTAGTCTGTAGAATGCTCATGGTGTCATAAAAACATCTGTTAGCAACTGGTTTCACAAATATCTACTGCTAAATACACACACACACATATGTGAATGTGTGCATCTCTTCGTGTATACTCTACATACATTCATATTGTTCCATCCTGTGTGTTGAAACTAGGAACAAAATGAAGCCGTACCCTACGGCAAAACACACACAAATATCATGCAGCATCACCAGAGTTGCCAAAAAATCCCCACTGTAGAAAGAAGATTAAGTCTAACAAAATGGATACCAAACCACAAGTTTCAGACAAAAAGCTTGTTTCTAATACAGTCAGATTTTATCATTCCATTGTTTCTTCCTGTATTATGGAAGCAATTGGGCTTTACCATAGCATAGGTATGTCAGAGCCAGAAGCAACAGTCCACCTAAGCCTACATGTGTGACTGTAAGTAATACAGACAAATTGATATCTCAGCATTTATTCCCAAGCACATAAATCCAGCCAGTGGCTATCTCTTAGGTTTCTTCATTTTCCATAAATTTGTATGTCCTCTGTTGAGCTGATACATACAGTTTTTTATTGCTGACTTTGGAAATTACTCCATAATTCAAAAATTCTTTGTGTAGTAGAAATTCAGCTTGAATTATAACTGAAGTTGGTTGTTTCCACCTGGTGTATTTGGTTTCCTGATTATATATACAAATTTTCAACTTATGCCTTTTCTGTAAACTTTCTGAGAGAACACTTAGTGCTTTAGGTGGCCGGTGGTACCCTGGGCCCAGCAAGGAGAGCCTAGAGGCAGATTTTGGACTTCATTTTCCTCCCCCTGACCTTGGGCTGATAACGGGATGCCAGCTGTGTGGTGCATCAGTGCAGGCTAAGTCCTTCCTCCCTGGCTGTTTGTGACCCCCCAGCAAGCAGCAATAGCACTCAGCAGCATCCTGCTCATACCTGAAGCCACCAGGATCACTCTCCAGTGGTTTACCTCCCTGTAGGACCAAAACCAAAATCAAACTCAGTGCAGCAGGAGCAGCCCCTCTGAACTGGTTCACCACAGACCCACAAGCACCTCAGGTAGAAAAGCAGCCAGGGAGTAGATGTGTCAGGATGTCAGTGCAATGGGAGACGAGATTTAAATATGCTATGTCAGAAACACTGCTTACAAATTTTACCTTGTGATAAATGATTAATGTGCAGACTAATATATAACCACTCCAGGAATTTGTTTTTTAATTTAAGATTGAAATCCTGTAAACTTCAGTTATTTGCAGCCCAGGAATTGGCATTCTCTGATACTTCTCTGTGCCTTTTCAGGTTTCACACTGCGGTGCAGAGCCATCCCGCCATCCTTTCTTTCACACTACTCTCACTTCTTGGCAAAAACGTCTCAAAACACCTGTTGCTGTTATACCTGGGTTTGGCCTGCAAAACAGTAGCACAAAGCAATTGGCAATGCACATTCCACGCACTTTCCACCAAAAAAAAGACCCCAAACATCCAGTCCCCAGGTCCTTTTCCTCAGGGCTGCTCTCCAGCCATTCACCACCCAGCCTGTATTTGTGCTTGGGATTGTGCCTACACAGGTGCAGGACCTTACACTTGGCCTTGTTGAATCTCATGAGATTGGCCTGGGCCCACCTCTCCAGCCTGTCCAGGTCCCTCTGGATGGCATCCCTGCCCTCTAGCAAGTCGACTGTGCCACACAGCTTGGTGTCATCTGCAAACTTGCTGAGGGTGCACTCCATTCCTCTGTCCATGTCACTGACAAAGATGTTAAACAGCACTGGTCCCAGCACTGACCCCTGAGGGACACCACTTGTCACTGGTCTCCAGGTGGACATTGTGCCCTTGTTCACCACTCTGTGTATGACCATCCAGCCAATTCCTTACCCAGCAGTGCTCCACCCATCAAGTCCATGTTTTTCCAGTTTGATGACCAGGATGTCATGTGGGACAGAGTCAAATGCCTTACTCAGGTCCAGGTAGATGACATCAGTTGCCCTTCCCTTGTCCACTGTCGCTGTGACTTCTTCATCAAAAGCCACTAAATTTGTAAGGCATGATTTGCCTTGGTGAAGCCATGCTGGTTATCACCAATCACCTCTGCTTTGTCTTAGCAGAGCCTTCAGGAGGATCTGCTCCATGATCTTGCCAGGCAAGACCGATCTGTAGTTCCCAGAGTCATCCTTTTTTTTTTTTTTTTTTTTTTTTTTTTT
>VWZE01018315.1:128328-179011 GCA_013396675.1 Eubucco bourcierii
TTTTTCCCTTTTTGAAGATGGGTGTTATGTTTCCCCTTTTCCAGTCAGCAGGAACTTCATCAGTCTGCCATGACCTTTCAAAAATGATGCACAGTGGTTTAGCAGCTTCATCTGCCAGTTCCTTCAGGACCCTTGGGTGGATCTCATCAGGCCCCATGGACTTGTGCATGTTCAGATTCTTTAGGTACTCATGAATGAGGGTGGGAAGTGCAAAGGTAAAAAGTTATAGTAAGGATGCAGCAGTCTCTTGCAGATAGAGCCCTGGAATCAAGCATATAAACACCCCACACTTCCCAGCATGGCTTTAAATAAAATAAACCTGATTTGTAACACCACTAGAGAGCAGCTGACAAATTTATAGACTATCCAGGAATTCACTCCCTATTACTCTGTAAACATTTATTAAACATATAAAAATGAAATTAAAATGGCCATATTAAGAAGATTTTATGCCCTTTGTAGGCATGTATCTTCCATCTTTGGAACAAACTTTCTTTTCTTCCAAGAAGCCTACTGAATTTAGAGACAGGAACTTGATAAAGCCGATGGTACTGTATAGCACTGCTTCTGTTTGCTGTTAAGTGATATTCTGTAGTTCCTCTGCTACCTTGAGAGGGTGAGTTGACTGGCCTGGTTTGAGCCAAAAATAGAAAACCACAAAATATTTTAACAGATATTCAAAACCTTAAATTTGTAATCAACAAAGCAGAGAACCTCTGTTAATACCTTCATGTAAACCAACTATTTGTTGAGGCATGCAAATAAAAAGAGTTAACAAGATCACTTTAAAAAGTAGTTTTCATAAGACCAAGAGTTTCTGATTACTTGTGTAAATTTCCAGATTTCTGAAAGCTGGGCTGCTCTTGGGTACCCCTTAACCTTTTGACATCTCTGCACCATACATTTACATCCCCATAAGCTGTATGTGTCTTGCCTGGAATGGGCAGCCTTCCCAAGGGAACAGTTATGCATTTTGTATAAGCAGGCCCTTGGACAGAAAGCTAATTCCAGAATCAGGGATCGCCAGCCACCAAGTGTGATGCTCCACTGGGAGCCAGCCATGCCATGCCAGATTGCCCACTTGGGGTGGGCAGCACACGCAAAAGGTATCAAGGCATCAGGATGCTCACCTCCAGCACAGGGAAAGGGTGCAGGCAGTACAACTGCCATGAGTCTCACACACACACCTTGTCCTGTCTATCTAGCAAGCAGCAAAAGCAACTGAATTCACTTTGGACACAGCTATTGAGTGCAGTTTTGGTACTGCACATGTAACCAAATCAATAAAATAAATTGGTCATGCTGGTGTCAAAATCTACGTGATACTTCTTTTTTTGGAGAAGTTCAACTGCTCACTGAAAACAGACAACAGGAGAAAAGATTTTCCATACCTTCTATTAAAAAAAAATTTTTTTTTAAAAATCAGTGTTTGCTCTTGGTTTAGATTATTCCTTAACACTGTCTACAAACGCTATCACCTTGGTATTTTACTTCCATTTCTAAGCTGGTGCATCCTCCTATTCCTAGACACATAGAATCATAGAATAGTAAGGTTGGAAGGGACCTCAAGGATCATCTAGTTCCAACCCCCTGCCATAGGCAGGGACACCTCCCACTAGTAGAGCTCACTCAAGGCCTCCTTCAACCTGGCCTTGAACACCTCCAGGGAGGGAGCATCCACAACCTCCCTGGGCAACCTGTTCCAGTGCCTCACCACCCTCACTGGAAAGAACTTCCTCCTAACATCCAGTCTAAATCTCCCCTCTGCCAGTTTAAACCCATTGCCCCTTGTCCTGTCGTTGCAGGACCTTGTAAACAATCCTTCCCCAGCCTTCCTGTAGGCCCCCTTCAGATACTGGAAGGCTACTATCAGGTCCCCTCAAAGCCTTCTCTTCTCTAGGTTGAAGAGCCACAACTCTCTCAACCTGTCCTCATAGGAGACATCCCGCACTTTTGCCCTGGGGTACAAGGTCTTTTAAGGACTATCAGTGGACATATAGTAACTATGAAACAATTGACCTGTAGATCAGTTTCTTCTCACAAGTAAGCTGATAAGCTCAAAAACATGTGCATGATTCTCAAAAGATAAACATGTCTCCGTGTGGCATATACTTGGAAAATATCCAGCATATCTGAATAAAGTGATTTTTAGATCCTTCCATATGAATGCAGAAGTTTATCTTTAGACCCTAGTTTTTCAGTTTGCTGAAACATTCACCCTGAGAATTAGACAGCATCTAACATCACTACAGTCTTGGCAGAAGCATCCTTATAGCACTGTCAAATCTGCTCATGCCAAGTGAATTAACAACCTCCTAAGTTGACACTTAAGAAGGTGCAATATAAAACTGATCCAAAAAGCCCAACACACAAATACAGATATAATTACAACGTCTGTTGAATTCTTAAAATATAAAATGGAATCATGTTAGCAGTGTTGAACCCTGGCCCTTAGATGAATTTCCTAGTATCGGATTTCAAAATGCATTGGTGCTTACAGTCTCACACAGGTGTCTTGCAGTGCTGTTCAATATGCATATCAGCCAGTCCAAACAGTAAAAACTCTGGAAACTATTTAGCACCTGAATCTCATTTATTTCCACATAAATTTCTCAGTTCCTTAATTGTCATTGGGTAAACTGGACTTCTCTGCCTTCTCAGGAATTATTTCATAAATTCTACATTAGACTTCTGAAGTCCTTTAGATATGATACCAATGGAAGAGTCCAGAGATATGCTGGACAGATCAAAGTGAACTAAGGAATTAGGTAAGGGAGATCAGCACTGATAAGATGAGCTTTGCTTTGGCTGCTGGAGTTAGAGCGACACACTACTAAAAGCCTCAAATTACAATCTGCAAATTGTAAACCCCAGCTAACAGCATTTTCAGCGTGCATGCTGAAACAAACTCAATTTTTTTCCAATTTCGTGACACTGAAATTTTCCTTAGTGCCACTTACAAGAGATCAAACTATTCCCATTACTCACTGGAACAGATAAATAGCAGAACTCAGAAATTCATACCAGAAGTTATATTTATGGAAATACTGCCTACTTTTTTGAGAAAACACTTCATACCAGGTCATTGGTTCAAGACAGATGGCCTCATAAACCTCTCAGCAACATACAAAACCTAAGGTTATATTTGACGTGTTCCAGGAACTGCATTGCACACAGATGACTGAGTGCTGCAGCAGAGAAGCAGAGGCCATTTACTGCCTAGTAATGGGTTGTAAGCTGAACTAACCCACCAAAGCAGAGTGACCAAGAGCTGCTATCTATCCCCACCAACATGCCACACACACCACTCACCAATGGTGACCCTGCAGATCCATGAACTTCTAAGACTTCTTAAATCACTTTTCTGCTGTTTGCTCACCTGCAAGGGCTGAGTGGTGATGCTGAAACAAAAGGCCAGGGAAGCAGCATGCTTCATGGAACACTATGCAGTACAGCCTGAATTTATATACCTGCCCCTACCTGTCTCTTCAGACATTCATAGGCATCCTTTCTCTGTTATATGGTAAGAGCATCAGACTTCACATGACATATACTCATTTACTGGCATTTTAACACAGAACTATATTTACTAAAGTTGACATATCTACAGCTGAAATATTTATTCATATCTAAGAGATATACAAGCTACACAACATTAAGTGTCAGCCTTTTCCAGCTTCCCATTATATTGAACATATCAGCACAAAAGCTATCATCCCTAGTGCCTCTACTCATAAAAGTGTAGCAGAAGTCACATTATAAATAAATATGACTACCATATGGTATGCTGCTTTTGCCATGGTGAAGCAAGCAACAAGTGCCCAGTACTCCACCCAACTTGGAAACCTCTTGAATATTTAACAATACATGGCTTGCACTGGTTTTGTACACACACACACAAAAAAAATCATCTCACACTATTAGATTTAATTACAGCTTGCAGATACTGGGGAATGCCCTGCCCCAGGTTCACCTTGTGCTGCTCAGCGATGATGCCTGTGCTGGGCACAGCTGGCATGCAGCACGACCATGCATGTGCACTGATCTCCCAGAGCCTGCTCTTCTCTGCCCTTCTGCTGCTTCTTGCTATACTTAGGTGCTGAGAAGGAGTAATCCAGCAGGATTCAACAAAATGGGGCACAACTGGAAAGAGAAAGTCCAGACAGAAGTATTTATGGACAAATAGCCTGCAGGAAAAGGATGGACAGGAAGTTAAGCCAGGAAAATATGCACAGAAGTTTCTGTTCAAAATGTGTTACTAAGGCTTCCCCAAAAACACTGCTGAGAAAAACTAGAATGAAAGCCATCCATGTTGTTTAATTTTAGCCCCTGTGACTAAATCTTCCAGGGACAGCTAGGTCCTGAGTAAGATTCCCACACAGTACACTTTGTATCAGCACACAGGGCATATGGCACCACCTAATGAGCAGTGATAGCAAACATCTTGATCTTCCCTGTCTACAGCATTGCCAGGCTTCCACACCTGAGCAAGGAGAAGTGAACATGGGTATGAACAGGCTGATAGAGCTCTACAGTACAAGGACAGGCTGATTGCCAGTGATCTCCCCAGGCATCTGCTGGCAGTGGAGAAATAGTGAACTCTGAAATCTCATTGTTTTGCAGATCATCAGGTCAGTTGTGGACCTTTCTCCCAGTCGTGACCCAACCTGCTGTTCCTCAGATGGTTTTCACCCAGGTCTGTCTCTTTTATTTCTTTGGCTAGCTAGCCAGCAGTGTCCACATGCTGGATGCAAAACTAAGTGTCCTGGAGGACACAGGAATGACTCTCAACCCAGTATGAACTGGACACTCAGCCCACACTCCCCCCATCTTCCTGTCCAGCATAGCCTTCTTCACACTCTCCTTGTTGAGTCACTCCTGGTCTCACCTGCCTCCCTGTCAGCCCCCAAGGTTATGCAAGGTTGCTTCTTGCAAAAGAGTTTCCAGTTCCAGTGTATGCATGTGGTGGATGGGTGGCTGCAATAGTTAGAGATTAGTATTTCTATTAAAGCAATGAGTATATGATACATACAGAGGCTATGTTTCACTGTTGCTCTGGTGGCATAGGATACAAACGCCAAGTTTTGCTCTTCCGGATGTTCCCTATGTACATTTTCTTTCATCTTGGAGATGCTCTCTGACTGATGGCCATATGAAAGATGGAAGACAGCTAGACAGCTGGGTGGAAACTCAGTGTGGACTCCCAGGAACACTCCAGAAGGCTTTGTGAGTTCACAGTCACGAATGCCATAAATGCTAATCGAAGTGGTCTACAGACGTGTTTGAAGCAGTCACCAAAATTATTTCCCCGTGATGGCTTGTGACTCATTTTGTCACCAAAGCCACACTAGGAAGAAGCAAGTCTTGCAAGGCTGTACAAGCTTTGGCAGGAGTGACATTTTATGGATGACATTTTCATGAGTTCCTACTATGATTTTCTCCATTGCCTGTTTCTTTAGATCCACACACTTCCATCTGCTCATTTTTAAGCACTTGTATCTTTGAGACATCTTTGTTCTATTTTACGCAGTAGATACTTTACCAGACATAATTATGACCTGAAAACCCTGTATGCTGCTAACATAGTTTGAAAAGGAACTTGAGTATCTGCATTGGAGGGGATTTGGTTTTCATCTACTCTTCTCTCAGTGACTATCAGACTATTTCACATTTGCCCATGATTCCACTAAAATAAAATGTGCCTCCTCACCCCTGAACTGTTTTGCCTTGCTTAACCTTAAGTCATCATGGCTTATAACTAAATTTTTTCCCACTAGCAGTTACTTAGAGAATGTTCTTGTGGTGCTGCCACCTCTGTTTCCCATTCCAGAACAGCTAATTTATTAACCTCAGAATTTTTGAGCAGTTCCTTGTGAAGCCACACTGCTTTTTCACCTGTTCTTTGCATATCTTTTTGTTTTCAGAAGAATTTTAATCTGTTGCACCCTAAATTCTGATTTTTTTAATTAGAACTCTCCAACTTGCTCATACAGCCTTGGATCTGAGGTACTTTTCATTGCATCCAGCCTGCAAATACTCTGGTTTAACTCAGCAGTTAAGAATGTTCAATAGAAGACCTAATCTCACTGGCTGTTCCAATGGGAGAAAAGTGCATGCTGAAAACGACTGAAAATTTGTGAAAACTGATGTCAAAATCTAATCTGTCTGCAGCACCTTCTGACTCCTAAACAGTTTTTCTCAACTAAACAAAAGGAGATTCACAGTAAGTTGTTAGTTTCATCTTTTCATTTTCACAGGGCTTATTACCTTCTGGGTTTTTACATTACTGCAACTCTTTTTTTNGAGAGGTCATCACACTTATGAAAAGTAAGAGAGCCCCCATTCAGAGTAAGCAAAATAAAGCAGACTTTAGAGTTCCAATTTCTGACTAGTAGGATTTGCATTTGTGGAGGAATCTGTAAAAATCAGCTGTGAAGGCTCAAGCTGTGAAGCTTCACAGCACTTTTAGACTCTCAGGGCACTGAGAGATCACGGAGGTTTTAGCTCATCTCCCTAATTACATCACTTTTTACCTTCTTGTAGAATGTGACACCTACTATGCATGCAGAAACATATTTCCATGTGATGAAGGAACTGGAGGAGGCTTTTCACTTCCGTGTCTCCTGGGTAATTTGTCACTCTCTCATCATGAGAGTCAAATGAACCATCCTAGAACACGAAAATAGTGATTCAGTAGTGTAGCACTGTCCTGGAAAACCCAGAGCTTCTAAAAGCAGCCAATTTTGCTCTAGCAGCCAAATGCAAATTGAAAAGAAATGGAAAGGAAATTACATGATTGTGCTGGTTTGAGGCTAATTAGAATATTTTAATGGAGAAAATTACACTATAGGTTGTGAAAGGAAAACATCATGCTGTCTACTTCACTCATACGCTTGCTGGAGAATTGTTTGGGAACACTAACCAAAACATGAGATAAGTCAGTCTCTCTCTGGTTCTTGCTGGAACAGGAGCTGCTGGTGGGATCTAGCAGCTTCTGGGCTCTGGCTCCTTTGCTGATTTATCCTCACTAACCACTTTTCTTCTAACCCCCCTGGCTGATCCTTCTAATTTACCTTGCACATAAGGCAAACCTTGGGGTAAGGCACAGGGGTGGGGAGAAGGTGGAAGGGTGGTTGGGAGCCCCTCCTGAGGTCTCTGATTTCTGGGAGGGGAGTTGTGTTGCTGTATTACCTTTTACTTGTATATTTCTGTAAATATTGTGTATATAGTGTAAATATCTGCTGTACATTGTGCAAAGCTGTAAATAGAGCTTCATCATTTAACTTCCAGCCGACTGAGTGCTAGTCTGGGTCATTTTTGAAAGTGTGGGGAACTCCCAAACCTTCACAATAATCAAGAAGGAAATCTTTTTACCTTTGCATTATAAATTAAAGCTGACAACGATAATGCTTAAAAACTTTGCACTTTGAGTCAACCAAGTAACTTACAGCTTCACGCGCTGTCTGCAAAAAAATATGCTGTTCTGCTTCTCAGCTAAACTGTTGACTTGATGTGGAACATTATTTCCAGGCAAAAGGCAGAACAGAGCACAGACCTGCCTGACTCCTGACTTCGTGTCCTGTCATTTGCTTAAACAGTTTCAGTTTAAATCATTTTGGGTTGCCTTTTCTTTTCTTTATTCTTTTCATGGTTTCAGTATTATCTGTTAAAAAATAATGTGCAGCTTGATGCTATCACCCACACCTCAACAGCACTTTAGCACTTTATCACTTACTCCCTTTCAAGCAGAAGAGGAATTTTTCTTGGTGTTAATGGAAATGCAGTCAAGGGCTGTGTGGGACCCTTCAGAAGAGAAGTACATACCATGTGCTGAGGTTAGTTTAAATCAGGTTTGGGGGCCTTTTTAAACACAAAAATAAAAGATTTTATTAACATAGGAAATGATTCAGAAGGATCTGCAAGCTACAAAGCAGGCTAATATCCTTCAGATGGTAAAATTGCCCAGACAACTGGAAAAACTTGCAATTATAAGAATGATATATAGCATTGTGAAGCTGATAGCAATGTAGGAAGTTACATGAAAGCACTGCTCATCTAGGGAATAGAGGGTGAGCATGTTGCAATCAGCAGCCAAAGTTGGATAACATGATGTCTGACATTTTTAATAAAGATGTTTAACATTTCTTTGTAACAAAGCAGAGAAGTCATAAATCACAAAGTACTGATTCCTTTGGGTATCACAATTCTACAAGTTTGAAGACAAAGAAAAGATCAAGTTTCATTCTCATTAGAATCTCTACACAGTAACCTTGAGGTCAGAGAGAAAAGCAACAGCCTATAGAGGTATGCTTTCAATGAGGGAGAAGTGATTTTGCTTTGGATCACTTGAATTTCTTGAAAGAAGAATCTGCTGCCTAACTAATTGGGACTGTTTTGCCTCTCAGGGTTGAAATAACAGAAAAATTGGTAATACATTAAGTAATTTGGAGATTATTTTGTAACCGAAACTGACCTTTAAATTCATCCACTTTCCCTGTCTAATGCTCCCTTCCAAGAACTAATTACTGAGTCATTCTCTTTCTGTGTCATGTAAACACTGTTTCTTTCCGTCTTCAAGAGGTTTTCGTGTTTGTATGAAGTATTCCTGTTTCTCCAGACTAACACACTTTACCTACTAAAAAAAAAAAAAAAAAAGATTCAAAGTGATCAGACACCTTGAATCAGAATAGAATTATCAAACTCTAGTAACTGCTGGGGCACTTATTTGCTATCATCTACTTGATCATTTCAAAGTACCTTTGAGCTTTACAACATCTCATGAGGTTGGTGGTTTTAACCTTCTTTCACGGCCAGTAAAAATGATACAGAAATAGCTTAGCCCCCATTCTGTAAGTCATATGGGTAGTAACGGAGTGGGGCCATAAACAAGCAACAAAGCCATAATGCTCCAGCCACTAGACAACATCACCTCCTTCTGGAATGAAAAGTCACTAACACGGATGGCCAATGCAGGGAGAACACTGCAGCCTCTTGAAAATGTTTACAAAGCAGCCTTCCATTAAAAATGAAGGGCAAAATGTGAATTATTACATGCACCTTGTGAATTGCAGAGCACTGAAATAAAAACAGTTGAGTGTTTTAAATAATGGAAAAGGACACATGAAAAAAGTGCCTGTACTTTGGTATCTACATCTTGAAGGAGCTGTGCGGGTACAAAGAGTCTGCATTTGCAGCAGGATCAGTGAGAGCACCAAGAAACTCAGTGGGAAAGCTGCATTGTGTGGGCACATGAGCAAGCTTTCATGGAGTACTCCACCTCAGGCCCATGCTGAAGCAGGATGCAGCTCTGGCTCCTCTACCTGCTTGCTGCCTGAGTTTCACAATTTACACTGCTGCTTCCAGCACCTGGGCTGGGCAGCTCAGGGGTAGGTGTGCTGCTGTACGTATGCTGTACGTATGGCTACCCTGTCCATTAGGTCAAGCAGCATGAAGACAGGTTTCTGAGAACACTGTTCGGAGACTGCTTTTGAACTTTCAGCCCTATGCAGAGAAGATTCTCTGAGAAGATTCCATCCAGTGCACAGGATGTATGGAGTTGAGATAGAATTATAGAAATGTCAGGGTTGGAAGGGACCTCGAGGATCATCTAGCTGGAGGATCATTACAGTACCGTGACAACCACAGCAAATGCTGAATGAAGTCCAGGCCACTATTGCATAAGACTTGAGCACTTTCCTGGCAACGACTATGAAGAATATGAAAATGTTGAAACTGAATTTATTCTCAATTTCGACATCATCTCAGAAAGAGTCAACCAGCAATGGAATTTCAAGGGAAAAAGTTCCTATAAAACTAATGTTTTTTCAGTCTCTCTGTCAGCAGATGATTAATTCCTGGTGCTGGAGGTACATCCGACAGACTTCAGAACTGAGTTCTGGAAGTCATGAAGGCTCAAGTAAGGTTTCGACCAAGGCTTAATCATTCTATTCTCAGCTCATGCTCTGTCCAAAGCTCTACTGATTAGAAGCCAGCAAGAATTTTCACTTGAAAAAGGCAAAGGAAAACGTGACAATAATCTTGGTTTGCAACTTGAGATCTCATATTAAAAAGCAATTAAAGCAAGATGGATAGTAACAGTTTTTTTGTCAAAGTCAGATGCGTGATGCTCAACATCTAAATCTGTTGTTTGAAATTTGTGTGTCTACTTCCAAAGGCAGTATAAACTGGCTGATTGGAACTTCTGAAACGCATACCACATGGGATGATACATTAATTTGGAATCATGAGTTTAATTAGAGGTAAAAAACTTTCTCTAAGTGACTCATCAGTGATTACAGGAAAAACAAGTCCTACACCTCCTCTCTCCCTGTTGCTATGTTCCGAACACAACTGCCCATAAACCTATACCACTCTCAACTTCTCAAGTGCAGCAAACTACATTCCCTTCTGGAAATATATTCCCCAGGTTAACACTAACTTGTGGCAGTCACTACAAAGTAGGTCTCAACAATCTAGAGCAGAACACTGGAGAAAGAAGTTGATGTGGAAATACATCCTGAGCAACCATTTATAACAATTACCTTCTAATGGCATCCTGCGCTAGAGCTGAGATCACAGAAGTGAGAACATATAATACCTTATCGTTGTTCTCTAGAGCTTTAAAAAGTATTAAGTAAACAATGTAGATGTAGCATGTATGTATACACATTAGATTATTGTATCTTTTTTTTATATATATTTAAATACTTTCACCACTTTTTATTAAGCT
This sequence comes from Eubucco bourcierii, assembly GCA_013396675.1. Lineage (NCBI taxonomy): Eukaryota > Metazoa > Chordata > Aves > Piciformes > Ramphastidae > Eubucco > Eubucco bourcierii. The sequence continues at coordinate 139,058 of VWZE01018315.1, forward strand.
TCCATCCAAACATCTGGAAATTTTAATTTTCAAAAAGTCAATCTTTTTAGCAAGCTGTAGAACAGCCAAAGATTTCTTGCCAATCAAAACACTCCCAAATACTGATCTGTTTTTTTCCAAAATTTCATAAATATTTTTGAAAAATCCTCATTATTTATTTTTTTTTTCCCCAAATGGAAAAGTCTGGGTCAAGCAGCACTGCCACTACAGACAAAGAAAAAAAGGCCTGTTCTTGAGGGAGATATTCTTCATACACACTAACCATGCTCTTTTTGCTTTGTTTTTCTTCGAGTCTGTACTTGTGACTTCTCCAGTAGAAAAAGCAGGCATCCCCCAGAACATATTGCCTGATCCACATCTAGAGTGCCTTTATCCAACATGTAATTTTTACATGGAACTTGATTGACATGCTATGGGAAAAATACCTTGGGATGGTCTAATTAAAGACTGATTAATAATGCAAGCTATCTTTGCACAGTGTAAGAGGTTACTAGGATGGCTCATCAAAGAAATTTGTACTGCAGTCTTCCTTTCTTTCACCTTGCCTTTTGTGCCGCTATATTTTGTCACATCTCTGTCACGTCATCCAAAATGTTCATCTGTTTTCCTCAGGATGATATTTCAATCCTTCCCTCAACAGACAATAACTCCCAACTGGTTTTCTCTGCCTGTGATTTTAGCATGCTCTGATTTCTGGTGACCATGTTATCAGTGGCACCATTAAACAGCAATGCTTTCCAGATGGTGTAGAAGGAATGCCACATCTTTCTTCCTCTGGTTCAACCCTTGCCCTTTCAGGCAGCAGCTCTGTGGCCTCCTCTTTAACTTACTCCTTACTACTTGACAGTCTGCCTACAAATCCTCATCTCCTTTAGGTTATTGTAGTCTCTCACACAGTTCAGTGGCACTGAAGCCCTGCTAGATTAGATCTCTACATTTCACTTCCTTTGAAGAGGAATTTCTTGTCAAAGAGAAGTATCAGTTAACCTGATACAATTCACCTTTGAACCTGTTGCTTTTATTATTTTTGTTTTCTGCATACCTTTCTATCTCTCTTCTCCATTGTCTCAAACCCTTTCTTACTAGTGAAGTAACACTAATAAATTGCTCAGATTATTTTTTCCTTCCTTCAACAGAGGCTGCTAAAAGCATTATTTACAAATCATAAAATATTACCTTTGAGTTAATGGATGATTAAAACTCATTTTAACCAAATCTGCAATTTCCTCAGCCACATCTTGGACTGTTAGAAGATAGATATTATCCAGTCACTCTTCCATTGCAAACACATTCATTTGCACTTCTGCAGTTACTGTTGACTACTTTTATCCCCACAGTCTACCTTACAAAATATAGCCTCATAAAAAAAAAAAAAAAAAAAAAGCAAGCAAAGTATTCTTTAGTTGGAGATTATACTTAGACTACCTTTATCTTCTTTGTCTCCTTTGATTGAGAGGAACAGAAGATTTTTTTCTGACCCCATTTCTAATCAGGGCAAGAAAGGATATTAATTTTTGAAATGACAGATCTCAATGCATGCCTTTAAAGGGTTCAATCTAAGCTATTGATGGCATTGTGTTATGTGGCAGGAAGGTTCTGACACTCACAATTACTCAGATACGAAGGTTCTTTGCCCTGGCGTTGCACTCTGCAATATAGTGTAATCATCTAAAGGCAGTATCTGCTGAAAAAGGACAAGCATTCTGATACTGATTTCAGCTTCCAGTATATTTGTTATCTGATGTATCTATTTCAGCAAAGACTGAACAGAACTATCTTACCTTATGTGCTTCAGTATCCCTAGAAGAGTTCTATTCAATTCAAATAGCCTCGTCTAGGGCTGAAGCACCTGAGCCAAACCCTGTGTTTCTGCAGAGCGCTCCCTCATTTTACAGCTCACCCACAGCATACCAAACACTTCCTGCAACCAGTATAGCCCAAGCCCACACATCACTCAGCAGACTAAACAAATGCACACAAAAATTATAGGAAAAGTAGGGAGGGTTTAATGATTATTTTATGTTTCTCACAGGGAAAGCCATAGGCAGCTATCCATTAAATCCCCAAAACCCTCTTCCAAGTCTTGGCTCGAAAGTATAAGGAAGATCCTCCCTTCTCTGTCTCAAGCTCCTTCCATCTTCGCCATGCCAAAAACCCAGAACAAGCCTCATTTAAGCAATGCATAAGGAGCAATTTCAATACACTTAATATGTGTAATCAAATAGCTCACTACTCAGTATATTCCAGAGTTTGGAAATGCTTATGAAGCTGCCACAAAGCTTTCAGAGCGCTGCAGAGCTCTGCTTTGCACTGCCAAAGAAATTTGAGGGTTTTGCCATAAAACTGAGGTCCAGTGTGTCACAAAGTGCACATTGTTTTGTCTAATTTGAACCTGGAAACAATTTCTATGCTTTTCTTTTTTTTTTTTTTTTTCCCAGAGTTGGTGAGTAACCATTCATTGGGGCGACAAGATTCATGTCTCCACATTAGTAGTGAAAGAGATTTTCACAGTGGGTTTGGCCTTCTAAAAGCCATGTGCCTCATGATGCTATCTCCTCTCCTAGTTTCCACATATCAAATTGCATTAAAGAATAGTTGAAATGTTTTTTTTTCCCCTCTTGTTTTTCACCCCTCTAAGGAAACCTTTGCTTCTAGCTTCAAAAAGAATTTTGTGAAAGATGGAGAAAGCAGAGGTTCCCCATGACAACCTCTTGTAGCACACTGATGAAAATTGTGTATTTTTAGACAGCGTCCATAATATCATAGAATCATAGAATGGTAAGGTTGGAAGGGACCTCAAGGATCATCTAGTTCCAACCCCCTGCCATAGGCAGGGACACCTCCCACTAGTACAGGTTACTCAAGGCCTCATCCAATCTAGCCTTGAACCCCTCCAGGGAGGGAGCAGCCACAGCCTCCCTGGGCAACCTCTTCCAGTGCCTCACCACCCTCACTGGAAAGAACTTCCTCCTAACATCCAGTCTAAATCTCCCCTCTGCCAGTTTAAACCCATTGCCCTTTGTCCTGTCGTTGCAGGACCTTGTAAATAGTCCCTCCCCAGCCTTCCTGTAGGCCCCCTTCAGATACTGGAAGGCTACTATAAGGTCCCCTCAAAGCCTTCTCTTCTCCAGGCTGAAGAGCCCCAACTCTCTCAGCCTGTCCTCATAGGAGAGCTGCTCCAGCCCTCTGATCATCTTTGTGGCCCTCCTCTGGACCCGCTCCAACACTTCCATGTCCTTCCTGTGCTGAGGGTTCCAGAACTGCACACAGTACTCCAGGTGGGGTCTGACGAGAGCAGAGTAAAGGGGCAGAATCCCCTCCCTTGCCCTGCTGGCCACGCTGCTCTTGATGCAGCCTAGGACTCGGTTGCTGTCTGGGCTGCATGTGCACACTGCAGGCTCATGTTGAGCTTTTCATCAACCCAGACTCCAAGGTCCTTTTCCTCAGGGCTGCTCTCCAGCCATTCACCACCCAGCCTGTATTTGTGCTTGGGATTGTGCCTACCCAGGTGCAGGACCTTACACTTGGCCTTATTGAATTTCATCAGGTTGGCCTGGGCCCAACTCTCCAGCCTGTCCAGGTCCCTCTGGATGGCATCCCTGCCCTCTAGCAAGTCGACTGTGCCACACAGCTTGGTGTCATCTGCAAACTTGCTGAGGGTGCACTCAATTATGTCACTGACAAAGATGTTAAACAGCACTGGTCCCAGCACTGACCCCTGAGGGACACCACTTGTCACTGGTCTCCAGGTGGACATTGTGCCCTTGATCACCACTCTCTGAGTGTGACCATCCAGCCAATTCCTTATCCAGCGAGTGGTCCATCCATCCAGTCCATGTTTCTCCAGTTTGGTGACCAGGATGTCATGTGGGACAGAGTCAAATGCCTTACTCAGGTCCAGGTAGATGACATCAGTTGCCCTTCCCTTGTCCACTGTCGCTGTGACTTCTTCATAAAAAGCCACCAAATTTGACAGGCAAGATCTGCCCTTGGTAATATTGTATGGTTAAACTAAAAGATCTGACTGTGAACTATATTACCATGAAAACTACCTAACCTGGCACTGGCATGATGCTGTTCCTAGGAGATACATGCTAGCAGAGCTGACAATAGACCTTTGCATTGGGACATCCTTGGTGCTCCTGACCTTCTGAGGGCTCTAACAACATATGGACATAAGAAATGCCTGAGGTCAGATGAACCATCCACCTAGTCCTATAATATATCTGTCTGAATGGCTTGTTGTAAATCATACAATCATGGAATCATTTAGGCTGGAAAAGACCTTTAGGATCATCAAGTCCATCCTTTAATGTAAGACTTCCAAGCCTGAAACTAAACCATGTCGCTAAGCACTATATCTACATGTCTTTTAAATACCTCAGGGATGATGATTCAACCACTTCCCTAGCATCCTGTTCCAGGCCTTGACAATCTTTTCAGTAAGAATTTTTTTCCCAGTATCCAACCTAAACCTCCTCTGGTGCAACTCAAGACTGTTTCCATTCATCCTGTCACTTGCTGCTTGGGAGAAGAGACCAAAATTCACCTTGCTACAACTTCAGCCTCCTTTTCTCATTTTCAGCCACTCTTCACATGGCTTGTTCTGTAGACTCTTTACAAGCTTTGTTGCCCTTTTCTGGACCCACTCCAGCACCTTGATGTCTTTTCTGTAGTCAGGGGCCCAAAACTAAATCCACTAATCAAGATGTGGTCTCACCAGTGCCATGTACAGGGGAACAATCACCTCTAGTCTTGCTGGCCACACTATTCCTGACACAGGCCAGGATGCTGTTGGTCCTCTTGACCACCTGAGCACACTGTTGGCTTATATTCAGCCACTCTTCCCTAAGCCAAACAATTAAGTGTGTACCACTACAAATGCACTAATACATCTGGCAGAGCATACTCAATCCTTGTTGCAACCATTGCAACAGAATGCTCTTTCTGGATTGGCAATGTACACTTTTATAACATAATTCATACAATCTTAGTGATCAAACAAAATAAACTTGGTCATTTTAATCCATTGAGTTGTCCTTAAAGAGTCTTTCTGACTGCAAACAAGCAGGCAGTACCTCTTTATCAGGCAAAAGAAGAAATACATGAGCATATAAAACACATGGGCTAAACTGGTCTACAAAAATGTATTCTAGCTAGGCTTACCTGGCTTGACTATGTTATTGAGCATAGCCAACTCTAAGTGTTCATGAAGGGAGCTCCTATTTTGCTAGTTTTCTTTGAAAGAAAGAAAAACCCACTGGAGTAAACTGTATGCAAGACAGAGGTCCCTATGCACACCCAAAAACTCCCTGGAGCTGCACATTACAGCTGTAGCCAGGCTGAGGGCTCTCAGAGGAAGGATGCCCTGAAGACTTCTCTAATGGTATACCCCATCCCCTTTAGCCAACACCTCTCTTGTGGAGGAAGGCAGGACTGCAGCACAGGAAGAGGTACAGTTCCAGCTGTCACTCAGAGACATCACAACCCATGAGGCAACCTAACTACAAGTAGTCACCAGACAACACAGGACTATATCCAAATCAATCTTTCTTCTTTTCCCCCCCCGCCCCCCTCCTCTGTAAGTTCAGTATTTTTGTGTGAAATACTGTTAATTTCCAGAGAAAGTAGGTATTTTCCTCGGAATTAGGTGTTTGGCTGAAAACTAAATACTTCATCAAAAAGCAGGTCCAGTGAACAGTACCTGACCAAACCTCCTTCAAATTTGTTGCTTGGAAAAGCTTGTACTGACCTGTGGTCCCTTTCTTCTTTCCCCTGGATTCACATACACTGACAGTAACTTGTGATTTGGAAGGAACTACCTTTTCATACTGCTTTCTAGCTTTGATCATGTCATCATAGAGGAAAAGAGAGATGAAAAGTGAGACAGTACTCAAGGAAGGCAGAGTTCATAGAAATAACAAATAATGAACACAAAACATATAACTCAGAAATTAAATGCTATAAAACAATATTGTCAGATGTTCTTAAGCATGGCCTACAGTGGAGAAGCAGCTAGAGCTAGAGCTAGCTACTAGCTAGAGCTAATAGCTAGTCCCAGCTACTAAATTGTTATGGAGATAAAACTGCACAAAGCTTTTTACTTTTACTTTCCCATGTATGTAATGACTATCCACACTAGAAGAGTGTTTCAGAATCATACAACAGGAAGGAGATACACAGAAGACATTGTATTAAAATATGATCCATGCTATGGAAACCAAATGAGAACCTCGGATCTGACCTAACTGTGATGTAATTTCAAGCGATAATAAGACACCAGTGATGAATATGTTTAATCTGCAGTACATGTGTTACTCATCTGAAGCATACAGCCAAAAAATAAATACACTAATTTTAAAAAATGATGCAACATGACATTTTGTTCATAAGCAGCTATGTGAGGACGCTCTAGCCTGCAATTATATTTTCGTAGACATAAGTCTGGTATTTTACTGTATCTTAATGTTTTTTTGTTTACGCAATAGTTCAGCAAGGCAGCATTCGCCTCAATTTAGAGATGCCAAAAGACACACTGCTAGGTACAGCAAAGCTCCTACTAGCCCTTAATGATGCATACACAACAGATATTAGTCTTTTAGCTCAGGAGAAATCCAAATACCACAGTCTGGTTTAATATAGATCACAATTATTTTGAATTAATCATGCTTTTCTAATATTAGAACATTCAGGAAATGACTAGACCCCATCCTTACTGTTACCATGTTGTCAATGCGCCCACAGCAGCACCAAAGAACTTAATCTTCTGAAATCTTTTCCAGCACAACTTTGCCATTGTTTCATCTTGCCAAGTATGTGCTGCCTTGCTCTGAATCAAGGTCCAATGTGCCCAGACTGCCCTTCCTAGAGATTCTGCCTAATCTCTTCTTGAAAGATCTCGGTGTCAGCAATTTGGCCAATTCCCAACAAAATCTGTTCCAAAATCTAAGCTTTCTGGACGTGTCTAAGAAGTATCTCTGTTTTCTATCTACTATGAATTTTGTATTTATAGTTCTTTGTAGTTCTTTGCCGTTTTCATTACTGGCATTTACAGACAAGATTTTGCAACAATTTAACTCATTCTTATACACCAATTTTTTGCTTATTCATTTGATAAGGAACTTAGGTCTCTAAGACAGATTTCCTTTTTCTGCTTCCAGTGCTAGGAGCTTACAAATCAGATATAGAGAAAGATGCTGAGCACTGAAGAACTAACAGATCTCCAGTCAATGAGACTCATCTACATACAAATCTGTTTCAGAACAAGGTACAGCCTGAACTGAAAATAGGGATAATTTTTTGACAAAACAATCATTAGATGAGCCTTTGGTGGTTAAAACAGCCTATCACTTTGCATTGGCTAGCTTTCAGGGAAGGAAAACGAGATGCATCATCATCAGTACAATTTGCTGTCAGGCTGCTTGCTGCAAGTTTCGATCCTAATAGGTTTTAACTTTCCATAAGTAGGCCAATATTCTGGAGTTAAGAGAGACTTCATTTTCACTGTACAGAAAACCATCGAAATATGTTAATATGGTCACATAACATAGATAATGTCAAAATCAAAAGCATTTTCTATTCCTTACTTTTTGCTCCCTCCCCAAAGCATGCCTCTTTTTTTTTTTTTTTTCCCCATAGCCTGATGATAAATTCTAAAGCCCAGGTAACAGTTAAGGTTTACTTCTATACCATACACTAATAATTTATCAATAACAGAGGAAGGACAGAGATTTACTGAGGAGACAGATGATTAGTGACACCAAAGTACGGTGATAATTAAAAGGGAGTATTCTAAATTTTCAAGTACTCTTTGTAAAAGCTATTTTGGATTGCCCCAAGGAGAAACCAAAAAGCAGGATGCACAGTCATACTACAATCTTTTATAACACAACAGTCTAAGGGCAGTTAGAAGATTTGCATATTGCTGAGGGTAAGCAGTCCATGAAGTCCTACAGTAAAATATTCTATGTCCGGAAAATGACCAGTTACAATGGATGTTTAGATGCAAACGCAGAACCCTCTGACGAAAAACACATGCCGTTTTTAATCCCTTCCATTTTCCTTTGTCTTCTTCCACGTAGCATTACCACTTAGAATTAAATCCTCAATAAGTTTCTGGATGGGTTTTCAGGCTACATTTAACATATTGAATAATGAAATGGATATGTAATGAACATGGAACCACCCCCTAAAACTCTCATGAAAAAAAACAATCCTTTTAATCTTAATTAACTTCCATCAATCATTTTCTTAAGTGTGCCTTCAGGAACTGAAAACTTGACCAAAAGAAATTTTTCTATTGATTTCACAATCCAAGAGACAAGTTATAATTTTTCCTGAACATCATCTTTAAAGACTTGTCATGCCTACACAGGAACCATGTAGGCAAAAAACATCCCAACCAGTAGATATTTGATAAGTGCAGCCACTGTAAGTATCTGTTCACATATTTATAAAGAGCACCACAGAAGACAAGCAGTCTGTTGCTCCACCATTCTCTGAAAAACCTTTCTGTTTTGGAAACATTAACACTTCCTAACACAAAAAGAATAGGTCAAAACAAGTTATAATTCCAGTCCATATGCTGATAAAGTTTTGGAACAAGTTGATTTAGCATTGACGAGAAAAGGCTGAGGAAAGGCAAACAGTAAGTTTGACCCTCATCTAAACCAAGTCTCTAATGTTAATTTGTCACTGTAAAATAAATAGCCTTTTCTGTTGTGCAATTTATATTTCCACCCATACAAAGACTGCCTTACAAAGAAGTTCTGGTAAATGAAAACAAGCCTAGCGTTGATATATGAAGTATGTATCCCTTCTTTTCTCAGTTTATGGGTTTCATGGCAGGAATCCCACATGCACCCCCATTTTTACATAATTGCTTTCCAGTATTATGTCATATGTAGGGGCAGAAGTCAACATCTCACATGCAAACACCAACTTTGCATTTTCAATTACAGCATCTGCATGTTAAAAAACAGGCCTGGGCTCAGTATTACTCCTGAATCAACATGAGCTATACATCAGAACTGCAAGCTTGTTCTTGAGTGTTATCACTCTCAAACATTCTACAACATAACATCCCATCAGCTACCAAAAGCATGCATCAAAACATGCAAAGATGTTCACTTTTCTTTAAATTTCACAAGTATTTTCTTAGTGTTTTCAGGTCTGTAAGATCACAGAATCACAGAATGTCAGGGGCTGGAAGGTACCTCGAAAGAGTCCAACCCCCCTGCCAGAACAGGATCACCTATGCCAGATCAGCAAACTCCCCATAGAGATCAGAAAATACAAAGTCCTTTGGATCACTATACCTACACAGCAAAAGTCCCTGTCCTCCTCGAGTGGAATTAGTCCCTGCAGCCATAACCTCTTGCAGAAGACTTGCTGCAGAGAGATTTGAGTTGTCTCATCCATGTTGTGAGTCCTTCCAACTGCCTTCTCAGACACAGGCACAGCCACAGTGAGGTGGACAGCCTTTGCACGTGTCTGTTAAGTCAATATTGTGATGGGAAAAATTCACCCGGTGCCAAGAGCAAGAGTAAGACTGCATAACACTTCATTGTGTGCTCAATGGGAATTTAAATGGATTAGATCCTCGTGCACAGGAGAAAGTTAACCTTTGCTGAATAAGCATTTTACTAGTGGATCAGAATTAGATAGGATGTATTTCTTACGAAGCAGTTTTATTTGAATGTGTTAAATGACCAACATACCTCATCTTCAAACATTTCTTTTTCATACTTCATTCTTTTTTTGTTGTTGTATTATGAGTGAAGTGTTCCGTCAGGGTCTTCTTTTTCCTCTGTGTAACCAAGATAAAGATAATTACTAAAACCAGAAGAAACAAATCACAGCAATCAAGGTCAAGGCTCTTGCTTTGGTTTGAGTTGAAAGAGAAAAATCACGAAGTACAGCAAAAGTTTGCCAAGTTTCTTTAATGACCCGGAAACCAATTATGATGTACTGAATTTTGCAAGTTAGTAAATCAGCCCACATACATGTTAGGAAAACAAAACATTTGGATCCTGTCACCAGTGGGATTTTCTGTTCAAAATTACATGGATACAGTAGCATAATGACTCCAAAGGAAATGTGTTTGTGGTTAACTGTACACAACCAACAGGCACAAGACGACACTATCCACAGAGACCGGTAGATGTATCTTTAGCAGAAAGTTCCTGCCAGCTATGCTACAGAGTTGTCCACAGTGACCCTGGCCCTCAAAAAGCCTCAATGAGATGGCAGAGTTAACACCAAATCTTTATCCTGATGTTTATGCCTCCCTCCTCCTCTTGCTTGTGTACTCTTCTCAGCATCCTTGCATGCGAAACTAATTGTGCTGCTCCATGCTCCCTTGTGAAGCAGTAGAGGACAATGCAACAGAAGTTGCTCTCAGATGTATCATCCCTCTTTTCATCAACATAATTAGGGCCTGACTCAAAGCCATCTTGAACCAGCTGATGTCTACCCATTAATTTTGACCAGCACAGGTCCCAGTGTATCATAAACCACAGCACAATTATTTTCACACACAAGTACACTGACAAGAGATCACCATCACTTTAAAGATGTACAAGCTGTGCCTATCGAAGCCATTAAATATGACTGAATTTCTATGCATGAGGAGGGTGGAAAATGAAATTATATTTTATATTAAAAATCCATCTTTATTTTCCAAGCTGTCCTTGCTTTCATACTCAACTGTTTTGTGTTTCTGCCATCAATAACAGCACTATCTGTGAATGCCTCTGTCTTTAGCTTGACATACTATTCACAGTTTCGTTGCTGCACCTTCTATGAGTCTTCCTGGCAAATTTCTCTCTTAGCTACACTTCTTTCCTAAAGAAATACGCTTTTAAAGTCAATCAGGATTTACCAATATCTCACCAAGTCAAACGAAGTCCAAGTGAGTGAAGGCAGTTTTATTTTCCTGCTACAATTTTTCCAGTCACACCTATTTTCATGTTAGCTGGGGAAATCTCCATGATTTAAGAACTACAAGCCATGTAACAAACATGAGCTGAAGCAAGCACTTGTAAAGAACAAAAACAAATGCTTCGCTCTGAAAGGTATGTTTTCCTTTTAAACATTTCTTCCACTAGAATAGAAACATAAATTTATCTGGTTTTTATTTTTTTTTTAAACAAAAAGTTATTCCCTACCCACCCATCACAGATGGCTAGATGTTGACTCAGTGCAAGGAACTTGGGAAGTTATACAAACACAAACCTAGTTTGACAATCCATTATGACTTGGCTAATGCCCCTCCGTCACCAATAATCAAGGCTCTGCTAACACTTTCATTCCTTTCTTTCTTATTTTTGCTGAGTACTTCGCACTCTGCTCAGCCGGATCACCAGGATTTCTTTTAAGAAGGTCCTCTCTTTTACAGCCTCTTAAGGGAAAAATGTTTATTTCTCAAATGAAGTCCTTGCAGGTGAATTTGCAGAAATGTTCCTTTTCAGAGTGGTTTACAGCATAGTTTTCTCTCTGCTCCTCATTTTTCAAATGGCAGCACTGTGCAAGGAAATGGCACCCAACTGCAGCACCTAACTCTGTATGTCTGCCCCACCCCAGCACTACATGATCAAAATTCCAAAACTGAGATTGGATCTTAACAGAGAACCCAAAGTCCTCAGTCTGCACCCATGCAAAGTTCTTCAGTCCTACTGCAAAACCTCCGAACAAAACAATCCTCCTGTACTGATTTAACACAGTCCGCTCTCAGAAGCAATCCCCTCACACAAATATCAGGAGGCAAAGTAACACCAAATGCCCTGGGTTAAGATAAGGAGTTTACTGGAAATAATACAATGTATGGTTTTACCTTAGCCTGTTTCACAGAAAAGCACAGCAAAAGCAGAAGTAGCAGCAGAAGCTACCAATAAAATGATCCCCCAACCTGCAGCAAGCTCAGCAGAAAAGTCCAACAACCCAAACCCAGACACCTGAAGCACCAACATGAACAAGAAGCCTCTCATGTTGCAATCTGAACTTCAAGCCCCACAATACCTTGCTCCAGCCATCACTTTCATTTTGCTGGTATGACTTTATCATGGCATCAAACACACGCCATGACAAAACCTAATCCAGATTTCCTTATCACCTTCTTCACAGGCGTCTGAAATATCAGTTTTAAAGGGATATTGGATAGAGTTTTTTGATTGGTGAGGGGCACAGTGTAAGCCTATGGGCTCAGCTTTTCCAGCCACCTGAATTCCAACTTTCCCAGGGCAAGTCTGGGGATCTCACCTAGATGTGCAATGGGACAGTGAACAAACAGCCACAAACCCACGGGCCCCTGTGGATAAAATATAACTCCACCTTAGTTTCTCAGTACAGAAGAGGCTTTGGCATGGTTACAGGCTCTGTTCTTGCTTTGCTCCCGTGCAGGAAGGAGCTGTGGGTGTGTGAAGGATGTCGTTGCCAAAAACTGGCACCCCACCATCTGTCTTGGTAAGGGAGCCTGCTAGGGCACTGATCTGGCACACAAATCACATGCCATGCAGGGAGGGCACGTGTCTAACTTCTGCCAGGCAATACATCACCCTTGACTAGTCCTCAAAGCATGTCAGACCCACGCATCTATCAGTATGCTGCATCACATGCTGAGTTGAGGTAAGTAAGGCTTGGCAAGTTTGCATTTCCCTTCAGAGCATTACTGCTGCAGGCAGGAGCAGCTCTCAGGCTGGGCGAAACATAATGAATGGGGCCCTCTGACTTCTCTCGGTTGGGGTCTCTTTGATGAAGCAAAGCAGGACTGAATAAATAAACTAGTCTTACCCAGCCTCTGTGGGAATCCAAACATTTTGGAAGGTTTTGTCATCTGAAGTTGAATACAGAAGTGAGGGTAACATATTGAAGAGATCCTGAGGGAGTAAATCTTTATTTTAAAGAGAAGTGACTTAGGAGCTCTGGAACTTACTCCTGCCAAAGCTCTCAGACATAGGGTCTTAAATCATTTATGTGCTCTCACAATACTGGGAACTTAAGAGTTTAAAAAGAGTGTCTAAGGCCTTCATCAAGCCCGTAACCTTTAAAAATGTCATATTTGCAAAGGCTTTGAAATCTCATTCCTGCCTCCCTCAAAGGAAGACAACTCACTCAAATGTAATAATGTTTAAATGAAAAGCCTTTTTTCATCCCTTTTGCTACTTTCACCGAAACAAGGCACACCCCTGTGGAGAACTATCTGCAGCCTGAGGTTGTTCTGGGTAGTGGATGATAGCGCTGCAGTGGATAGGATAGGTGGACACCTCCTAGAGACCAATGTCGCCAGCAGGTATGAGGTACTAGGCAACATATTGGCAGGGTTTGGGACCACATCTTACAGGGCTGTCAGCAAGACAGGATGATGTGGTGTGGCCCCACATGCCACAGCTCCTACCTGCTGGGGTGAGCATGGGGAAAGCTCAACCGTCACCAGAAAGTAACATAGAAGAGACCTACCTACTGAGGCAATGCTGGGGCACCTATGTCATCTCTGATGCCTCAGAGGAGAGGGACCCAGCTTTTGATGGTGGGAGCATCCTAACACATTTGTAGAGCCAAACAGTCAAGAAGCCAGGAGGCATGCGGAGGGGGCCAGCAAAGAGTGCAGCATCCAGTTCAGCAAATCCCTTAAGCACACGTTTAAGTGCTTTACTAAATCAGGACCATAGGGTGCCTGCACAGTTGGATCTCACCAGTCCTGGCATACCTGCTAATATGCAATGAAAGGAGAAGGAGATGGATCAGTCTCCTGCAAAACCAGAAAATAACAAGACAGCATGGGAACATGGGCAAGAGTTTGCAGCTCTCTGTGGCAGAGAATTGAACATCTCTTCTTAGTTTTCAGAAGGTTGAGAGGGGATCTTATCAATGTCTATAAGTATCTGAGGAGTGGGCATCAAGATGAAGGTGTCAGCCTCTTTTTAGTGGTGCCCAGTGATAGGACAAGGAACAATGGTTACAAGGTAGAACACAGGAGGTTCCATATGATGAGATACTTCTTTACGGTGAGGGTGATGAAGCACTGGAACAGACTGCCCAGAGAGATTGAGGAGTCTCCTCTGGAGACTTTCAAAACCCACCTGCATGTGTTCCGCTGCAGACTGCCCTAGGTGATCCTGTTTAGGCAGGAGGGGGGTTGGACTAAATCTCTGGAGGTCTCTTCCAATGTCTAACGTTCTGTGATTCTACGATCCTGTGACTATCTGCATCCAGAGGGATGCTCTTTGGAGCAGTTTACTTCTCTGGGCAGTCACACTGAATTATTACCATGCAGTATCTTTTCTTTCTTGCCATGGATTTTCTTTCTGTTTGGGTTTGGGTTTTGGGTTTTTTTGTTTGGTTTTTTTTTTTTCCTTCTTCTTTTTTGGTCCCTTAATGTTGCTTATTTCAAGTTTCTCATCTCCGCTCTTGGTAGTGGAAAACGGTATCCTACATATGCTCTGCAGATTATTGGACCTACCTCCCCCTCCTCTGAGCGTTTCAACAACAATCATTTGTTTTCTGTGCAGCAAGAGGGATTACAGGCCTGTGGTATCTTTCTGCATTCTTTAAAAATCTTCTTTCCTCTCTGGGGAAGAATCTGTTTCTGATGTTAATGTGGTGTTACGCGTTTGTAAAATGTTCCGATCCTGTCTGCTGTCACCACAACACAGTGATAAATTAAGAGTTTTATTTCAGTTTAATTTGCACATGCAGATTAACAAAGGGCACAGAAGGACAAAAGCAACTATAGTATCTGCCTCAGCTCACTCGTGCATCTCTGAGGACTGTAACTGCTCCATCTTAGTGATGATACACAAAAACTAACGCATTTGTAGAGTCCATTATTTTGACTCAGATATTGTGGAAAGAGAGAATTTAAGGAAAACTCCTTGATAACAGAGTTAACTCAAATCCTTCTCATTTCTTTGGAGTTTCTCTTCATTCTTTGTACTGCAAGGAGCCAACAATGCACTGCATTTTTTTAAGTATGCCCTTAAGTATGCCTTTAACTTCACTCGCCTGAAGGGTGGTGGATAAACAAGTATTCCAGCACTTCGAGTGCATGAAAACAGAAATATTAGCAGGCTTTCATAGTGAAGGCAAGAACCTCCCAAGGCACTGTGAAGGAGAAGATCCCACTGATTCTGAAGGCAAAAGATGGTCTTCAGCCTCACAGTTCATGAAGAAGCTGTGAAGGATGCAGTACCTCCAGTCATGGTCATGCTCACCCTTGCTGTATGGGCAGCTAGTCTTAAAGGCATTGAGTCACTGCAGGGACTGCACTTCCAAGACACCCTATTTCTCAGCTACTTGGAAGAAAGAGATGAAGGTAGAAAAGGTTACAAAGAAAAGGTCTGCAGCAGAGACCCTGTAGATCTTGGCAATACATTTTAAATTGATTGAAGTGTTAAAAATGAAAGACTGCCTTTTGCCTGTAGCATATAAAAACTGTGCTAGGCATCAGGAACTTTTCAAAGAGTGTTAATTTATAGATGCTTTTCTAAGGAGGACAAGCGAGTATATTACTTTTCCTTTAAAGTGCAGCTGCAACAGCAAACCACACACACTGTAGGTTTTATAACCTTGATAATTTTCCCAAAGTCTTGGGAGCTATTGGTGGCAAGTATAAAGATATTTTGTTTCAACTTCAGTGGAAAAATAAAAGTGAAAACAAAACACAAGCAAGAAAAAAAAAAAAGTTTTCAGAGTACAGCTAAGAGGCCAAACTAGAGAGATAGTGACTTTGATTTCCACAGAACAGCCAGAGCTGCCACAGACATGGATTTTATACCATTTAATCTTTATTCAGCTAAAGGAATTGGAAATTTTTATTATTATTATTCGTTGGGAAAATTTGACACAAAGCATGCAAGGACAAAATGCTGACCTAAAGGAAATGCTGGATAAATCAGTAATTCTTTTGGTTATATGCAGGACATCTGTAGCTATAAAAAAAAAAAAAAAAAAAAAAAAAAGAAAAAGAAAAAAAAGAGAACCTCGTGTGAAGAAGAACCAACTTCCAGATCTGAAACATGTTTTCTTGCTTTTATGTCCCTATTTGTGAATGGGTAGCTATAAAATCAGCTTGTTGGGATGTGCAGGAGGCTCAGATACTGCAGGAAGGAGGGGGGTGTAATTCTGAGGTTCTGATCCCATCACCATCTGAAGCACCAGCCAGTCATTTTATTTTATGCCAGCTCTTAAAGCTTTGTTTCATAGGAGAAGGAAAGCACATTTTTCATGGCACCATGTCACATTGGGGTACCAGCCTACAGTGAAGACTGTCTGAGGTCATCTTCCCATTTTACCAGCTTTTGATTTGTATCAAGAGAACAGAGCTTCGACTGCAGGTTTGCCTGTCTGTGCAGAACAAGTGGAAGCAACTTTTTTCTGCAACTGAAGCATTCTCTGGGGACTCAAAGTGAAGATCTTCTGCCCAAATCCTAACCACTGCCTAAATGTTTAAACAAAACATTTTTAGTCTTTTCTTAATATGAGGTGGCAGGCAGCACAGAAAGGTTATTTGCCTCTAACAGCCCAGAACTGGAGATTTTCTCTCTCCCAATTCTCCAGACTTTTGTCTTTGCTTGACAGTCTACAGGAAAAAATTCACTGTCAAACCCCTACGGAGGTCCAAAATGCTGCTCATGTTCCAAAATCACTGGAAGAGCTCACATAATAAAATATTTACTGGAAAGGCACCAGGGTATATTAAGTATAGAAAGGCAGCCTTAACTCTCACTTTCCACAGAGTCAGAACTGTAATGTTTTTTGAGCTGTATCTATACTTTGGATTTAACACAAAGCATTTCTTCACCCGTCCAACACCTTTTAATTTACTCTGACATGTTATCCTATATTATCTCATGAATTACATTATTTTAGCTGCACTTAGCATGCAGGTGATATTGCCAGCTTGCTACCTAGTCATAAAACTATGGATCCTTTTATTGTCATTGGAGTTTTCCAAAGTATGCATTAATTCTACCATCTCAAGATACATTTCACTAGCTGAAGAGTATGTTATTAAGCATTTCACTACCACTATAAAAATTAAAATATATAAACAGAAAAGCATAATTTTTTTTTATTCTGTTCTCATTATTCTGGTTTTCTTCTTATTCTATCTACATGCAACTTAATAAATGTCACATGAGAGATCTAAAACTAAATGGTCTGAAAGCAGGAAAATTAGTTAAGTAAACTGTTCCTGACCAAGCTATAAAAGTTTGTGGCTAGCTATATTTACCAGCACAAAAGCAGCATCATCAGCTTGCAAATATATCTTCCATTTTAAGGCAACCAGCGGTCAAACAAGATTCAGTCTGTTGGGTTTGTTCCATAAACAGTTATTAGCCACAGCACTGAACAGAACAAGGAAAGAATGTTAATGTCCAGGAATGAGTTTGTGTTGCAATGAAGGAGCAGAAACAGAAATGAAGACTTGATGTTGTTTTGTCCTTACACTGAGAGAGAGATCATCCTCTAGATCACAGAGTAAACAACTAGGTCCCAGTAAAGTTCCTGCGACTCTTCCACTTTCCCACCTTGCCTTTCAGGTGAGTTTAGCATAAAAATTCATCATACCAAAAAAAGGGAGAAAGTTATAAATATGCATGATGGAAGCTGAGAGAGCTGTCTGGAAGCTGTATAGTCCTTTACTGAATTCACCCAAAAAATAGTTCATCCATTAAACCTTTACATGGTGGCTACTTCCCTTCTTAAATGCTGAATCTGAAAAGGCATTCTCAATATTCCCTCCTTCTGAAACTGAGCACTGCTGTAGCACATGTCAAATAGATTTCCTAATCTACATCAGGAATGTTACGTTCAAAACAGACTTGTTGATAAATGAGGACCATATAACATCGGGTGAAATGGCAAGTAATTAATATGCTGAACTGTTTCACAGAGAACAAGATTTTCTAGATGTCTCATTGGTGAATTTTCAGTCATGAAACTGGTGAAATAATAGGCAAAAGTAACCACATCAGCTCCTTTGATTCATTATAGGCTGTACAGAACAATCACACTTCACTCCAGTCTGATGAAAACTGACACTGAGACTAAGCCACAGCGACCAAATTCACCAAAGATCTAAGTGAAAGAAGCACATGTTAGAGTTTAAAGTGTGGGTTTTCTCAAAGTAATTTGCAAAGAAAGGCCAAATATTACTGCTCTTAAAAAAATGTGCATCCAGTCTGCCAACTCAGTACTTCTGAGCAGCAACAGATAGGAGAGGATCTTCAAACTCACAGCAGTTAACTTCAGAATGTTATTTTGGCTCTAATGAACTTTCCAAGTATGCACTATGCCCAGTGAAATTGTCCACAGCACTTCTACCTCCAAACAAAGAAATTAAAAGGAAACTGTTTCAAACAGAGATACATATCTTACAATTACCATGTCTATGGCTCACAGAAGGAGAAAAAAATAATAAGGCACAACAAGCATAATTCTGCTCCTGAAAGAGTGCACCATCATCCCCAGGCTCCAGTAAGAATATTGTAAAAGCAGACTAAAAGTTTGACCCTCAGCCTGTCACCCAGGCATGATTTTGTGAAACAACGCATGCCAAAGTCTAAGAAAGACTGCAGAGAAATTCGAACTGTGTCTTTTCTGAGGAAGACAGTATATGAATACATAGCAGCAACACCGAAATCTACTGCAGTAACACAGAAAGCTAGACACACTTGCCATATAAGAAAACAGTTAAAAATCTTTAGCAGTCCAAAGCTGCACCCCTTGATGCACTTCAACTTCAGACATGCAGAGAAAGTTCAGCAACTATCATTGAGCGAGGAAAAACTTATGACTGACACACACACACATATTCCTTAAACCCAAGGAGAAACAGTGCTCTGCAGTGGTTACTGCACTAGGACACTGCTGAACCAAAATCTGTACTTGACATTCCTATGGAGAGGTTGTGGGATCTTGACTACCCAATTCCTTCCTAATTTCTAAAAATAGAGTATGGTTGCCAACTACACATTGAAATATGTAAGAGCTGAGTCCTACAGCTATGTCATAGAATCATAGGATGGTAAGGTTGGAAGGGACCTCAAGGATCATCTAGTTCCAACCCCCTGCCATAGGCAGGGACACCTCCCACTAGTACAGGTTACTCAAGGCCTCATCCAACCTGGCCTTGAACACCTCCAGGGAGGGAGCAACCCACAACCTCCCTGGGCAACCTGTTCCAGTGCCTCACCACCCTCACTGGAAAGAACTTCCTCCTAACATCCAGTCTAAATCTTCCCTCTGCCAGTTTAAAGCCATTGCCCTTAGTCCTGTCATTTGTTTATGAAACACAAATCTTCAATACTATTAATTCCATAATTCTAACCATTTAACACCATGAACATTGATTTTCATCAGCAGAGCATGGAACTATATTCAGCATCAGGGTGTGAAGGTCTTGCCAGAACCTTAAGTTACTGTAATTACAGGTTATGCTAAAAGACAAGAATGTGTTGGCAATGCCTTCTTAATGCTAATTCTTCAGTTGCTCTTACTACAATGAATATCCATCACTCGCCGGTTGTTTCAGAGTGCTGTATTTCTCAAATTGAAACACACACCACAAAAGTCTGGTCAGGTGAAGCTCATTGTTGTAAAGTATCTTGTCATAGAATCATAGAATGGTAAGGTTGGAAGGGACCTCAAGGATCATCTAGTTCCAACCCCCTGCCATAGGCAGGGACACCTCCCACTAGTACAGGTTACTCAAGGCCTCATCCAATTTGGCCTTGAACAACTCCAGGGAGGGTCTCATCTGTCAGAGAATTATGTATTAGATCTTGCATTTTTCAATAATGTGTTTAACTCTATACTGATCTACTTAATGAATATGCAAAAAAATTGAGATATTTCATACTACTTTAGCAGCACCTGTCACAAAAAATTATGATTGCTCTGTTCCACAAACAGTCCTGAGTTGAATATTTCTTCAAGACAAGGTAAGCTGAAGAAACAGCTTCCTTTAGGAAGAAACTGGATAATGCTCTATTTCATCTGCTTCTAGCTTGTGTGGAGGAGAAAATACTTCCGAGAAAGGTTGCTGTAATATAACAAATGGAAGCTAGGAGTCCTGGAATTGTTCAAAAGCAAAATAAATACGTCAATATCAAATTCCTCAAATCCACAGCCTTCATCTTAGAGCCTGTCAAAAACTCACTAAAATTAATATGATTTTACTGATTGGCTGTAAGATCTGTCTTTCATAACCATCATGCATGTAATATGAGCACAACCACATTTTGGATTCAGTGGGATATACCCTATTTCTCATACCAGTTCCAGGAAAGGATCAGAAATATTACATGTTGAAAATGCTGCACATAACTGCGATTTTATTGTCCCTATGTTTCTGATGCCTCGTGGAATGTGCAGATAAGCTGTTTTCTGTGATGAAAAGAACAATCCAAAATGAGTAGGGAACAGAAGTTAAGCAATTGTTATTACATTTGATGTATATCATAGGGTTATCATTTCTATCCAGTTCCCTTGTATATTCTCATTCAGTGGTGAATCGGTTGTGGGAATTCACAAGGCAGGAATTATAAAATATGCAGTTATTTTATTTCCAGAAAGCCCCACCCACAACTTTATATAAAATTAATTAGATGGGGTTCAGAAATTCAGTCAGGAAGATCTTTCACAAGGACGCTTCTACAAGGAATTTAGTAATTCAGAGAAATCAGAAAACTTGGAAAAGGGTTTGCTATAAAAAATAGCTTTGCCACACTTACGAACAAAGGTAGCCTGGAGCCCTAGGGAACGTCAGTGCTACTCACAGCAGAGGCAGGTCCCTTGGCTCCTTGTCGCAGTCTTCTGTGGCAGTGCCTTGAAATACAGATCCTGGGGCAGCACATGGCAAAGCTCAGGCTGCTCGCAGGGTACCCACGATTACGGCAGAGGCAGGTCCCCTCAACGGGTAGGCAGGATCTGACAGTCCGACGCTGGCAGTCTGTGGCTAGCAGTCCCTCTTAAAGCCCGACATAGCAGTCTCCTCCAAGTCCCTCTCAAAGTCCCACTAGATAATGTGTCCTGTTGCCATATATATGCTGGGGCAATTTGGTGGGGTGAGGTACTTAGCACCTACTCCTTTCACATTCCAAACCACACACCCCCACCCCGGGAAGCAGAGGGTTGGAGGGGAGCAGAACACTTTCACTCCCTATTCAAATCTTCTGTGGGGCAGGCACTTGGGTGTGCCCCATCACAGGCGGTCATCCCTAATGTGTCACAAGTCTGCTTTTACGGCAATCCAAACAGAAGGCATCATCAGTGATGTAGCTGGTTATACATCACATAACTGTTCTTGCACTGTGTAATCTATAGAACTGGTACGTGACTCTGTGTGTGTCACTGATTTATTAACAAAAGAGACATTAATCACTGTGACAGACACAAAGTGGCACTATTCACACTCTGAACTGAGACACCAAACAGATCCATTGCTAATTACAATGATGACAGCCAGAAATTAAAATTTAAAAGCCTCTGTTTAGTCCCCTCTTATTAAAAGTATTTCTCTCAGTTCCATTCTTTTCCTTCTCACAAACCTGGTAGTAAACCACTAGATTCTGTTAAGCATTTTTTTTGTTAACAGACGTATATAACGATGATAAATGAGAGAGCAGAAAGTGGCCATTAAGCTATTAGAAGCTGAATGCATGCTGTTTGGGCACACCCAGCATTTATCTAGCTTTAGCTTCCTTTCCTAAGCCAGGAATCCAAAATGATACGGAGCAGAAAATGTAAATAATCAATATTTTAACAGTGAACTATGTAATACCTTGGAAGGGCTTAGGAAACACAAACAATTTTCTTTACAAAAAATGCCATTGCCCTATACTGACATACAAATGCTGCTTACTTTCTTCATGGCTTTCCAGAATACATTAACACCCTGCATTTCTTAACACTGCACAGGCTCTCATGTCTCTGAAATGATGCAGCAGTATTTTCCTGCATGTGGCTGTGCACCTAGAAGGTTTTGGCTCATGGGGCTGAACACTAGGAAATTGGGGGTTAAGTTTTGATTCTTAAACAACTTGTAAGAAACACTCAGCTATGCTACCAGTGATTTTTTTCCCCCAGTGTTGGTAGAAGGAAAACAGAAAAAAAGGGGAAAAAACCCACCAAACAACCGAACGAAATTCAAAGTAACGAACAGAAATAACAAACAAAACCAACAACAGTAAAAGCGCTTCCTGAGTGATCTGTCATGGGAACCTGATGAAAGCTTTTGTAAGAAATGCACCTAGCTGTGTATAAAATTACTTTGAATGGTTTCTCTTTGGCATACCAAAAAAAAAAAAAAAAAAAAGGCATAAAGATTATGAGAAATTTGACACGTCCATACCTGGAAACTGCAGATACGGAGACTGAGCAGCTTGGGAAAACTTGCTGGGACACCCAAATGTGCAAGAAGAGCAGCTGTGGCCAGACCCGCCCTCAAAAACAGATGATATTGAGAGGGAATGAATGAATCCAGAGAAATAGCTCAGGTGAATCTTGTTTCCAGAGACAACCTTTTGCCTGTCTTACTGAGTAGATTGACAAGCTCATCAGTGATGATGATTAATTAATTTTTTTAGAAGGCTTTATTGGAGAATATTTGGAATGTTAATTTCTTTCCTGTTTTCTCAAGTTTGAGGTTTGGGTGTTTTCCAAGTCATGCTCTGAAAAAATCTTTTATCACAAGTGGTTGATATTTTTAGATATAACATTTTGATAACACGCTTTCAATATGTTTCAATAACCACTTCAGAACAAACTATTGCTGCCATTTTCAGGAGGCAGAGTTGGAAAAGCCCAGCTTTTCCCACAAGTGTTTGCTCTGGGAAAAAAAAAAAAATTAAAAAACAAACAAAAAAAAAGAAAACACCAACCAAAAACATTTCATATCAAGCTTCAGAACAATTACCTTATAATTCTGGGGAGTCACTATTATTTAATATGGTGATTCACTACTAGAAGAAAGATCTACTGAAACAGAAAGAGTATCCCAGCAGTGACTTTCTTACCTTGGTTAAAAGCTCACAGGAGGACTTTATTGTAGAAAAGTAGCCTCTTTAGTCTTTGACCATAACCAGCACCTGTGTAGAAAGAAATGGCCTGTTAGCATTGACAGAATATCTTCTTAGAATAGGTAGTTTTTTCTCTTTTCTGCTCAAGTTGAAATTGGCCTTTTTTGACCTCTCTATATTTTGCACCTTTGTCTAACTTTTTTCCAGTGGCTGGATAAAAGGAAAAAAAAAAAAAAAAGGAAAAAAAAAAAGAGTTAAAACCTAGCTGTGTCTATAATTTCATCGATGTTTTTACAAGCCAGTATTGAATTAACCACATGTTGACGAAAAACATGTAACAGAAGAAAAATCATTTATCTGCCTTAATACACAACATAGTGAGAAAGAGACAGTGCTTTACAATGAAATTGCTCAAACAGTTAAAATAACAATGCATACATTTCTGCACGAAGGAACTAAAACCCTTCACAGGTAATCTGGGACCCATGCTATGAGTACAGGGCAGGTAAATGAAAATACCACTGGGGTATTAATAACAAGGGAAGGTCAGTTTTAAAAGACCCACAAGAGGAAAAACATGAATACCTCTTAATGTTTCTCACAGCAATGAAACAACCACTTAAATGGAAATTGAAAATTTAAATGGAGTGTAACTTTGATTAAGGACTTGTTTTTCAAAGGCATTCATCTATGTTATACAACTGGTTGAGTTCAGTCCCTGTAGTGCAACATGTTCATACTGGAGCTTAGATTTTAGGGAGTACATGATGTTTTGATTGGAAACGGGATATAAAAGGACTCCTTCAAACAATAACCAAAAATAAAGACATTGACATGAGGAATTCGGCTGTGGTTTCATATGCAGCCCAGGCAGTTGGCAGCTCACTGACCAAGGCAGGGCTGACGCTCTCCGCCACCCAGATTTCCCTGCTGCTGTCCCAGGCCCATTCTTGCTCCTGTCCCAGACTGCCCCACTGCTCCTTCCCTCCACAACCACGATACGTCAGAAAGCAGAAACCGAGGCAAGATTTCTACTTTGGGTTGGTCTGGGTTTTCTCTTTTGCTTATATTTTGGACATTTTAGCAAGTTAAAGCAGCTACCAGGGAGGCCCAGCAAGTACAAAGGCAGCACAAGGGGACCACTGAAAGGGTGTAATATGGAGGAGGGACTCCTCTTCCTAGGTCAACACCAAGCTCTGTCCACTGAGGTCAACAGGGAGGGTCCAGCTGATTCCAATAGGCACTTGATGGGGGCAGAAGTGCAGATTCACATGTGAAGCCCATCTTCACTCTAGATGTGATAGTGCACACCTGTGAAGGTAAGGGTACCTGGCAACCTGTCTCCTCTTTGGTGGAACACTATGTTTCTGCTAGGAAACAATGGAGTTTGTACCAAATTTGTCATAAGGAACAATCACAAAAACCTTACATCCTCCTCTTGCCCACAATGTTATTTACATAGAAGACCAATACCATGAGTCTTTTGGCTCATTCCCTGATTGCCCACATAGACAGATTAGGAGTTAAAGATGCAGCAGGAGTTTGGCTACTTTAATCCAGGCCACAGCAGCCCTGCTGAGACAGAGTACATCCTTCATTTCATGGAGAATTTCAAGCTGCAGAAGGTTAATTATGGACAGCAACAAGGTGAGAATGAACAGCAGTGGTAGCCGTCAAACCATGAGCTGTGCTGGATTTAAAAACAGGTTCTGCACTCAATTAATGATTGGGTCTTTGGCACACAGAATAAGTTTGCTCAAGAGCAGAAAAAGACTGGGTAATACAAAGTGTCACACTGCAGCACTGTATTTGTTTTTTTGACACTGAACTGAAGACCTAATTAGCTGTGTTAGTGTAGAACTAATAGCACATTTATTATAGAGGCTGTTTCTTTCCTAAACGTTTGACATAAAGCTCCCAAGTCTGATACCACAGTGTGCCAAAAAAAGTGAGAAAGCCTTTCCCTGCTCTGGAGAAATCTTTGTGTCGTTTGTTTGTGGTGTCAGTTCTTCTGCCTAGATGATGAACTGGAAAGACTTTCTCTTGATTAGAATAAAAGAGATCGGGAGGATCCATTCTTCTGTTTTCAAAAGTGCTCAGGAGCAAATCTGTTCTAACTACTGATTTTTAACATTAAAGTAGCAGTAACTGTAATTTGATTAGATGTCTTACAGTTATTTGTAAAACTGGGGACAGTAAACAAGATACAAATGTGCCTACTGGTTTAAATAATCATAGGGCTGGCAAAATAGTGATGTATATTAATTACATCAGTAATTACATAGTATAGACTCCAATGTTCAAGGCCTCTTTTCTTTATTTTGCTTTGTATAGTACTTACACCACCAAGAAGGTACCCAACAAAACCAGCTTCCACTCCTGCTTGCTTTGTCAAAGATTTATACAAATACCTTCTGCATGTATGAAAAATCTGCCTGTGGCAGCCCTTTCACAGCTCCCTGTAGTCAGAGAGGGTAGTGATATGACAACAAATACATTGCATATGCCTAGCCTAAACCTTCTGCAGAGCCACATTTAATCATAGAATCATAGAATGGTAAGGTTGGGAGGGACCTCAAGGATCATCTAGTTCCAACCCCCTGCCATAGGCAGGGACACCTCCCACTAGTACAGGTTACTCAAGGCCTCATCCAGTCTGGCCTTGAACACCTCCAGGGAGGGAGCATCCACAACCTCCCTGGGCAACCTGTTCCACTGTCTCACCACCCTCTAACAGGTAAGTAATCACAGTAGTCAGCTCCAGTAACAGAATTGTCAAAAAACTTCCCGTGTTATTGCAGCAAGAGGACACAGCACTGTAGATCATGCAACATTAGACAAATACTAACTAAATTCACACACATGCCCATAAGCCTCTTTTTGCATATGGCTATGAGAAGCTTAGAGGCATTAAGTGCTTCAGGTACAGAAAGAGACTATCTGAGCTAAGAAAAAAGTCTACATGCTAGCTGCCATTTGATTCCTCAACATCCCAAATACTTTTCATAAGCTCTCCTTCATGCATGGACTGTAACCCTGAACTGTCTTCACACACACACTCACAGTTTCCCAGCTGCATGCCCTAGGCACTGGGTACCAAGTAACACACAACCATGACACCACCCTCCTTCAATGCAATGCAATTTTATGTGATGTGTCACACCTTCAGGAGAAGAAGCCTGCAAGTTACTCTCCCTGCACTGCACCCCAACAACCCCTTTCCTCTGTGGCTACAGCTTCATTTGGCTTTGAGTCATATTGCTTTCCTTCCTGAAAGCAAAATGGTCTTACGAACACACAACATGATAGGCATGACTTAAAACGCCTCCTAGACTGAGGTCTCCAGGGAAAACCACCCACAACATTTCATGGAGAGGTGCTAAACTGCTCACTCACTTGTGCATAACGGAAAAGCTTCATGGTCTGACCTGCAGCTCCACTTTCAGTGCCACAGAGGTGCCTGCTGAGGTTTCTAGACCTCAAGCCCCCAGTTTTGGCCCCAAGTACTGACATTAGGTTCTGGGCCTTTAAAGCCAGTATTTTGTAACATAAATATACAGAGGGTTTGTTTTTTTTCTTAAGATATAGATTTTTCCTTAGAACAGTTACTTTGTTCTTTTATTATCTGTGCATGCACTATGTAGGGCATTTGTTTAGGATCTGTAAAAATCTGTTTCACATAAGCAGCTTGGCATTCCATCTTTATTAGCTACAACATTTCACTGAGAAAACATTGTACTATCAAAAAGAATCATTATTGCTTTAATTTTATCACACTGGGTGATTACAACTGAGTAATTAGAGGTTAATTTGAGAGAAACTGATGAAGATGACCTCTGAGGTCTTTTCCAACCTGGTCAATTCTGTGATTCTGAGAAGTGGATCTAGAAGTTAATCAGAGTATTTAAATCAGGAGCACACAATCAGAAGACTGATTTCTAGCAGGCTTGTGCAACTCAAACAACTCTCCTTGAAGGACATAAGGAGGGAAAATAGTATGGCAAGAGATGGAGGAGAGAGGACTGATGAGTGTAGCCTGGGGAAGAGCACTTTTGACCTGCTGGGCTGAAGTCACCTTCTACATGCACTAGGCTCCTGGATTGGATAGCATGCTGCTCTCTCCCTCCCAAAAGCCAAGCATGAGCCCAGCCCTAGGACAAGCATCCCCTGAGTGGATCCATGCAGAATGTGTCAAAATAGACTTTGCCCACCATCATTTCTGGGTAGGAGTTGGTGACAGAGCTCTCTGAGATGTGGTTGGAGAGACCCTGCCCTGAGCTGTGAGGATGAGTTAGAGCTAAAGCAGCCAGGCAGGTGGGTGATAATCCTGCCAGTGAGGAAGTTTAAAGGGAAAAAAAAAAATACATCACTGACTCTGATATTTGGGGAAGGTGGTAACTCTGGGGTGCAGAAGAGGTCATCTGAATCAGAGCAGTGGCTGCTGGAGAGCAGATTACATGGTGAAAGATCTTCCTGGAGTTGGAAGCTCTGAGGACAGCACAGGAGGGAGCAGGGGCAACCTCTTGCAAGCTCCCTCACCAAGTACATGCAGAGTAGTCTGCCTTACCAAGATCCTGAAGCAAACTCTTATCACCACCACTCTCGGCAGAAGTTGGGAGGCATCAGTCCATGTCATACAAGTCAACATGGGCTGCTTCCCGCATCCTTGCCAGCTCAAATGTCTCCCCACAGTTCTGCTTTACAGCACATACATGAACCCCTTTGCCTAGCCCACCGTAACACACCACAAACATCCAGCTATAGCAGCTCTTGTGTGCCACCACTGAAGCTTGTCTGTGCCACCGTAGAGACTTGCTTGCTGTTGAACAGATACCTTAGGAAAATCTTGTTGCTGACCTTTGCAGAGGAGTCCCCTTGCCTCTGCAGGGACTTTCTAAGGCTGCAGAGGATAAGAGGACTCTGTAAGCACAGGTGGCACAACAGAAAGCACCACAGGTTTAGTTGGCTTTCATGAGAAACAGGGCATATGGGACTACTTTTTCTGCCTGACTGTGCATTCAGAAATGTTCGGTAGCATATTTTTTTCCACCACAATCCTCTCTGAAAAACCTCCTAATGGGTTGTTTGCTTTGCCAGAATACCATTTAATGGGCCGGCGTGCAAAATAAGCTATTACTAATAAAAGTACTCTTACAACAGGACAAGGGAAATTTATGGTAGGGCTTTGGCTTGCATGGCAACGACAGTCAAGAGAAGAATTACAATGGAAAAAACAGTGTTTGCTGCCTGAGAAGCGAAAAAGGAAGCTCTTGGCTCCTGCTCACTTTCTCTGGTATTTCAAAAGGTTTCAATCTGCAGGAGCACTGATGGCCCTGTTAAGGGAAGATCCCAGAAGAGCAGCACTCACATCACAGATATTGAAGGTATTCTCCCAATTACTGATCAAAGTTCACTGAAAGACAGAATTGAGCGGAGACACAGCAGACAGACTTCAACAAGACAGGAACCAGAGACTTTTCCCTTCCAGACCCAAGTCCCAGGAACCTTCTTTCTCCAGAAGAAAGGTTTCCCATGCATGTCTGCTGTCTACAGGTGACATGGGAATTTGCTGACTGCTTGACTTGCAAGGACATGAACTGACACACGAGTGCTAGACACACTAACGTCTGGCAACTGCCCCATCTGTTTTCTTGCTTCCTGTTTAATAGGCTCTTTAGGGAAGTTTATTGCTGATCCAGGCTAGAAAATAACGTGCATAATTGAAACATCAGTGTAATATTATTTTCTCAGTATAACTCCTTCTTCAGGAATTTCTGGATGCAGTTAACCCTTGTGACTAATGAAAACAATGGTTTAACTGCAAATAAATATGTCATTTTATGTTTAAACATAAAATGTCTGTTATCTCAGTGCTTCACATCATATGGACTGTCCTTCCTGGGAGCAGTCAAGGGAATTCTAGGAGCAGAAACAGAGAAGAGATGACAGGAGTTAATTATCTGCTCCTTTGGAATTTTACTGAGTAAGCATTACAGACCTGACCTACCATTACAGTCCTGAGATGCTCCTAAGAGAGTCTCAGATTTATCCAAATTCCAAGACATCTTTAAATACCAGAGCCCTCACCAGATACAGATGTACCACTGACAGCCCCATCCCCTGTCCCCACTCCATCTGAGCAGGAGCAGGGATAAGGAGAAGGCATGACTATGGATGCTTCTCAGCATTTGTCCCCTGATTTTCATCAGGCAATGACAGTTCACAGAAAAAACACCCTGTACAAGCTTGGTCAGGCCATTTTCATTTCACAAACTTCTGGATTAATTCCATTTGATTTTACATATCTCTGTGTACATATACCAGAAATTCTCCATACAGAGAGCAGTAAGGACAAGGAGGAAGAGGAGACTGGGTATTATATTTTGAATCCCTATGCAATTCCTAAAGCTCTGCTTTTAAAATAACTATATTAATTAATATTTATTAATTAATAATAAAAACAAGTCCCACATATAGTCACACATGCTGAGAAGCAAGAACTACTGACAAAACATGACTAAGACTCAATAGTTTTCCAATCTGGTACAATCTCCACGACCTCACTAGAAACCAACCATAAGGTATTAATAATTTATTTTCAAA
This sequence comes from Eubucco bourcierii, assembly GCA_013396675.1. Classification (NCBI taxonomy): domain Eukaryota; kingdom Metazoa; phylum Chordata; class Aves; order Piciformes; family Ramphastidae; genus Eubucco; species Eubucco bourcierii. The sequence goes on from VWZE01018315.1 coordinate 168,682, forward strand.
ATAATGTTAAGCAACTAATGCTCAAACAATCCCAGGAAGTAGCCAAAAAAATAGAAAGGTCAGGTACTCAGCTGTTAGCACTGAATGTTAAGAGTCCTGAGCTCGTAAAGTGAACAAACCACGTCCTTCTGTCCCCTTCTACGCAAAAGAGGATTCACAGGAATAGCATAATAATGTCTACATTCACTGAAGCAGAAGAGAATTCCCACATTATGTCATCAAAATGTTTAATTGTTATTAACTTTGAGAGTTTAAATATAATTCACTAAGAAAAAAAAATAATTTGGAGGAAAACCAAACAAAAACCACNACCTCCCAATAAAATAACTGTTTTAAACTACCTGTGAGATCACTGGAGATGCATCTGAAGTGCAAGGATGTTCTTTCCTTACAAGCCAAGCCAAAACCAGACCACACAGGAACCTCAAGAAAAGCCATACCCACCGACAAACTGCTTCTGTCTTTTTTCAAGACAGGAAAGTAGTCTTGTAGCTCAGAACACCATAAAACCAGGAGAAGCCCAAATACACCCTGAAACTTTGCAGCTGATGTTTTCCTTTAATTCTCTTTTGGTTTTGAATGATTTACTATCAATACTGTTTAACTGTACTGAAGTTGAAACCATGAATTCGAAAAAATTTTGGCCTTTCATTAGTCTTCAGACAACATCACTGTAAGCATTGGCACTGTTTTCAGCATCAGCAAAATGCACACTTTGATATGTACTCTAAATTAAACATGTGTGAGAGCTTGAGAACCACAATGACAATTACTGCAACTTGGAATATTTTGTCTGGCAGAGTTCAAAAGACTTTTCAGCTAGGAGCAGCTGCAGCTTGGTTAGCGCAAGAGTGGACTGATTGCAATTTGTAACTTGGAACATGGATTAGTGCAATATCCATGGAAAACTGCGTGTGCGAGCTCCATATGGTCAGTGGAACGCTGAAAGCATTCTGCTTCAGGGAAGAATCACGTCATCAGAATGCACTGGCTTTTGCTGTATCCAAGTTAGGAAGGAAGGAAGGGATTTTTCTTACTTAGCTAGTATGCAGGTTGTGGAGTCTAAAAATTCCTTTGCCTCAACCCAAAGATGTTGGAACAGCTCTGCTCATTCCCAAAGCAGGGTCTGGTGTTTGACTGTCACCTTTTTGTGCTCTTCAGACTGCATGACGCATGCACTCTACTCAGATCATCCTCACAAATCCTCTGAGGTTGCTCTTGAAATCAAATGTGCTGTCAATATAGACAACAACTGGGACCTACCAACAATCTAGGCGGACTTTCAATAGTAAAAGAGCCAATACACATCAAACATGCCTGGCAGCTTCGCAGAATATGAATAAACAGATTTGTGACTCAAGGTATCACACAGACTCAGACAGGCTTGTGCAGATGAGACTAATACAAAGACAGCAGGCAGGATGCAGCACTCACAGTTTTCTGTGGTGATCTAGAGCATTGCAAGTTTCCTTACAACAAGTATGAGAGGAAGGCCAGACAAACTCCCATACTTGATTACCTGGCAACTGTCTTCTTGTTGCTCTTGTGCTACTGAAGATCTTAAAGTCAAGACTGAATGGTCTATCTGTCAGATCTCTGTTGGGAAAGCTAAACGTGGGAGACAAAAAACCACCACAATGTGACGCCAAATCACACTCCTAGTTGTGTCTCCATTCTTCACGTGGTTTTGATCTAAAGCTCTTCAGAAGAATACTAAAAAAGAGGGATTATGCTAGATCACAGAATGGTTGAGGTGGGAAAAGACCTCTAAAGATTACTGATTCAACTCACCTGCTCCTGCAAGAGCCAGATAGAGTCAACTGCCCAGGGCCATGTCCAACTGAGTTTTGAATACCTCCAAGGATGGAGACTCCACATGTCTGGACAACATATGTCAGTGCCCAGTAACCCTCAAAGTCAAAGTGTATCTTTTTATAATCAGACATGTTCCCACTTCAGTTTGTTGCCTCTGGTCCTGTCACTGGGAACTACTGGAAAGAGCCTGCTTCCACCCTCTATGCACTCTCCCTTTAGACATTTGTACATGTTGATGAAACTCCTCCAAGTCTTGTCTTCTCTAGGCTAAACAGACCCAGCTCTCAGCCCTTCCTCACAGCAGAGATGTTCCAGTCCTTTGATAATTACCTCCCTTGAACTGCTGGCAATACTTCTCCTAACGCAGCACAGGGTACCATTGCCTTCTTTGCCCACAAGTACACACAGATGGCTCCCCAAGTCCTTCTCTGCCAAGCTGCCTTTCATCTGGGTGGCCCCAGCATGTACCAATACCTGAGGTTATTCTTCCCCACATCCAGACACTTGTACTTCTTGTGGATAAAATTAATGAGGTTCCTGGATAAAAGATGCTGTGCAAAGATGCTGCTGTTGGAATGAGTAATACTCATTCGCTTTGCAAATTTGGACCACTGTGGAAGGCTTCATGCACAGAAGTCATTCTTCCAATAGGGTGAAATACTTCAGCTGTAATAATACAAGAGGTATCAATGTATCTTAGCATCATAGAGTGGTAAGGTTGGAAGGGACCTCAAGTACCATCTAGTCCCACCCCCCTGCCATAGGCAGGGACCCCTCCCACTAGTACAGCTCACTCAAGGCCTCCTCTAACCTGGCCTTGAACCCCTCCAGGGAGGGAGCAGCCACAAACTCCCTGGGCAACCTCTTCCAGTGCCTCATCACCCTCACTGGAAAGAACTTCCTCCTAACATCCAGTCTAAATCTCCCCTCTGCCAGTTTAAACCCATTGCCCCTTGTCCTGTTGTTGCAAGACCTTGTAAATAATCCTTCCCCAGCCTTCCTGTAGGCCTCCCTTCACATACTGGAAGGCTACTATAAGGTGACCTTGAAGCCTTCTCTTCTCCAGGCTGAAGAGCCCCAACTCTCTCAATCTGTCCTGACAGGAGAGCTGCTGCAGCCCTCTGATCATCTTTGTGGCCCTCCTCTGGACCCACTCCAACACTTCCACGTCCTTCCTGCGCTGAGGGCTCCAGAACAAATGTAGCATTTGGAGTAAATAATATTCTTCTGAAAAGAAACATACTTCTGCAGGATGACCATGTAAGAAAGGCAGGGTGCAATTACCTGAGTTTGAATTGAGTCAGGATACTGCAGCATGACATAGGTTACCCCCTTCACCCCAAAGAGGTCACAAGTAGTTAGAGCAATTACAAATGCCTTTGTGAGATACACCTCGAGCAGAGGAGACCACCTCCCACTACTCAGCAGTGCGGATGCTGCTTTGCATCACCTGTAGCTTGCCCCATGCCCAAACCAGGAATCTGAGCCTTACCAGGAGATACCAGCCCTCAAAAACAAGTAGCATGATATGAGGAAAAGCAAATTAATAACAGCAACAGAGAGACACCTAATGCACTTCCAAGGCCTGTTTTCATGGGGAGATAGTTAAGCCAACCACAGCCTCCTTGAAAACGTGGCCTAGCTCCCATAGTTTCATTTCTGTCAGGGGGATTGTGCTAAACACACTTTCAAAGACTTACTATAGGCATTATACCACCCACCACGCAATCCCTTTTAATGACTCGGCTTCCCTTTGCACTACTGAGTCTGTTGTCTTTTCCCTGGATTACTTTTACTGGGTGCATGGTGCACCTTTCCCTGGTGTCACTTAATCTCTTCCTGCTTTTCTATAATTTCTGTACTTTCTGATGAAGTGCTAGCACACAGGGAGCACCCACTTGGTTCAGAAAGGGCTATGTGCAAATTTCCAGTAAAACTACAGCGTAGCCCAGGGAAACAGAAGTGTGCTCAAAGCAACTTTTGCAACTCATTAGGAACCACATCAGCTATTACATAGATGAAGGTGCAATTATTGCATTTTGTTATCTGACTTCTGAGAATTTGGAGGTGTTTTGCTCAAAAGTAAAACAACATCCGTGAAAGATTCTCCTGCCAATTTCCAAGGGTCAGCAATCCAGCTCTAGGTATTCTGTGCTCAACGTTGATGCTTCCTTGAAGTTCTTTTCCACAGGTTCAAAGGGGTTTGGGGGAAAATAAATCTCAAATTCTAGGACTCCTGTTTCTCCTCAGTGTTTAGTAGCTGTACATTTGCCTTCACAGAATAACAAACCTTCAGCCAATATTCATGTGATGCTCCTGCATGCACATTTCTTGTTCATTTGTTTTTCGACAGCATCCTTGTCTGGTAGAGGTCGTGATAACTTGTTTCAGCGCTTTATTGTGCTCTTTGATTGTTTGCCTTTCACTCTAAGGCACACTGAAATTACCTAGGATCTGCCAGATCTGATATGGGAAGATAAAATGGCCAGACTTGATGCTGAAGTGCACTCCAGTCTATGTGTCTTCTCATTCTTCACACGGCATTGTTTCAAAGCACTTTTACAAACTAGGGCCTCTCCTAAATCCATAGATTTTAAAAAATATTGTATCTTATCTTCTCAGGACTACTCAACAGTCACAAGCATTGCCTCACGTGGGAATATTTCACAAGTAAATAATGAAGCTTTCCACAAGGCAAAGTCAAAGCTGCCCTCCCCACCACCACTTCTATAACAGTATGTTAGAGAATCTGTGTGCTGTCTTCTTAAGGTCATTTTCCCTGCACTCAGGTAATTCTTCTTCCAGGAGCTCCTGCAGTTTCCTGCATGCTGCACCTTCTGGCATCCTCCCTTTCTTAACAGCTTGAGAGCTCTTCAGGTGGGTCAGGACCACGTAAGGTTGTGGCAGAAGACCCAGAGGTGATAGAACAACAGCTAGAGACTGCTGGGAGCTACAGAGTGAGAACATCCATCTAATGTCCACCTGCAGCCGAGGAGTAAGGAAAACCTACACTTTCCACAAGTGCCTAAACCTCTATTTCATCGCTGAAGACATATGAAGAGCCTCCTCTGTGGTACTGACATCTGATTCAGAAAGAAAAAGGTCACCAAAAAGCACTAATATCACCCTCATGCAGAGCAAAGATTGATACAGCCTGAAGCACATTCACGCTCTATCCCTCCTTTCTCTACCACCCAGAAATTCAGCCAAATGAAAAGCAAAGCCTTCCCTCCAGGAAAACCAAACAAAACCCATGTGTCTTGAACCCTCATTGTGTCCAGACAGGCACAGGGAGTTTGCCAGAGCAAACAAGTTCCAGAGTCAAAGGATTTCCGCTGAGAGCTCTCTGCAACCAGTCCTCCTTGGCCTGGCCCCGTGCTTCCCAGCCAGCTCTCACTGCTCAAACCACGGCAAAGAGGCCTCCCGTTACAATGACACATTTGACAGCTTTGCCAAGAGCACTTGGTGAGGTGCCAAAGAAAGAAGCAGTGCACTTTCTTGAAGAAAGCAGACATGCTGAGGAGGAATACTTGAAATGCTCCTTCCAGTAAACCTGAATGGCTGAGCACCCATGCAGAGAAGTGCTTGGTTTGTTATCCTAAGGAAGAGTGGAAAATGGGCTCCACTGGACTTCTCCCTCTCCAGAGCTTGCTCTCCATTCTCAAGGAAACTCAAGGCATCTATACTGAAGAGTGACCATCTCTTTCTGAATTTGGGCTCACTCTGAAGACACTGTTACCTGCTGAATTTCAAGCTAATACCATGTGTTTGCCTTTTCTCAATTAGCAATGCTTCAGAGCTCCAGAACTCACATGAGATTTTCTCACTAAGTCTCCTCATTACCCCTGTGAAAGCTCCAAGCCTGGCTCCAGCTGCTTCCATGGTGAGGAGCATCACAGCCACGAAACACTTCCAACCCACAAGGAAAAATAACCACAAGAAAATCAGAGACATTCTTGAGAGAATACAAGGTATATGGGCAGGATCATCATGCATATTTCCACTCTGCTGAATGACAGAAAGATCGCTGTTTTGACTCCAAAGCAGGCATCACCTTGAAGCACCAACCCTGACTAAGGGGTAAGGATTCAAACTAATTACACTTATATGTGTCTAGACAGAGACAGAAGCCCCAGCTCTGCAGCAGTTTTCATGTTGTAGGGAAAACCCTGAGGTGAAGAAAGCATTAAAACTACTACAGCACTTTGTCTAATGCCCCACAGTGTAAGGACACCTTCCAGAAGCAGGGTTTTAAGGGACTTGTGGAGCAAAGTGGAACAAACATATGAAATACATGTGGAATAAGAATATGAAATGTATGCATCATGAGGCATTGATGCCTCTACCTCTGAATTTGTATCTTCCAGGAAAGTTTTAGTAACATGACATAATCTAAGACATGTATCAACTTCATTTTTAAGACAGTTTTCTGTCTGATTTACACAACTTCCTCCACAAGGCCAAGCATAATGGAAGACTCTTCTTCAACTGCTTTTATGTGCCATATCTTTTCTTTCTATTTCTTCTATAAAACACATTGGTGTTTTGTTTGGTTTTGGTGGGGGGTTTTTTGTTGTTTGTTTGTTGTTGTTGTTTTGTTTTTTTTTTAATGCAGGATTGCCCTTCACCAAGGGCAGATCTTGCCTGACAAATTTAGTGGCTTTTTATGATGAAGTCACAGCGACAGTGGACAAGGGAAGGGCAGCTGATGTCATCTACCTGGACCTGAGTAAGGCATTTGACTCTGTCCCACATGACATCCTGGTCACCAAACTGGAAAAACATGGACTGGATGGATGGACCACTCGCTGGATAAGGAATTGGCTGGATGGTCGAACCCAGAGAGTGGTGATCAAGGGCACAATGTCCACCTGGAGACCAGTGACAAGTGGTGTCCCTCAGGGGTCAGTGCTGGGACCAGTGCTGTTTAACATCTTTGTCAGTGACATGGACAGAGGAATGGAGTGCACCCTCAGCAAGTTTGCAGATGACACCAAGCTGTGTGGCACAGTCGACTTGCTAGAGGGCAGGGATGCCATCCAGAGGGACCTGGACAGGCTGGAGAGGTGGGCCCAGGCCAACCTGATGAAATTCAATAAGGCCAAGTGTAAGGTCCTGCACCTGGGTAGGCACAATCCCAAGCACAAATACAGGCTGGGTGGTGAATGGCTGGAGAGCAGCCCTGAGGAAAAGGACCTTGGAGTCTGGGTTGATGAAAAGCTCAACATGAGCCTGCAGTGTGCACATGCAGCCCAGACAGCCAACCGAGTCCTAGGCTGCATCAAGAGAAGCGTGGCCAGCAGGGCAAGGGAGGGGATTCTGCCCCTTTACTCTGCTCTCGTCAGACCCCACCTGGAGTACTGTGTGCAGTTCTGGAACCCTCAGCACAGGAAGGACATGGAAGTGTTGGAGCGGGTCCAGAGGAGGGCCACAAAGATGATCAGAGGGCTGGAGCAGCTCTCCTATGAGGACAGGCTGAGAGAGTTGGGGCTCTTCAGCCTGGAGAAGAGAAGGCTTCGAGGGGACCTGATAGTAGCCTTCCAGTATCTGAAGGGGGCCTACAGGAAGGCTGGGGAAGGATTATTTACAAGGTCCTGCAATGACAGGACAAGGGGCAATGGGTTTAAACTGGCAGAGGGGAGATTTAGACTGGATGTTAGGAGGAAGTTCTTTCCAGTGAGGGTGGTGAGGCACTGGAAGAGGTTGCCCAGGGAGGTTGTGGATGCTCCCTCCCTGGAGGTGTTCAAGGCCAGATTGGATGAGGCCTTGAGTGAGCTGTACTAGTGGGAGGTGTCCCTGCCTATGGCAGGGGGTTGGAACTAGATGATCCTTGAGGTCCCTCCCAACCTTACCATTCTATGATTCTATGATTGTGCATCCAGAGCCTTGCAGATGGAATGCATAATTGATTATTATATTCCACTCTTGAGAGACACTCTGTAAAATTAATATTTGAACCATATTCTCACTGATCCAGGGGAAGAGAGAAAGCTGACACAGAAAATATTCTAAAGTGATTTGTGGGCTGCCTACAGAATACTTTTCACATAGTAGCATACTAAGAAAAAGACTTCAGGTTAATAAAAGGTGGGGTTTAAATCACAAGGACAGTTACACTGTGCTGGATTGCTCTGCATGATTTTGCAGTAAAGGAGTCAGTGTGAACAGGGTTTGTGGTGACAGGGAGGAAAGGAGAGTTAGAAATGACTAGGTTTCAAGCAATGGTCACTATCCTCCCTCTCACCTCCCAACACACACACACAGAGCTCTGCAGCAGGGAAACACACAGCAAGAGCCTGCTAGAGATTAAACCACACTGCAGATGGGCCTACAGTGGGGTAAGCATTCACAGCATGGAGGTCCTGACTTCATGAAAAGCATTTGAAATGCTTAGAACAAAATATTATGGGTAACATTCAATGCAGTACTACCCTAAAGCTAAAATAAAATAGAAGTGTATAAACTGTATTCAAGAGAGAATCAAGGTCAGGGGAATAGAAAGGGGATGGCCATTACTAATCAGCTACTTCAGTCATTACCATAGCCATGAAACTAACATATGAATTTGGAGTAAAAAATGCCTCATATGCGGCTGTTTTGCCTTGGGATATTGGTGTGAACAAAGAGATGTCAAGTCATTAAAGTTTAAGCTGATGCCAGATAGTCTCAGATTTCAGTTAGGATCCAGAGTTTCTATTTGAATCCAAAACTGTTTCTAGAAGTAGGAACAACGAATCTGAAAGCGCTGATGCCTGATCTTGATACCTACTGGCATACAAAACCATCTAATTTCTGTAAAAGCTGTGCATTGCTAGAGCTCCATTTTTTTTTAATTTTCACCAGAAGTTAAGGCTTTACTTACTTAAAATGTTGAATTCTGGTATTTGTGGCTGCAGAAATAGACTCTTAAAATCATACAATAGGCAAATGACATTGTTCGGCAGCTGTAAACACACAGCTTAAAATGGTGGCTGAAATGGAAACTTGTGTTTTTAACTGAGCTGACATCTCTGCGCTCCAGAAAGAGACAAGTAACAAAGGAAAGGTGCATTATTTTATCCTCAGAAATAGCTTAGGTGCATAACCATGACCAGCAATTGCCAGACTAATTAATGCTAGAAAAGGTCCAGGCAACAGGTACACTTACACTACCACATCTGCAGTTCAGATGTTTATTAGTTACAACCTGACATTAAAAGGCCTTCTAATTGGCAAGGATTTATTCCCTCTGATCTCAGGAAGTTTATAATTGTGAGGGCCATAGGCTCAACACAAACGATGTCTAAGTCTCCCACCCTTCCATATGCATTACAGAAAGCATGCACAGTAGTGCAGAAAGCAGGGTGGTAGTGAATAAAAAGCAGGTCAGATACCCTCTCTGGTCTACAGGAAGAAAAGGACATCACCACTACCAATGCCCAGATTAGGTGTAAAACCAGTTGCTCACATATAGCCTTGATCACCTAATTTCTGATTCTCTCCAGTGACGAGCAGCCATGTCCAGAAACCATTTCTGCTGCACCACCTGGTATGGTGCCGCTCCTTCACTCTATAAGGGAAGCAGCCAGCATCTAAGTGGTCCTCCTGACAGGGTGCAGAGGCAGTCCCTCAGTTGGCAGAATGGGGCTGCAGCAGGGGGCTAGACCACAGGTGCCCTAGTAGTGTGGCACCAGACCATGCTGCACACACATGCATCTGGCAGAGGCATACACAGCGATGCCCACACACAGAGCTGTGACACCTTGACGGTGATGGTGAGGTAGCACCAGTTTGTCACCATCACCCTGATCTCCCTCACTCACCCTGGTGCACCAGGCCTGGCCACTGCTCCAGGAGGAAGCATCATCTACTGTGATGCCAGGGATGTCCTGGCAAGAGACATTTCTGGAGAGCTGCATATTTAAGGAGGGACTTTAAAATCCCAGATCTCTTTGTTTAAATCCAACTGAAGACAGCCCTATAAGCTCTGTATATTATTTATTAGCTGTTGTCTTATTTAATCACATTTGGAGAGACAACAATAGAAGAATTACAGCTCTTCCTTTTTTTTTTTTTTTCCAAGTTACTGATGTTATTCCTTTACTTAAGAACACAAAGGAGAGAGTATCACAGAATCACAGTATCACAGTATCGCAAGGGTTGGAAGAGACCTCAGAGATCATCAAGTCCAACCCATCACCACAGCCCTCAAGACTAGACCATGGCACTAAGTGCCATGTCCAAACGTGCCTTGAACGCCTCCAGGGACGGTGACTCCACCACCTCCCTGGGCAGCCCATTCCAGTGACAAACCACTCTCTCAGTGAAGAACTTCCTCCTCACCTCCAGCCTAAACTTGCCTTGGCGCAGCCTGAGACTGTGTCCTCTTGTTCTGTCACTGGTTGCCTGAGAGAAGAAGGTAACCTCCTCCTGGCCACAACCACCCTTCAGGTAGTTGTAGACAGCAATAAGGTCCCCCCTGAGCCTCCTCTTCTCCAGGCTAAACAGTCCCAGCTCCCTCAGCCTCTCCTCATAG
>VWZE01018315.1:179710-308159 GCA_013396675.1 Eubucco bourcierii
CTTGGGCATCCTTCAGTTGTTCAGTTATTGCCCCCAAGATAAACTGCTCCATCATTTTCCCTGGCACTGAGGTCAGACTGACAGGCCTGTAGTATCATACATTTAACTACTGACACAGACAGGTCACCGTGACCCACCACATTTGCCTCATTTCCAACTCACTACAAGTCATCACTAGTAATGCACAGGTCACTGGTACATCACTTGGGAACACAGGTCTTTGCTCAGCTACCTGAGCTCAGCACATTTATTTCTGCTCTCAAGTGAAAATACACCTCCCCAATTGCTCTTGGAGAATAGAAGCAGTTTGATGCTGGGAAACAAGCCTCTGGGAGATTGTGGGTGTCTCACACCACATGCACCACCACCACCACACTAGCTTGAAGTTATCACCTCCAGGCTAACCAGAAAAGGAAAGCCTGGAGCAGAAAGCAGAATTTGCAAAAGTAAAGAAGATTATCACCAACTTAAGTGTGATCCACTCATGCTGTCATTGAGGAGCACCAACACTCCCACCAACTTCAGAGAGACTGGATTATCAGTGAGAAACAGGAGGAGGCCTCTGCTTTTCACTATCAGCTTCCTGCAAAAAAAACCCAGACCAAGCACACAGAAACCCCCACATCACCCCTATCACGCTAGGTAAAAGCCTATTAAAGAAGAAAGATCAGCAAACTACCACTCTCACATTGAAACAAACTGCTCTCAGACACAGGGTTAGTTTAGAAACATCTGCTGAGATTTTTGAAGAGACCTTTTTTCAAGGAAGACAAGCATTAAGAGTCAGACTGCATCTTGAAATCAGATTTTACTCCTTTAATGGTGGGCTTGGGCATCTGGAGTGTATATGTGCAACAGCTAGCCTCCAGTTCAGCTTGTAAAAATCTTTTTGTGGGGGTAGTGACTTTCCCAGTATCCTTCATGTTAGAATAAATTAACTTAAGTGTGCATGGAAGGTAGGAATACATATGACTGAAAAGCTGGACTAAAAATAGCACTAAACCAATTGCATTGTTCCTAGAGAGGGAAAGGAAAGCTAGGGGGGTGGGGTGAAAGAAATATATTTAACAGCTGTCTCAACATAATGTCAGATTTATTCAAGATTTCTAAAATGATCTGTGACAAGCCTTGACTCATTGTGTAGGGTTGGAAAGGGTACTGAGGGTGGACTGAGTTTTGTGATTTATAAGAGACCACTGTGTCTAGTTTGAAAAACTTGCATATAAGTGCAGTAAATTAAAACAGAAGCCTACATAAGACATGTACCTTACAGACAAAAGCCTTAAAGCATTCTTCAGTCTGAATCATCACAGTGTGGTTTGCAAAGGAAAATTGGTTTCAAGAATTTCTGCTAGCCAAAGATGTACTCTCCAATATTTAGAAGGCCTCTTTTCTTCCATTAGGAAAGTAAAACCTAAACTCATGCAGTTATATCATGCTTTCAAAGGCTACACTTGGACTCTGCATGAAAAACTGCCGAAGTTTTCAGTGGCTCAGGAACTCTGGGTCACATACTAGCCTCACTTATTAAAAAGCTTACATGGCAGATGCAGCAACTTCTACCTGAATGCAACTTACAAAGCACAAAATTCTGCATGTGCAGAGGAGTGAAAAATGAAAACATGTGTATTTGATCAAAGATGGGCATATTGGCCTTCCTCTTAGCTCTGAGAGATAATTGCACAAATTTTCACATAAAATTCAAACGTTACCTAATTCATCAGTGGACCCTTACACAGGCTGTACCATAAAGCAAACACTTCAGATCTTCACAAGAACCAAGGAGAAAGTGAAAATCTCACAGCTGGAGGTGTGCTGCATAAGAAGTATATTAGTTTCACTAACTGAAGAGAAGTCAGATTGCAATCTTCCTTAAAACCCTGGTTTTCCCTCTCCCTTCAGGCAGATACTTACTCACATTCCCCTGCAGAGTCCAAAAAATCATTGAGCAGAGGTTCACTCCAACTCCCACACCCCTCTCCAAGCCTCATGAGTAAATCAATACAGGCAGCCCCTTTGGCTTCTACCAAATGTCTGCAGAGATATGTGAACTAGACAGAATAGTTTGGGAAAAGCATCGTATCTTTCCTATGAACCTCTGGCACTGACATGGATGGTCAGCAAAAATGGACATGTCTCCTTGGACATGCAACACTGAACTTGAGATTAGGCCTCAAATCCTTAGGTTTACAACATCTAGCATATGCTAGAGTAATAGCTAGTGACATCCTACTGAAAAACAGATTAGGAGAAAGTGGTATCTTAATGAACATGCTTTGCTTCCCATTACCTTTTTGTGATGCCAGCTGACAATTTGTAGAGCATCCACTCAAATCACATAAGGGAATTCAGAAGCCATGACAGTTACTGCCCAGATTGCATGATGGTCCTGTAGTCCTTGTATCACCATGCAAGTTTGGGTGATAATATCCAAACTAATCTGCCAAAAAACTCATTTTCAGTGATGGGGCTTTACTAACTGGTGCTTATGGAGGAATGACCATAAGGAGCAGACTAACTGATAATCTTAATAAAGTTTGACAGTTGCACTTTGTATAATAGAGTAGTTAATACAGTTTGTATAATACAGCCTGGAAGGTATAAGCAAGTGCAAAAGGCTAGAGAAGAAGAAAGTCAAAACAAAAGGAAGAAATTCACATACTAGAGAAGGAGCTGAGATTTCCAGCTCCTTCACCATCTCCTGTTACACAGCTCGTAACCAGAATATCATGTTTGGGCCATTTCTTGCCCAATGTAACTATTGCCATAGTAATTAAATATTTTCTTGAGTGCACCTGCTCCTATTTCCCTTGCACAACTACGGTCAAAAAACTTCTATATTAAACCTTGGGGGAAAAGGTTCCCATTAAGTATCAAATAATCCACGCTCCTCCCTTATTCCACAGAATCTATCCAATATATCACTTCCAAACACGAGGAGTTATAATTGCCTGTAGCAACTTCTCCCCTTCTTTTGTGTCAGGTACAATAAAGGAGACCAATTTTAAATTCCTATATATACCCATTTAAACCTGCCATCACATCAGCACAGCTGCAGCAGAAAAGAATTGCTGTGAGAGGTTATAATCAGATGCAAAGTGTCTTCTACCTGCTGGACTTTCCAACACATTTCTCTGAAATGATAGGTCAATTATCTCAGCACTATGTTCTTCCTGGGCTGAAGGAGGATAGTGAGTTGAGATGTCATCAATCACTGTAGCTCCTATTGCTTCTGCGGAGAGAATTGTTATGGCAACAGAAGGCTGAAACCCAAGTTTACAGTAACTGAATAGATGGATTCCAAAAGTCTGGAAATTCTTGCAATGCAAAAGTTGATGAATTAGACAAGAAAAAACATATGCCACTATTTAACTTTCTGATTTTCTTTATTCATTGCTAGGACAAGCAACAAATCTTAAGAGGAAAAAACAATAATAGTAATAAAAAAAACTAGAAAGTAATGCGATCGTTCTTGTGTTTCATGCAGTACTGAATACTGTACCTGCACACTGACTGCCCCTTGACTTTCCCACTTCGAAACTCCAGATTTTACTCTGATTTCTGCAAGGGTTGCAGCTCACACAATAGCAGAGATGTCTCTACTTCCTCCCCCCTATTTTTTTTCCCCACTGATGAACTGCACTAACATTTGATAGAAGTGGAGCAGCTCAAGAGACATTTCTGTACAAAGACTGGCAACTAACCAGAGACCCAAAGCAGTGCCTTCACTACTAATAGGAGCTGTGGAAACCTCCACATGTGGTCTCTTCCTCCCTGAGCAGAGGGAGGGCAAGGAGAGTGGAGGTGATACACAATTGAAGGCCATGGGATTACTGCAGGGGATGTAGGACACTTGGTAGGAAAGCTGGTTAGAGTGCTCAGGAACAGCTCTCTGCACATTTGTACTAAAAATTGAAACCATTTTTCCCCTTTAGAAACAAAAGAGAAATGATTGTGGAGATGCACTGTGATGAAGACAAGTATGCATGCCCTGTGGCTGTGCTGTGTATAACAGGAAGAAAACAACTTCTGCATTCAATCTGTCTTCTACCTGCCTGTGTGCACTCAATCAGAGCCCAGATACACCTATCCAACCAGAGCACATGCGTAAGCACAGACCTTCACACATACAGTCACACACACAGGGGAACAGTTAAACACGGGAATTACTGCAGGTATATCCATGCACGTACACACAGACAAAACTCAGGATTTACAGCAAAGCTTGAGTGATTCAGTGCAATAAAAATGGACTCCTTACAGAAAAGCACTTAACAAATGGCAGACTGTGTCAAAAGAGTGCTATTACCCAAGGATGTTGTGGGGGATTTGGCTGGAGCATACATTATGAACAAATGGCCTTAAGTTACCTGGTTAGGAGAAACACTGGATTCAGCACAGTCAGAAGGCTTCATCTCCTCTGAAGACCTACATACTTCATGGCCAGAGTAGATGAAGCTTCAGTATTCTTCCCTCCTGTAAAAGTAATTTTTTTTTGGTGAGAGGAATCTAATTTCTTTGAAATACGATACTGTCCCAGTATTTTCAGAGTCAAGTTCTCCTCTCACCCCACTAGCAAAAAGCTAAACTAATACCTCTCATTTTAATTTAATTTAATTGTTATTTATCTTTTTGTACATCAAACAGAGGAAATCGAAAAACCTAACAAGGGATAATGACAAGTTGCTATTCTAAATGGCCAGTAGAGATAAATGATGGCTCTGGCACTGGCTACCTTCTAGAAATCATCTTTTCATCTTCCCCCATAACCCAAAATTTGAAGTATTTGCACCCTCTCTTGCCTTGAAGAATATATACTATTTACAGCACATTTTCTATTCTAGGAGTTCAGAATTCCTCCTTGCCTCCAGCTCATATATCACTTTTGTTTTGAACTCTGACCTCATCTCTATTTGCATTCCCTACTCTAATGGAGCAGCTATTTCTGATTACAGACTGGCAAAATAAATCACAGAAAATTGGAATTTTGAGGAAAAGAGCATTTCATGTTTCGTCATGTTGTTGTAGCTAGATTGTTTTATTTTTACCAAGAGACGCTCAGCACTGTTTTATGTGCTCTCAGAACATGAGCACATGTACTCATGGTGTTCTGAAACCTAAAAACCCACAGTCGATTACACTGCTCAAGGATGCTGACCCTAGATTCCTGACAGGCAGTTTTCCCTGCAGTACTGCTGGTTCTGTCTATCCCATGCAGGCACAGTCCTCACAATCTTAAAAATGCACTAACTCACAGAATGGTTGAAGCTGAAGAAGACCCCTGGAATTCATCCTGACCAACCCATCTGCTCAAACAGGGCCATCTAGAGTCAGGTGCCCAAGAGTACATCCAGTCAGGTTTTCAATACCTCCAAAGACAGACTCCGCAACCTTTCTGGGCAAACTTTACCAGTGCTTGATCACTCCCACAGTAAAACATTTTCTTTTGTTCAGATGGTACCTCCTGTGTGCCCACTGCCTCTGGTCCTGTCACTGGTCTCCAATGGAAAGATCTTGGTTCTGTGCTTTTTACCATCCTCCATTTCAGATGTTTATTAATATTGATGAAATCCCCAAGTCATTTCTTCTCCAAGCCAAATAGTCACAGATTTTTCACCTTTTCTTCAAAGGACAGATGTTCCAGCCTCTTCATCACCTTTGCTACCCTTTGCTAGACTCCCTCAGGTACATCCACGTCTCTCTTGTACTGGGGAGCTCAAAACTGGATATAGTACTCCAGGTGTGGCTTCACCCATGCTGAGGAGGGAGGAAAGATTACTTCCCTTGACCTGTTGGCAACACTTCTCCTAATGCAGCCCAGGATACTTGTTAGCCTTCCTTGCCACAAAGGTGCATTGCTGGCTTGTAACATGGTGTATGCCAGGACCCTCAAGTCCTTCTCTGTCAAGCTACTTTCCAGATAGTCAGTCAGCTGTAGACACTGATGCCTAGGGTTATTTGTTCTTAGGTACAGGACATAGCATTTTGCTTTCACAGATTTCTGAGATTCTTACAGCCTATTTCTGCAGCTTAGCATGGTCCCTGTCAACGGCAGCACTACCACGTGGTCCATCGACCACCCCTTTAAGTTTTTTATCACCTGAGGTGACGATACACTTCATTTCAAAGTTGCTGAGGGTGCACTCTGTCATTAAAGAGGAAGTTAAACAGAACTGACCCCACTGAAGGCAAAGGTGAGGAAAGTACTGAGTACTTTGAGCATTTTGTGTTGTCACCAAATCTTCTGTTCCATTCAGACACAGAGCTACATTTTGCCTTGTGTTCCATTTGTTGCTGATGTGCCTGTAGAAGCCATTCTTGTTACCCTCTGACCCTTGTCAGTTCCAACTCCAGGCAGGCTTTGGATTACCCAGCCCCACCCTTACATGTTTGGACAGCATCTGCATGTGCCTCTTGGGTTATCTGTCCCTGATCCCATTTCCTGTATGTTTCAGTTTAGTTAGAAGCAACTTGTTCCTCAATGTAGGCCTTCTGTTGCCCTTTCTTGATTTCCTGCTGTCACATTATAGGCAAGAGCTTGATGTTTGCCTGTCTTGGAGCCCAAATAAGGACTTTCACTGAGACAGTTTCACAAAGTTAAAAATATATAGGTTTAATTTATTAAATTGACATATGCAACATATTTGGGATTGCTGTTGACAAACACAGTAACTGCACAAACTTAGCGTGAGTTAGTAACTCTGGACAAATCCAGAGACACAGATTCTTGCAACGGCATTAATGTATAATAGCGATGTTAGCAAAAGCTAAGCCATATCTTTTGGTGCTCATTTTACCAATTAGGGATTCCTGTCTTGGGTGGAAGAAGAGGAGTACAGCCCACCAACCATCTCTGCTGATCTTCAGTCTTTCCCCCCAGAGAAGTAGTCCAGTAGTCCTTTTTTTTTTTTTTTTTTTTTTTTTGTTAATATATTAATTCTCTTTGTTGATGTCTTCTACATGACACCTAGCATAATTTGAGTGGAGAACAGAGTTACATAGTCAGGCATGTTTAGGGTGTACTTCTCTGGGCTCATTAACATATTTAGGGGTATACACTTAAATATTCATTTCGCAAATAATGAGGTAAAAGGTATTTGCTCAGACACTGTAGCCTTCAAGATCTGTGTCAAAGCCGCTTGCTTCTGTTGTTTTAGCTGAAACACAACCATCTTATCTTCACAAGGTTACTACTTTCAGCTGTTTGGCATGCTACCTCAGTAAATCTCCACCCCCAGAGAAAGCATAAGCATCTCTTGGTTGCAACAACCTTAACCTTTCTCCTGAAGCACACTAAATTTGCCTGCATTCCTGTCACATGGTAAGCTGGGCAGTTATCTCACACCTGGTCATAAGATGAACCATTCTTGAGCTTGGAGAAGATATGTAAAAAAAATTACCAGCTCTCCTGGACTCCTCTCCAGGGTCATATTCCATTCTTCCAAAGTCTCTGAATAGGCACAGATTTTCTCTCCCAAATTTCAAAGTCGTGGTCCTGCTATTTGCCTTATTCCCTCCTCTCAGGATCCTGAACACATCCATCTGCTGCTCTTGACCTATACCTTCTCAGCCAGCCCTTCCTTCACAGCAAGTACAAAGTCAGTCAGAGTATCTCCTCTCATTGGCTTCTCAACCACCTGCATCAGGATATCACAATCAACAAACTCCAGAAATCACCTGCATTTTTTGTGCCCTTCTGTGTCGTATGCTCAGCAGATAATTGGGGTGTGTGAAGCCTCCTACAATGACCAGAGCCTGTGAACACGAGGCTCCTATCAGCTGTCTCAGAGCCTCATCTACTTTGTCCTGACCAGGCACAGTTAAAAATATTATTTACTTCACATTAGTTTGTAGCTTGTGACACTTCCACAAGTGTTTTTGTGCACCGAAACATGAGATAAATAAAACCTAATAAATCACTGTAAGTGCCAGTTTGGGCTTACACCTTCAAAAGCAGTACTTGATTTAGGGATGCCCCACTCAAAGACATTTTGGGCTCAAGCCTCCAGCCATCATAGGAGGCTGTAGTGCATAAAGTCACCTTCTCCTAAGGAATATGTTTGTAAATACTAAATGGCATCATCCACGATGAACTTCCAAGTCAGGGAAGGGAATCACCTAATAACAGTCATATTTGGTACAAACTAATGGGGAAAAGCTGTACCTTGTTAATGTTATCACATGAAGTCAGCCCCTTTTGAGATTTATGTAAGTGTAAGCCCAAGAGAATCCCACAGCTACACATTTTTATCACCTCTAATTTAAGCATGAACAAAAGAGTAAAGTAACTGAGAACTGTCAAGGAAGTAAGTGATACACTGCCACTTCTCACCCTGTGCATTATCAACAACACGGTACTATCAGTGAGTTACCCAGGTTCAAATATCCATTACAGTGTAAATGCTCCTAAAGTAGTTCCTTAAGATAGAGCCACATAAAGAAGTCAGAATTTGTCCCCTCTTTATGAAAGATGGTCTATGTAAAAATAATGAACAGCAAGCAGCAAGGTACCAACTTCCCTCAAAGGTAGAAGACCTATTGTCCTAACAGTGCGCAACCGAGGCTTTCTACTTTACCTGTGAAAAGCCAAACCTAAGACTTGCTTAGACTGACATCAGATCTTAGCATCCCCATGTGCTGGACTAAAGAATAAAATTAAGTTCCAGAAGTCAGTGCTGGAGCCTTGGGGTACCATAGTGAGTACCACCAATTTGACTCTAACAATGTCATAGTCTCTTTACTAGAAAACAAAACATATACAGAGAGATGCAACAGTTTGTTCAAAACCACACTGACTCAAGCAGTTAAAAATAGAAGACAAGCTGGCAGCTCGTGCCTTGGACAGCTTCACTCTGATATAGGTCAAGAACTGGCTAGAGGGCCATGCCCAGAGAGTGGTGGTGAATGGTGCCACATCCAGTGGGCAGCCAATCACTAGTCATGACACCCAGGGATCAGTGCCGGGCCTGGACCTGTTCAATATCTTTACTGATGATGTAGACCATGGGATTGAGTCCATCATCAGTAAGTTTGCAGATGACACCAAGTTAGGAGCAGGTGTCAATCTGCTGGAAGGTAGGAGGGCCCTGCAGAGGGACCTTGACAGGCTGGATGGGTGGGAGGAGGCCAATGGGATGAGATTTAACAAGGCTAAGTGCAGGGGTCTACGCTTTGGGCACGACAACCCCAAGTGGTGCCACAGGCTGAGGACAGAGTGGCTGGAGAGCAGCCAGGCAGAAAGGGACCTGGGGGTGCTGGTAGATAGTAGCAGAACATGAGCCAGCAGTGTGCCCAGGTGGGCAGGAGAGCCAATGGTATCCTGGCCTGTATCAGGAAGAGTGTGGCTAGTAGGACAATGGAGGTTATTCTGCCCCTGTACTCAGCACTGGTCAGGCCACAGCTTGAGTCCTGTGTCCAGTTCTGGGGCACTCAATTCAAGAGAGATGTTGAGGTACTGGAACATGTCCAGAGAAGGGCAATGAAGCTGATGAGGGGCCTGGAGCACAGCCCTGTGAGGAGAGGCTGAAGGAGCTGGGAGTGTTGAGCCTGGAGAAGAGGAGGCTCAGGGGTGACCTCATTGCTGTCTACAACTACCTGAAAGGAGGTTGTAGCCAGGTGGGGGTTGGTCTCTTCTCCCAGGCAACCAGCAACAGAATGGTGGGACACAGTTTCAAGTTGTGCCAGAGGAGGTATAGGCTGGATATTAAGAGGAAGTTCTTCACAGAGAGAGTGACTGGCATTGGAATGGGCTGCCCAGGGAGGTGGTGGAGTCACAGTCCCTGGAAGTGTTCAAGAAAAGACTGGGTGAGGCACTTAGTGCCATGGTCTACTTGATTGGATAGGGCTGGGTGATAGGTTGGACTGGATGATCTTGGAAGTCTCTTCCAACCTGGTTGATTCTATGATTCTATGAAATCTCAAGAAACTACTCACTAGTCACAGTTATCCACAAACAGCCGAAGGAAATTTTCTCCTCACACTTAAGGATTTGTGGGTATAATGCAGATACACTTAATAATGCTAATAGGCTAGAGATGCCAGATGCTTTTCTCTCTTCTTCGTAAAATCAAGAGGCCTAGAAAATAACCTCCATATTCAGAGACATATCCCAAAAATAACAGCAGGGGTTTCAAATATGTGGCTAGTTCCTATGGCTATAAGCACAGCTGTGCATTGCATAGCATTACAGAATTAAAGCTGTTACCTGCACACATTCTAAATGCACAGCCAGCATTAACGACACAGGCCATCTAGGAAGGATTAAGGATTAGTTATCATTTCAACCCAATGAAAGAAGATCTATATTTCTCTTTTAGACACGTAATTCACAGGAGAATCGTGCTTGCCAACGCTCTGAAAAAATAATCTTTCAGAATTCTTTCAAACCCACTGTGTTATGATTTCATCTCATGAAATACAACACCTTTACATTAAACCTCATAAAACTAAATCCTGTTGGATCTCTTCCAGGCTCAGAGAATAAACAGCTATATCAGTGATGCCTAGAACAGTAAAATCTGGCCCACTGTCATATGGCATGTTCCCACTTACAGAGGGAAGCAGGTCTGCAAACAGCTAATTCACTTGCTATTACAAAATCCTCACATATAATGAATTTCTCACATAATTGGTCTAAGAAATTCTTCAAGGGGAAAAAGAATGCTTTGAACACCATAATACGTAATTATTTCTACTAGTTTGGGGGGGTTGTTGTGGGTTTTTTTAACCTATTCCTCGATTTCCTCTTAATAAAAACATGTACTGCAGAACTGCTCTGTTTTTCAGTGAGCAGGAGAGAGTTTAGTTGTGTCTAGAACTCTGGTAGATATCAAACAGGGAAAATTTCTTGTCAAAACAGTTCAAAAGCACAGGTTAAATATACCTGAGGAGAAGTCTGATTATTCTCCCTTTTCAGTCAGACAAGATACACAGGCTCCTTTCAGCCTTGCCAGTCCCATCCAAAGCATGGATAAAAAAGGATATTAAAATAACCAATATGAGTACAGTTACACCAGGCAACATAGAATCATAGAATGGTAAGGTTGGAAGGGACCTCAAGGATCATCTAGTTCCAACCCCCTGCCATAGACAGGGACACCTCCCACTAGTACAGGTTACTCAAGGTCTCATCCAACCTGGCCTTGAACACCTCCAGGGAGGGAGCAGCCACAACCTCCCTGGGCAACCTGTTCCAGTGCCTCACCACCCTCACTGGAAAGAACTTCCTCCTAACATCCAGTCTAAATCTCCCCTCTGCCAGTTTAAAGCCATGGCCCCTTGTCCTGTCGTTGCAAGATCTTGTAAATAGTCCCTCCCCAGCCTTCCTGTAGGCCCCCTTCAGATACTGGAAGGCTACTATCAGGTCCCCTCGAAGCCTTCTCTTCTCCAGGCTGAAAAGCCCCAACTCTCTCAGCCTGTCCTCATAGGAGAGCTGCTGCAGCCCTCTGATCATCTTTGTGGCCCTCCTCTGGACCCGCTCCAACACTTCCATGTCCTTCCTGTGCTGAGGGTTCCAGAACTGCACACACAGGTCTAACACAAAAGCCCTCCTCAGGAACTCAGGGCAAATATCCTTTTCTTCCCCCAATATGGACATTGGTGTATGGCCAGAGGAAAAAAAAAAAAACCAGTTTTCTTATGTGAATCAGACTCTTCCCTGTCCCCCACACAGACCTGCACCTTAATCTAACTGCAGCTACAGATCCAGATACACAGACAACACTCATTCCTGCTAGCTGTAACAATGGTTGATTAGATGATGTGAGGTTGCTCACTCCGTCACTGGAAATAATTAGGAAGTGACATGCCCTTGGAGGGAAGTGCCCTCTGAGGGTGACAGATTGCACCTGCAAGCTTCTCATTAAGAACAGGACTGTACAGGATACCTTCACCATTCAGGTGACATGGTATGCCCAGTCTTCCCCTAGGGTGGAGAAAGCTGACACCTTGGAAGGCTGTCCATGGACTCGGGGATATCCTGACCAGCAAGTGACTTTTGTCAGAAGATTGCTGTATATATGAGGTGTCCGTAGGAACCTGGCATCCTTCAGGAGAGGGCACAAAAAAGAACAAAGCACAGGTGAAATACAAGGCTAAAGTGAAACTCTGATCTGACCTAGAATTGTTATTCTTAAGGGTTTATTCTGATATTTCAAGCATCATTTTCAATACTACTTGTGCTAAACCAGATTATGATTGCCTAACTTGGTCTGAGCTCTGTTCATCTTTTTCAGTGTGAATGCTTCCAAGCTCCAGATAGGTAACTCCATACATTATTCAGTAGCAAAAGATATACATCTGTAAACCATGGTGCCTTTATTTTCAGTGTTTATACAACTACTCAAAACAACATGATTCTACTTACAGATGTAAATATTAATTCTAAACTGACCCTAGCACACCTTCTGCTACAACTTTACTCACAGGAATTAAACAAATCTTGTTTGCCCTGAAACCCTATGAGGGAAAAAAAAATTGCACAATAAAACCAGAGAATAACATGCACACCTTGTTTTTCAAAACATGAATCTACATTTTTCCTGCAAGGTGTCATTCAAACCAGCTGCAGACTAGGTGGGTACACAGGTTGCAAGACACTTGCTTCCCTCAAAACTAGCAGTTCCAACTAGATCAGAAGACTAAGCATTAACACTGTGAAGTTTCAGTCTACAGCACTTTTTTATCACATAGAAAAAGTATCTGAACAAAGGTGTACAATAAAACTGGCAAGTAAGATTTATGCTGAGTAAGGTTGCTGCTCTAGCACATCTCAACCTCCCAAGAAGGAAATCAAGACAATAAAGTAAGAGAAAAGCACAATAGTTCTTTTTCCTGATACTTATGTCATGCTTCCCGTGTTTCCATGCATGAACAGTCCCCCTAACTCACACAGAAGTGCCCCTTTGGTCAGGGATATGATTTCTACCTCTGCAAAGCCACAAGGAGCATTTGGGTGGGACATAGTGTCTTTCTATGCGGACAAAGTTGTCAGCTCAGTGCACAGCAAGAAATTGCATCTTTCCTCAACATACTGGTAGCCCACCTTACTCAAATCCCGTTGCAGCTACCACCTCAGCCATGATGTTTCATGGTTCAGCTCACAAACTATTTGGGCAGTCATCAGAGCTAGTAGAGTGCTAAGCCCTATGGCTCTGACTCACCTGGCCTGCAGAATATAAACGTTAACTGCTAGACCAATCACTACTAGGCAGGGTTGAAATTTGATCAAACCAGACCTCAGGCTGCAAAAGCCTTGTGAGGAAATCTGCATTTGGGCAGAGGGAGATTGAGATGGATTAGAATCAAAACAATAATTAAAAGTCTGTTAAAAAAAAACCAAACATAGTAATAAATAAATGTACTGGATAGTTCTAAAACTTATCTCAGCCTATATTCCATGTATGCATTTGCATGTAATGAGAAAGAAAAAAAATGTATTGTCATGGTTTGGGATGTCCTAATCCCCATGATTAGGAATTCACACAGAGTAAACTCAGCCGGAAGGAAACTAAGGAGTGAAACTATAGTTTTGCACAATATATACAATATATACAGATATACTTACAACTATATACAGTAATATGCAAGGTAAAAGTAACACAGAGGTACAAAACCCCTCCCACCAGCAGAGCTGCCCAGTAGGGCTTTTCAAACCAACTCCCAACTTCCTTTCACTCCCTCCCATATCTCAGAATCCCCCTTACATGCAGGGCGAGCTGAGAAAGGTCTGCAAGAGGTGTTAGAAGCAGAATGATTAGTTGGGAATATGTAGGTTCAGGCAGAAGAGTTAATACGGCAAGCAGGCAGCCACAGACTGACCTTATCTTTGTTTATGTCCTTGTTTTTGTATGTCTCAGCAGAACAAATGGGCAATATAGACATCACTATTATTTTCTTTTCACACCCAATGATGTAATTTCTCTCATTAAAATATTCCAATTAGCCTCAAACCAGCACATGCATGTACAGATGACTACGTTTAAAATGTAATTCAGACAGAGGTTTCTTTACAAGGCTTTTAGGTTTACTTTTCTGACCCAAGGTCAGGAAGGTCAAACTATATTTCTAGTTTGAAAGTAAAACAGTGGAGGAAACAATACACTGGAAATTATGTCCAAAGGTTTTAATATAGATGTTGTTGAATACATGTTAAGTGACAGTTGTTGCAGCTTTTTGCAGTCATTTCTGAAACTTGTGAAAACTTCAGCGGTAATACCATCATAGGTCATGCCATCCAAACTGCTTCTGGGTCAGTTTCTTCAAACATCTGCATTTTTTAAATACTAACTTTAGTCTGCAAATATATTTTAACTACTGATTATTTGCCTACTGGTTGGATCACTTAAAATCACTTTGTAATTTAACACCAATCCAATATGAGAATATTGTGTTCATTAGATCAATATGACATCACAATTTTTTTCAATGATATGTTTTGAATGAGGTTTAATAATACTGGGCCATAGGTTCTCTTAATTTTACTTTCTAAAAATGTTTTACCACAATTTATCATTTTTAAATTATTTTGACAAGTAACAGGTGTTGAAGCCTTGAGCCCATAAGACTACCTGCAAATCTATCTATCACCCTACAAGTAACAATCAGTTCTGAAAACAAGTTTCTATACCTGTCTCTCTCATACTTACATTTATTTTCTCTGTTAAGCACTACAGAAGCAGAGAGGTGGCTTTTTTTGCCCATGCATCTGTAGAGCTGTGCTCACCAATGCCCACGGCTTTGTCCACACATCTGGGGAAGTACTACAGCAACCTTGGACACAAAAGGCTAAAGCCTAGTCAATTCCTGATTTGGAGAGTAAAATTTGGAGGTAGACTACTCATGACCAGCAAATCTCACTATGGCCAGTGTTGTCAGTACTGCCCCATGCCATGCTGCCAAGGCTGAAGCAGCAATCCTCCTTTCTTCACTTCTGCAGCATCTGCACTCTACCCAGAGCCCAAACATTTTGGTCTAAAGAGCCATAGCAGGGCCCCACTCAAGGTAGCTCAAGGCGCTAGCTACTATTAGGCTGCAAATAACAGCTGCAAGGGGAAGTAAGAAAGATGTACTACATTCTAAATAATATGCACTAAGAACACCAGGTACCATGCAATTGTAGTCCTCTGGGGCATGGTTTCTGCTACCTTCAACATCCAGCACTTAGATATAATAATAAAGTGAGCAGTAATCACAAACAGACCTTCTGCATGAGCAAAATGCTCACAATGACAAAAAAATGTAGCCAAATAGAGATGTATGTCAGATAAATGTGAAGGATCACAACTTGCTAAAGCACTAGCATGTAAATAGATGTACCTTTACATACATATATCAATATGGGTGTGTGTATAATCCAAGCACCTATAATGACCACTTCATATAAACTTAGGAAAGTACAATGCTTATAAATTATTATAAACAATCAAAAAAATGCTGAAAATTCAGCATCTGAAAAGATGATAAAAGCAAAGAAACTACTGGGGGAATGATCACAAAAATAAAAATTAAGAACCCTAGAAAACTCCTCGTGACTTGGTTTTGTTTCCATTTTAAGTTAACCAGCCCCAGTTTGACCCTTCCTCTTCATGACATTAAACCTCTGATTTCAGGGCCTGAACACTGTTTCTGGAGCTGAACGGCAGCGAGCTGCAACGGTGCGTTCAAAAGTCGAAAGGCAGTAGTACCGCCGGGCAAAGGAAAAACCTACAGAGTGTGCACAGGCGCCACCAAGAGGTTCCTCTTCCAAAACCCAGAGATGATGATTTCCCCCCTGGGCAGCACCCTGTGCTGTTTCGACGCACTCTCGGCACATCTCAAGCAGGAGGCACTGGGTCACAGCAGGGGTCTGCTGCTGTATTTTCAGAGAGTGTGGCAAATGGGGGCGGGGGGGGGGGAAGCGCCAAACTATTTTTCAGGGTTCGTTTCAGAACTGGGGGGAGGAGGATATACCTGCAGCACAAGCAGTTTTTGACAATGGAGCTTTTCAATGTTGTGGTAACAGAAAACAAGACTGCTGCTCAGTCCCAGATCTGGAAAATGTTAAATTTCACCTTATCAGCCACCAAAACAGAGTCAGGAAGGATCTGTTGCTGAGCTGCCTCCTGTTAGAACCTGTGCAATCTTACTTTTTTTCCCAATCAAATGCAGTTGTGAGATTCAAATAATAATAGTATTTTGTTAGTGTGATGCTGGAGCCTGTTTTTTAAAGGTAAGCAGACATTTCCACCAGATTTTTTTCATCATGAGATGCCAGTTTTGTCCTTCCTGCTGCATTTTGTGAAGACAGTGCACTAAAAATGCACAGCTTTTTCATTCCTCTACAATGCTCCTAACCAAAATGCAGTTCTTGAAGCTTTAGGGAATTTTATGCTTAGAGAGCCCCGGAGGTGAATACTTCCCTAACCTGTTTGGCCTGGCGATTCCTACCAGTGGCCACAGGGACTGGACCTCTTCAGAACTGAAAGCCGCACTTAGCCACTTGTGAAAGGTAGGTGCTTCACGCTAGGTAAGGCTTGGCTGGTCTCCACAGGTGTGCACCTCCCTCTGTAGGCCGCTGCTCTCAATGTGACTGATAGCTCACCTGGTCTTCCCATCTTCCACAGTGCGAAACCATCCCATAGGCTACCCAGAGGCCGAAAGCTCCGTTTTCTCAAAAAGGGGAAGGAGGTTGCAACACAGCCTTACATTGACCCTTTCAGGTAACCATGCAAGCTGCAAGCTGCCTAGCTAAACTCTGAATTTGGAGCATGGGCTGAATCAGACAGCCTCACAAGGTCTCTTCCAATCACAGTTATCCCGTGATCCTACAGCCAAAAAGGGTGATGCTGCCTGCAAGTCAGTGACATAGCAATATGAGGGTCAGGCTGAGCAAGCCACCAGGGATGGCGGCTTTCACCTTAAGCTCATCACATCAACGATGCACTTCAAGTGATCTCAAGCCAGCACATTTAGAAAAACACAAGACAAATTAACAATTTGGTAGCATTTTTTACTACCTGTGCTGAAGCAAGTCTTGCCTGCTCTTTAGCAGACAGACGAGTGTCAGCCCCTTTTCTACTTCTCAGCTTCCAGAACTGGCCAGGAAAATGTACAAAGATCCAAGTTCATATCAAGGCTTAAGAGCAAGAGGAAGCAGCATCATGGTTTCAGTGCAGATAGTACAAGCTTTACACTCTTTAGAATGCTATGCTCCTTTTAACCTCCTGCAAGCACCAAAGACTTGAGTCATTTTTCCCAGTTCATTCAATTTCGCCACCACCCATCAGGAGTTACTGAAGTTTCTCAGGTGAGAGGTGGGCAAAGGACTAGGTTTGAGGTCTTTTTTTTCCCCCAGGCAGCTCATTTTCTCACCTAGCTCCAAAGATTTAAGGTGATTTAAGCATTTAAGGATTAAAGCGTTTTAACAGCTTATACAGATCTAAGTACTTGAGGTGGCTTAAATGCTTATGCTGCTTTCAGGGGTTTAAAGCAGCTTAACTGTCCATACTACTTGATGAATTTACAAGAGCTCAAAAGCCTTTAAAACAATAAAAATGCAGCTTAAAACATCATTGTCTTTTAAGAGTTCAGTCCTGCTTGGCTTCCCCCAAGACAGACCAGCTCGCCCAAGTCCCAGCCCAGCCCTTGCGAGCAGCTTTAGCCCAGAGCGCCAGTTCGGTAGGTGAGGAAGAACTCATTAGTTTCATTCACAATTAAGCGTGAAACAGTGGCTGTCCATAGTAGACCTGCATGAGTACAGCGAGACACCCTCACCTAACCCAGGCCAGCTCCGGGCATCAGCCCTTCATGGAGGTGCTCTTGGACTGTGCAGTTGCCATCCCTACCCTCCGGGACGGACATGTGCCTTGCTAACCGGGAAAGGCAACGGCGCCCAGAGCAGCCCTAAACACAGCCCAGGTGCTGACGTGTTGCCCAGAACCGCCTTTCAGATCCAGCCCCATCCTTCCCAAACGGCGATGCAAGTGACACAGGGCCGCACAGAATGGCAATGCTACAAGGTCTCCTGCCTCCAAGCGACCACCCACACATCGCAGGGACACTCAACACTCTTCATGGAGGCAGCCCACTGGTTTCTTCTCCTCCACCCCACGACCTCTTGAACACACTTGCATAGACACCCAAAGCCTCTCCTCCTGCTTCGGCTTTGCTAGACTTCGAGCGTTTAGCACGGAAATCACCAGGGCCCTGGAAACACTGGGCCAGGCTTTCTGCTCACAGCAACCAGTCCCTGTGGCTCGCACTCAGCCTGCAATGGTGTACGAGTCCTGCAAAACTGCAGTGACTGTCACCAGCACTGTGGTCTGCAGGCTGCGAATGCCAAACCCGTTTACAGCACGGAGCAGCAACGGCAGTCTCCAGCTCTGGTTCTTTCCTCTGAAAACGACCAGAGCAAGAGCAGTAATGATTACTGGGGAATGTAGGCTTGGGCTGGTTTTGTTTACATGATCGTTTATAGTAAATGAGTTTGCCAAAGGTGATTAAAAATGGAAATAGTAAGGTCTCATAAAGCCTCATTTCAAATCAAAGCTTAATCCAGGAAAAACAGTGTGTCTTTCCCCCTTATTTCCCATGGGCTGGAAATAAACAAGCAAATAGTCCTGATGAAAGAAAAAAACCAAAAAGAGCAGACCTCTGCTGGAAATGTCTCATCCTACACAACAGAAAATTGTTATGCCCAGTCTAAACAGAGTCTGATCAGATTTGGGTCCTTGCCTCCACACACACACAGCTGACTGGACCTGTAGAAAACATTATACAAGACTGCCAGTAATTCAGAAAGCAGGCAAACTGTCTTCTGATCACGCTAAGATCCACCTGAAAGCATGTCAATGACTCAAAACCAAAATGAGCAGCAGTGAAAAAATGGAGAGAGGAAAACAAACCACAAATGTCCATTTTACAAAGACTTAGTGACTAGCCTAGCCATTCGGGGTAAAAGCATCACTCCACTGAAGAGTAGTCGGGGGAGAGAGACAGTGGGAACAGCACTGGGAGCTGGAAGAGACATCTTCTGCAAGTAGCAACAGCTACAGCCTCTGGCAATCTCCAGAACTTGGCCAAACCAGCTTCAGATGGGTACCGTAAGTCATCAGTGGGGCTCAGTGCCATGGAAGCCAAAAGAGGCCAAAAGTTTACTGATTTATTCTTTACAGATACTAAATGAACACAGATAATGAATAGTAAGAATATGCAGAGCTGTAAGAAATAAACTACTTTTAAGCTCTTCCACAAGTGAATTTAGACATTGAGGACATTTATTTTCCAGGTATGGAACAACTTTAAGTATGAGAGAAAGTGGCCTACAGGGAGATTACATCCATCAGCACGGCACACTGGAAGGGATCTTGAAACCTCCTCTGAAGGAGCTGGCACTGGCTTCAACACATGACAACAGTCTGCCTGGAGAAGCAACAGCAGCCACTCCAGCATCACAGCCCTGTGCCTTCTAGTGTAGGATACTGAAAGTCCCATCTTTTTCCTACATCACAAGCAGAGACTCAGATCTCCAGGAAGTCCAGTCTGGAAACTGGACATACAGGAATCCTGCAGTTTACAGAAGTAATCGAGGCTAGCTTCCATAAAGCATCTCTATAAAGGATATATTCAGTAGCTGATTAATGAATGCGGTTTACCACAAAATGATACTACACAGACCTACTCTTTTCAGTATTAATCCCATAAATAGTATTACTAAAACTCCAAGAAATATCCAGGTTGTACTTTAGTTGTATCGTGATTACTTTGCTGTGCCCGCTCTCTTCTCCTTTGTGGTAAATCAACACAAACATCATTCTTTTAAGAGAATTTCTAGGTGAAGACAGGAGCAAAGGGAAAGGGACATGCCTACATCGCAGAGCGAGCCCCACGCTTTTGACTTCACAAAAACGTGCCAATTGGCGGTACTTCAAAAGCACTTGGATGCTCCCACCCGAGGAAAACTCCCTTTGGCGGTCGGGGGCCAAGCAAGGGCTAAAGGACCGGGGTACACTGCAGCCCCTCGCGCCTCGCAGGGGCCAGTCCGAGGCAGGAGGGGCCGGCGGGGCTACTGAGGGGCCCCCAGGGAAGCCCTCGGCGGCTGGGGACCGTCGAGCTCGCGGGAAGAGGGGGCCGGGAAATCCAGCAGGCTCCAGAGGTGGGCCGAGACCTGCCAGCATCGCGAGGAGGGGCGCGAGGAGGGGGCGGAGGTGCCATTTTTTTTTCGGGGGCTGGGGGAGCAGACAGCCTCGCCCCCTGCTTGGGGAACCGGCCTGGCCACATCATGCATTCGCTGGCAGCGAAAGCACTAAATGTGGGCAAAGGGAGCTGGGGAGAGAGTGAGGGTCCCGCCGCTTCGCAGTAGCTGTGGCAGCGTCAAAGCTCACCTCCAACTACTCGCGGCCTGACAGCGGCCTCTCTCCCCCTGCCCGGCCGAGGACCTCCTCGGGCTTTCGTAGCTCTTTGTTCGCCGGGATCTTGCCCCCTTTCCCCGTGCTCGCACGGTAACGTTTCTCGCAACGATTTCCTGCCAAAAGACAATCCCCCTGAGCAAAAACAGACCGAGAAAGTAGTGACCAATCCTTTCTGGATGGCTGTCACCAGGCTCCTCCCAGCCCCCGCTCCCCCTGCTATTTGCATACAAAAAAATCCTGAAAACTCCCGTTTGCCCCCACATCTCGCTCAGACCCTCCGTCCCCATCTGGCAGGCAGGAACTCAGGCTGGGGGACGCTGCCTGCGGCTGAGGGCAGCGGCGTGCCGCCCGCCCCATCACCCCGGCCCCCGAGCCTTTCGCCAGCATCCCCCCACCACCTCCGTGCACCAAAATGCAGCGCTGCCTCTGCGCCCTGCTCCTGCTGGCGTCCCAGTGCTTGGGCTCGGCCGCCGGGCTCTTCCCCTTCGGAGAGCCCGACTTCTCCTACAAGCGCTCCAACTGCAAGCCCATCCCCGCCCCGATGCTGCTGTGCCGGGGCATCGAGTACCAGAGCATGCGGCTGCCCAACCTGCTGGGGCATGAGACCGTGCAGGAGGTGCTGGAGCAGGCCTCCACTTGGATCCCGCTGGTGCAGAAGCAGTGCCACCCCGACACCAGGAAGTTCCTCTGCTCCCTCTTTGCCCCCGTCTGCATCGACGACCTGGACGAGATCATCCAGCCCTGCCACTCGCTCTGCGAGGAGGTGAAGGAGAGCTGCGCCCCAGTGATGTCCGCCTTCGGCTTTCCGTGGCCTGATATGCTAGACTGCAGCCGCTTCCCCAAGGACAATGACCTCTGCATTCCGCTGGCCAGCAGCGACCACATCCTCCCCGTCACCAGGGAAGGTAAGAGAGGGGCCTCCGGGCAGGCAGTGTCTGCCCCCGGTGAGCAGCCCCGGCAGCGGAGGCCCTCCCGAGCCTTCCGCAGGGGAGCGGAGGCGTCGCCCTCCAGTTACAGCACGCCGCAGTGCTCCGGGACAGGGGGACCGGGCAGAAGGCCGCAGATCGGGCTTAGGGAGGCTTTCCCGAGGGCACTGGGCAAACCGCAGGCACCGTCAGGGAACTAGTAACGGCCACCACCCCCAGCCTTTGCCTCGTCTTCGTCTTCAGAGAGAAGGTCCGCGGCCCCAAGCTGGAGCCACTCGGCTCCCGGGGGGGTACAATCTCCTTATGCAAAGATCATCCCTGAAGCTCAGGGCAGGGCTGTACTGTGTTGTGTGCCCTCGCCCTCCGTCGTACGCTTTCCTCCGTAAAGAAAACTTTGGGTTGAGTTGCGACCTCAAAAGCACCCGGTGCTCGCCTCGAGTCGGGCTGCCGCGGGGTACGGCAGTACTCGGGCGGCCTCGGGGCTGGATGAAGGGATCGGGGGATGGAAAACCGGCGTTTCCCGAGGGGTTCCCGACGCCACCTGCTGTTACCTTCTCCCCGAGCCTGACGGGGGCTGTCCCTTGTATTTCCAGCACCCAAGGTCTGCGATGCTTGCAAAAGCAAAAATGAAGACGATAACGACATTGTGGAAAACCTCTGCAAAAATGACTTCGGTAAGTGGAAGCAGAGCCTTCCTCGTCTGAAACTTTAGATCAGGTAAAACTCTCAGTGAAATCAGTGAGCGACGTGCCTGAATAAAGGCAGGGCTTTGTTTTATCTGCAAATTGACCCATCTGACCATTGGGTCACAAAATACAAAATTCCACCTCAGAATAAAAAATAGCTCTTTTTATAGTCCTTTGCTGTTTTGAAGTGTAGTGCTCTTTTATGTGGATGTTGCTGGCAAGTCAAATAGAAAGTAAAATGGGGGGGGTGGGGGGGGGAATCTTTCATCCAGACTGTTGCCTGGGGAGAAGTAGAGCAAAGCTTCATTTAGACGTATGAGAAAGAGCTGCATGACCAATCTCACGTATGGTAAGAAAGACTCTCTGCAGATTAAGAACGAAGCTCTATATATCATTTGACAGAGAAGGTAATGCACAGACAATTGGGGATATAAACTTAATGGGAAGATCTGGGGTTAGAAGAGGACAAGAAAGCCCCTTCAACACAGACAACTGAACGGCACATTATCCTTGCATTAGCATTTCAAGAGAAAAAGGGTATGAGAAGGGGAATCCTTTTATAATAGGTCAGTGATTATACCTGGAAACAGATTTGTAGCATAAATATCTACAGCGATTTTAAAGTCTTTCTTTAAAAGCAGACAACACTCAAAACCTGAAACCATGACTCGGACATAATTTGCTAAAATAACCAATAGCTTTGGCCTGGCAAATTGCGCTCAGATAAAACCTCCTAAAGCTAAACATGCCCCACAGATTCTTACAGAGCTCTGTGTCCTCCTCATAGTTTTTTTACCAAATTAAATGCAGCTGTTGGACAAATTTGCCCTCCATGAGATCTATTCTTTCTAAAAAACAAAGCATGTGAAATATAATTTCCTTACAGGTTTGCCCAACATCCTGTCCAGCCTAATAAATTAAATTTAGAAGTTTTTGGCCGCAGCAGAGATCAGGTTTCAGATTGTGTCTAGGTACTCGTCTCCCCACCTCCACTTCAAACTCTACTTTCAGGAAGGCTGTCCTCTCCTAGCAAAAACCAGAGCTCTGCTTAATGTAGCAAACCTACCCCCTTTCTGTTTGAAAACAAGAGAAAAGCTGGAGAAAATATTAATTTAGAAAGGAAAGGAAAGGAAAAACGGGGGAGGGGGAACAGGAGAAAAGACCCAAAACCCCTCAACCCTAAGGTTGATTCAAACTGAAATGGCTTGCATGCCCTTTGTGGCTTTAGAAATGGAGCCACCTGCTGCCTCTTCTGTCAGCCCTGACAGTTTAATTAGCAATAGAGCACCTCCCTCCCCAGGTCCTCTTTATGTGCACTAATGGGAAAAAAGTTCTTAGTCTCTCTCCCTCTCTCCACTTCCCCCTCCCCTTTCTCTATTAGCCTTGAAGATAAAAGTGAAGGAGATTGCCTACATCAATGGGGATACCAAGATCACCCCTGAAACAAAGAGCAAAACTATATACAAGCTGAACGGGTTGACGGAAAGGGATCTGAGGAAGATTGTGCTCTGGCTCAAAGGTGGCCTCCAGTGTACCTGCGACGAGATGAACGACATCAATGTCCCCTACTTGGTGATGGGGCAAAAGCAAGCTGGGGAACTGGTTATCACCTCTCTGAAGCGGTGGCAGAAAGGGCAGCGAGCTTTCAAGCGGTTCTCCCGCAGCATCCGCAAACTCCAGTGTTAGTGGCTTCAGCTCTGGCCACCTCCAGCAGCTGCCGTTTTCCTGAGCTCTTCAGGCCTCCTGCACCTTCTTGCTTTGGCCTCTGGGCCTTGAGATGCCATGGGCACAAGACATGGTGACCGCTCTCCGAGAAGGGAGGGAGCCCTCCATTTTTGTACATAGGTTCAAATGTAATAAAAATTTACTATTTTTAGGGAGCATTAAAATATCTTGCTTAAAGCTTTTTTTTTTTTTTTCCTTTTTTTTTTTTTTTTAATAACAGTTTCAAATGTGACTTTGGTCAGAGGTTTTTCCCTCTTCAATTTTGGTAATGCTGGTTCGTTTATGTTGCTCCTTCTCTGTATACATGCATGTTTGTTATACAAAAGTAGGAAGATGCAGAGAAAGCCACACGTGACTGGCCTATCACAGTGGGTACAACTCTTAACCAAAGTGAAATGGCTTGCCATCTATATTAACACTATAAATGTCACATTATGACTCTTGCATGTGATACATAGGCACCAATAAGAGTATATTACACTTTCTTACTTTATTTTCCACACCTCTGCGTTCTTCTCTCTAACAAAATGAACAAGTTTTGGAGCTGGTTGTTCTGAATGCAATTTTTTTTTTTTAATTATTATTTTCCAAGTTAAATCATCTGTAGCTTAACTGTAAAATACCTAGTGATTATCCTGAAAGAGTTGTAAAATATTGCTTTAATTAACCTTGTAAATATTCCAGATAAATGTTATATTCTTGTATATAAACTTTACATCATAGTTTACACATTGCCTCATTTGTAATCACTTTGGTCTGATTCTGGGAGAAAGCTGTCCAAGTGAGCTTGGCCATGGCAAAGACAACTTAGGTCTTCCACCCTAACTGGCTGGTAGAGCAGTGTGAGAAAGCTTCTAGTGCTAAAGTCAGAAAAAAGAAATATTAGCAGGACCTTCCCCAAAGATGAACCCATGAGATATAGGACTGAGGTTCAGTCAACTCGTTTTAAATGTGTCTGTTGAGCTCTACAAGATGAGGAGATTTCTGTGGCACATTTTTTCAACTGCCTGCGTTTTCATCTCTTAGAAGAGTGCTCTTTGCTGATGGGGAATTGTAATGAGGCCACTTGCTTTAAAATCAAATCCATTTATCTGTTTCTTGCACTTGAAAAAGACAAGGAGTGCAAGAGCAGACACAAAATCTCATCTGCAGCTATCAATTCAGAATAATGGTAGAACAAGGCATATGTTTTGTGTGTATGTATCCTCACTATTCTTGCAGAGAAAGAAAATAAAACCTACCTAGTAATGTAAATAGAGGAATGTTTTTTCAGCATTTTTCTTACAGATGTTTTCTGATGAAGAGCATTACCTGTTAGAATGTCATTGCACTTAGCACTGGGGAGCAAGACTCTTTTCCAGGACATCACACATGAAAATCCTCTAAGCTTCACTGAGAACTGCAGTCCAACGTTCCCAAGGACAATATTTTATGTTAAACATTCACAAGCAGATACAACACTACAAATACAGCACTAGATTTTTTTTTTTTTAAAAAAAAGAATCTTATATTTGGGTTTTTTTGTTTTATTTTGTTTTTCTACTGTCAGCATTGAAAGAGTAAAGCTCTGACAAGGTGCATTTGTTTTAGAAAAATTAATTGTTTGCACTCTGGAAGTCTGAAAGCACTCACTACAGCTGGTACAGACTTTGACTGAGCAACACAAGATCAGTCCTCACAAATGTCCTCAGAAGTATCACACTTTTTTGTTTTTGTTTTTTTTTTAAACAGCAAGAAACTACCAAACCAGCTCCATTCCAGACTAACTCTTAATTATTTTTGTGAAATTATATATTTATTTTAAGGCAAATACATTGCAGAAATGTTACTAAATCATTCTGAATGGACCTGGCTTCCCAGGAAACAAATTTGAGTTTTTTCATGCTATGGTGCAATTATTTCAATACCAGCACTATGTTCATCATCTTACAGAGCAATCAGCATTCTGATGCCACACTCAGCATATAATGTAGTATCTGTCCTTGAACAGCCTTGGTTTTAGTGGGAACAAGCACATTAGGGGTAAAGAGGACCTAGGTGAAGGTGAGCCTCCGAAACAACGGGCTTGTGCTGCATGCTAGGAACAAGCACTTCAAAGAGGCAGTTGTTGCAATACAGTCTCTGGGGACCGAAAATGAACAGCCAGGACAGCTCTACTCAGCCTGCCTTGCAGACATTAAATCCTCCTACAGCAACCATAAAATTATCTTAATTGGGTTGTCCTAGAAGGCAGCAGTACTGATGCTGATGAGGACAGACAGGTCACAGGTTACTCACTCTGAGGTCATGTTAAGGCCAAGACTACATAACAGTTTTTCTCAAATCACTTAAATGTATGAAGACACATTACCTATGACCAACATAACCGTGTTTTACCAAAAAAAAACAACAAAAAAATCCAACCAAAAAACCCACAACCAAACATTTCTCTTCTTCCATCATAGAATAAACAGTGTCACTCTTGCTCCTGTCAGGACAAATTCAGGAGATGAGGAATTAACTAGACTGGCAAACATTCCATTTTACTAGTGCAATCAGTGTCTCGGATTAAGACCATCCTGACATACAACATACCCCCACTGATAAAGCCTTCTGCACATGGCCCTGAGCTGAATCACCAGAACTATCCACTCAGAGTGAATTCACAGAGGCAGGATTACCTTTCAGATAAGCAGAATTTAGGCAAACATGAAGAGTAATGGGATTCAAGTTTTCCCAGTTCACTTCGAGTATTGTATTCTAACAGTATCATATTAAAATTTGGGTCATATTTCACCTGACCAAGGAGAGGGAGTGTTAGTTTTACACTATCTCTTTCTACAGGTGTGTAATCTAGGTGCTGCAAACTATTCAATGAAAAACTAGGATTTTAAAGTCACAGTCTGAGGAAACAATCTCTTAGATGATGGTAAAGAAACACATTCATTTTTCACATTTCTACCCTTTTACACATTCAAGACTAACTGAAAATCTTCAGCTGTGCTGACCATAAGAAAACATTTCCAGAGCCTGTTACTTCTGATCACTGGGTCATACATACTTCAGAGTAACTTTGTTATCTGGTATGGCATAGTAAGGTTCAGTTCTAGCAGAAACATTTTTTTATTGTTTGGTTTTTTGTTGTTTGGGTTTTTTTTGTCCACAATTGGTGAAAAAAGGCAACCCACTGTTGTTTTTTTTCAGAGTTTTTTTTTTTTTCCTTTCTAATCAAAACAACATTGTTAGACAGGCAATTATGTAGTTACCCATTGTATTTGCTTTCATAAAAACTATAAAAGCAGTTGACTACAATGGATTAGTTTAAGAACAATAATAATGATACTTGACATTTATACAGAAGTTTCCATTTAAGTTTCTAAGACTGCCTTCACGAAAAATAAGCATTAATATCCCTGGTTTGCAGATCAGGAAAATGAGGCACAGTGAAGTGAAGTAACTCATTCAAAACCACCCAGCAAGTCCTTTACAGTCATCAAAAGCAGAATACTTTTTGTCTCTAAATTTTATTCTCTAATCTCTAGGCTGCAGCAGTAAGAATGGTGTCTAATCAAGGCAGCAGTTGGAATATAATTTGAAAGCATAACAACAACAAAAATCTCCTTTCTTTCCCTTGAGTACACAAAAAAAAAACACCCAAAACCCCCCCCACAACCTGTCTAAATTAAAAATTTAAAACCCATCACCAATATTCCTCACAGTCTTTTCCTTTCTTATCTATCATTCTATCCTTTAATTACACCTTAATGCTTTTTTTCTCCCCTTGCTCTCATTCACTTCAGACACCCAGAAAAGCTACTCAGTCTCTCTCACTACTCTGATACAGGCACTTTTGCCCTTGGTATGACTTCTTAGAGACCTCATGTGGTATAAGTGCGCAGAGGTCACAGAAAATTCTAATGTCTAGCTTAAGACATAAAAAGACCCACGCATGAAATTTAGCAAGAGATGCTTCAATTCATGATTTTCTGTGAGGAAGACAGTTAGGTGCCACAAGGAGAACCACCAACACATGCTGGTCTCCTCAGGCATGGTCATTATTCCTATTCTGCAGCAGGAGGATATAAAGATATTTAAAGAATATAGGGAGCATGACAAACACACAAAACTAAAGCACACCACCTTGTGCATGGCCGGATCACTCACACAATCATAGAATTGTAGAATGCTCTGATTGAAAGGGACCTCTAGAGGTCATCTAGTCCAACATCTTAGCCCCATTGGTATAACCCTGTGTTTCCTCACTGGGGCCATGGTGCAGCTCTCTCAACATTCTTCCAGATGTCTCACTATCACTTTTCAACCATCGAGGGCCAGCCTAGAGCAGAGCCATCATGACTCCAGCATGGAATGCCTCATCGTCCCTCAAGTGCCTGTTGGGGTATGAGTGGTGCCCATGCATCTGGCAGGGCAGTTCCTTTTTTTTGCTGCTTATGCAACCTGCTGCCATGCTCACCAAACCTACCAGTGCAGTTTCCTAAAGTGTCCACCATTTGCAATGTCAAAGGAGGGGCAGTGGGTTGATGGCTACCAGAGCAGTAGGTAGACTTTCTTAGACCTGGCTCCCCAGGATTTTGTTACTGGAGCCAGAAGTTCTTATTTCTAGGCTTCAGAGACATGCCTGTATGATTTATCTAGAAGTTGCTTCCTTATCAGCAGATGCAGATTCAGTACAGACTGACTGTCTGATGAAACAACCACACAACTGCATTGTGTTTGCCTCTGTACAAAGAGGAGAGGGCAAGATACTCACGTCACAGGAATCCAGGACCCTAAGCTCTCTTTCATACATAAATTAGCTCACATAGCTATTAAGTTCGTCCCTTTGGGATGAATTTAATAGGGTAAAAAATTCTGAATGCATCAACCTCTTCAGGGTGAGCCATGGGCTCCTGAATCAGCTAAATGCCTTGGAAAATATTATCTGCTATCCCTCACTGGAGTTAAAGCCAGTTAGCCGAGGTCAGCCAGCAAGCCTGTCACCCAGCCAGGAGGAACACCTCAGCAATCAGCCAGTCAGCCCATCGTTCTCACTTCTGATCAAAATAACCAGCAATGCAGAAAGCTGCCTGTGAAGCAAACTTGAAAACCACTTACTGCACAGACAGAGAAGCTGTCTGGCAAGAAATACCAGCAGAAGTTAGGAGTGTCTTACAGGACAGACTCAAGAAAGAGCACACAGACCTTCTAAGACCCACAATAAAGCAACACTATTAATGCAGTACTTTCATAACTTAAATGCTACCAAACATCTTTTTGAAGTATTTTTTGATCCACAGACTGATGCTAGATCATGGAGAATTTTGTTTGACACAACAGGTTGTCAACAGAGGGACAGCCAAAACTAGGAGCAATTCACAGACTTAGCAGTTATCGGAAAAGGTAGCGGAAATGCTAATTTAAGCACACTTTCAAATTTCCAGACCTTTGTTTTCAGATGTTAGCCCTGGCAGTGTTCATTAGACATTAAACATTCTGCATGGCATCGCTAAGGAAAGACTGTTTAAGAGTTTTCTGTTGATACCTGCTTTTATCAGACAAGTGATAACTAACCCTTCCCTGGCAATTTTCCTGCATTGCAAGTTTACTTCAAATCCCTAACATTGTCTAATTGCCTTTTTTTTTGTTATGTGAACCTCCAGCCATGCACAATAGTGAGTGCTGGCTTGTTACATACTAAGACAGGTGCTTTAGTGGCTGCAGGGCTCACATCATTAGGCGCACACAGAGCTATTAATCATTTCAGTTTACTCTGAGGCACAAACCTGAATTAAGTCCGGCCATTTTCCTAAGCAAAACAATAACTTGATTGTAATAGGTATGGCAAAACAGTTTTGAGAGGCAGAGTTTCAGAAACTAGAGCAACTCCCCCCATCAAATAATCAGGCAAGACAAGTAAATACACTGTAATTTAAGAATTGGGAGGTTTAATAAGTTGCTTTCAGCAAGGGAAGAAAATCAGATTTAAGATAATCTTATAACCTCACATAGCCTGTTTCTCTCAGATGCTGGATTCTTCAATAGGGGAAAAAAAAAACCAAAACCAACCAAAACCAGTATGCTCATTTACATTCTGTGATCTGTAGATTCAGAGTCGTCCCAGTGATATGAACAGTAGGGCTTATTTTCCCCCAAAATGTGGATTTTCAATTAGATTTTTAAAAAAGTTTATAAAAATTAAGCATAATATCAATTTCCCAAGTATTCTTGGGTGTTGATTTTACAGTAACTTTACACAACAAAGGGACAAAAATGTGGTTTTGTTGGAAGCAACACGCAAAGGTGTATTTAAAATCACATTAGATACTTACAGATGTTTTGAATTACATATATTTTAAAATGTGGCTGCAACACATATGTACTTAGAGAGTTTAATGTACTTGGCACCCAGGGATTTTGGGAATGAGATATAGAGTGATGAAAATATTTATAAGTTCTAGTATCATAATCTGTCTGTTAAAATTGTCTTAGTCCTTTTGTTCCATCATTTGATCAAAACATCAAACTTACTGGGAGACCTGAAATAAGATGTCTGTTTCTGTGGGGAATCCAGGACTTTATACATTCATAAGGTACCTCTCAAATTGTAAGAGCTAGCTCTACCTTCATGAGAAAACACTGCATGGAAATCAGACCCTCAACCCAGAACTAAGCTTTAGAAATCCTGCTGAAAGGATTAGCATCCTTCTAAACTTTGTACTGCTACATCAAGTAGATGAACAAGAAAATATTTGTGTGAAATACTGCTTTGTACAACACAATATAGCTGGAAACTACATTAACTGTTAAGAGTTCCTTGTAACTGTTGCAACTGTCCATCACAGAACAAGGAATAATGCAGAAATCATCAACACAGTTATATATAGTTATAGTTCATAATAGGTCTATTATTTAATGAGAATTCTCAACATGGAAGGTGGAAGACACTCTGCATTTCTTCCTTCCCATGTGACAACCAAAAGGATTACCGGAGACATCTAGAATGTGGATTACAAAATAGCACATCTGCTAGACTAGTAGAGTGCCATGACCTACCTTAGGGTGTTCACCTAGCAATAACTACCCTTAACGCATTTACATTGTCTCTAAATGTGAGTTTCTGCACAAAACTTCCATCTCCCGTGTCCCCTTGCCAGCTGTGTGCTCCCACCACTTTCCTGAGTTACACAGAGCAGACAGCGCATCAGTTCGTCTCTTTTACTCAACCCCGAATTACACCTGGTTGAAAACAACTGAACACAATGGGTGGGTTGTGGTCAGTTCAGCAGCTGAGCAGGCAACCCTCCTAGTCCTGTGTCTGCAGCATCAGATGTATGAGAAGCAAGTGATGCAGGTAGGTCACACAAAGCACATCCTAAAAATGACCCCTCAGCTCAGACATTTGCAAAGGAAGAAGTATTTTACAGCAGACTCAGTCTCAGTTTGCTGATATGGCTTGCCTAGAACCAAGGGATGGCAGTGAGGGCTACTAAAGAACTTGCTTTACCAACTTCATCTTGTTATAACCCGTCCTTACAGCATATGAAAGAGTCCCCCAGGGATCTACCCCTCATAGCAGGCAAAGAACAGCCCTTTGAACTCCTACAGGGCAGAAGACCAACAGGCTGCATCCCTTTAAATGGCAGCCTAATGACCATCTGCAGAGTGGGGCTCAGCATACTTGTATCCTAGACATGAAAAATACACCTTTTTAGACTTGTGCAACCTTGATAAATTTGCAAACTGGGCCCTCCTCCTGCTTGTGTGTCTCTTGCACTCATTCTATCTTTGATCCTTTCAAGGAGAAAAAGGATCTAGAAGAGCTTGTGGAAAACTTTGCACACAGTAGCACTCAAAAAAAAAGGATAAGAAGGAGGTGTTGATGAATACTCCAGTGGCATAATCTGCTTCAACAGGAGATTCTCATCTGGCTGATGTACTTCATTTCTGACACACTACTGAAAGGACAGTGCAGAAACAGATATTTTTTAAAAATAGATGACAAGATTTGCCAGGGAATTTGGTACCAATGTACATTCTAGGTAGACTTTATGAAGTGTGAAATGATGGCCTAGAGCTGGTCGTAGGGAACTCAGAGGTAAAATTCCATAAACGTTAACAGAAGGAGAGTAAACCCGCTATTGACTACTTTTGAAGAGTCTGACTATTTCACAGTAAGACTATTTACTTTCTAACTGTCATGCTCTCTCTATATATAATAAGAGCACTAAGAGTTCAGAAGAGCTGTTCCTGCTCAAACTCCAGTTCGAAGAGAAGCATTTTGAATACATTTAATGGAGCCCTACTGAAGCCACTGCTCTAAAATTGTATAAATGCGCTAGCTGATTAAGTCTGAATAAAACACATACTTGTATTTAAATGCAGTAGCAGAAGCTCTCTGGAAATATAAAACAGCAACTCTGGTTGACACTATTTCAGCATAGAAAGAGGCGGACAAGTGACTGTGGTCAGGATGAAGCTATTCTCACTGTATAAGCATCAGGCAACGGGATGAGTGCAAAGCTGCCTGAGGGTCAGAGAAGTCAGCCTGGTGACATGCAGAGCAGATGCTGAAAGTCTGACAGCTGGAAATGTTGGAAGCACTTGTCATCAGGAGGTGGCAGGAAGCTTATGTCAGCTGCAGAAGAGCTTGGGTGCTTGTTGCTAGGGCAGCAGAGAGGGTTTTGTCAGAAAAGTGTTGGCGAGCAATGACTAGAGATAAGGGTGCAGATCTCTGGGAAGGTAGTGGAGGGCTGCTGCTTCAAGTTTATCTTTAGATAGGGATACAAGAGATCACAGCAAACCCCAGCTTGGGGCAAGGGCTCGCATCCTCAAGTCATCTGGTGCTAGCTTAACTGCAGAGGGAACTGTTGTTTCACATCTCATGCTCATTCTCAGTATTGTGGTAACAATGCTACAGTTAGTAGGGAGGTTGTGGATAGGTAAGGAAGCAAGGAATGGGAAGAAGAAATGTTCGTCTTTGGGAAGAGTTAGATTCACTAGACTTGACCTTGAGAACTCAAAGGACCAAAGTTTGCATGCACTTAGGTTTATGCCTGGCAAAGCACCTTTTTTTTTTTTTTTTTTTTTTAATTTTACTGTCCTCAAAGTAAAGCAACAAAGATGTAGCAGGTGTCTCTGAATAAATCTTATTTGGTCCTGAAAGAAAAAATAGAGGGGAGAAAAAAAATCCAGATGTTCTTAATTTAGAGTGCTAAAATATGTTAAAGAACAGGAAAAATAACTGAGGACTATGAAAAAAATGAGTAGTCTTCAGAAAGACTGAAAAATAAGACCTCATTAGTGGCTTGGTTTATTGCAAGCCCAGTAAAAATACCAGAAAACAACAACAAATAGAAATAATTTTACTAGATTTTAAAAGAAGTTTGCCTAAAAGCACAATACTGCTGAAAGATTTTTCCAGAGCGAGAGCCTCTTCAAAAAATGTTGTAAAAGTCTCAGTGTTGATAGCAATTTCAGATAAATGGAAAACCCAAGGTCTTTGTCAATTTTCACACTATGAGAAGTTCTTTTAATTGCTGGTTGAACTTTTTTCATTAAACGGTTTATTGGTTTGGATGACTCAAATAAATTGGGGAAATTCACCTGGTGCTGTTTCTTCTTCATTTCCAAGGCTGGAAGTACACACTTCTGAAATTATATATTCCAGGTTTGGTAGCAGACTTGCACAGTCACCAGCATTATCTGTATTCGCTCATGTACACTCAAATAGATATGTGAGACAAGATGGCAAACATTTGCCTAGGCCGTTCATGTTCCAGATTTAAATCTGTCCTATCCTCTCCTCTCCCCTGTGCTGCATTTCACAGTTCAGATCAAGAGCTCAGCCACTGGTGACACGGTTCAATGGGAAGCATGCTGGGTGTTTCTCTCAACGTTTGCTACTGAAGCTTTTTCAAATTGCATAAAATTATAGAGTAAATCAGAGAAAGAATAAGCTTTTGGCCTGATTTCTAGGTTGCTTACTTTGCACAGCATCAGGAAAACCCAAAGTAGAGGGGCCAGAGCCCATCTCTCATCCTCAACCTCTGTCTCGCCCCTGTGAATGAGTGCCATGGCCCCACAGCAGACTCATAAACAGAGATGATCAAGCAAAAGAAACCTGACCCATACGTTTTTATTTTGGTTGCACAATCCATTTGGGTTTTTTTTATCTTGTCATTTTAGGAAAGAAACAGAGCTCCAGCCCAGAATACTTAATTTCCAGTGTTAAGACTTTCATCTAAGCGTTAAGTGAACCTTACTAGAAGCTTGAAGCAGTCTGGAATCTTGAATTCAAGTTGTTAACATCCCAGGTAAATTGCCCTACTCACTCAAACAGCAGATAAAATGAGAGGGCTGGAATTACTTCCCTTTCATGTTTATGATCCAATCCTTTTCTTTTATTAAATGTACCTGAAAGCCAAATGAAACAGTTTGCCAAGTGTTTAAAAATGTTTCTATCACTTCAAATCAGTCCTTGTT
Source organism: Eubucco bourcierii (assembly GCA_013396675.1). Taxonomy (NCBI): domain Eukaryota; kingdom Metazoa; phylum Chordata; class Aves; order Piciformes; family Ramphastidae; genus Eubucco; species Eubucco bourcierii. The sequence continues at coordinate 213,896 of VWZE01018315.1, forward strand.
GCTGTGCTGACAATTTAAAAAGAATTAAGTTTCCATTCAGTCCATAACATTATTTTTCAGTTCAGCTGCCAAAATACTTTAAACCCACCAACTATTTACACAGCCCTATAAATTAGGTTTACTGAAGGAAACAATTAGCAAGCTGTAGCCTACAGGAATTTCAACTGGTGCTGCTACAGTTCATTGTTTAAGTAATTAGAATATGATTCCAACTATTGTAAGTATTTGCAACACAAATGCAGAGCGCATAGATGCTCTCCTATTAATAATGGAAACTGTAAAAAGATTGAAAAGCTGGTCTGCAGAGGAGGCTGTATGCTTATTAATCTGACCTGTTTATGCTTTTCATTGTCACTGAGTACCAATATTTAAATAAAATAGGACTGTACAGGGAAATGTGCTCTTATACTGCTGAATTTGTAAGAAATCAAAAGATGCAGATGTGCCACTTACTCCATTAGAGCTTAAACAGATGAGCATCTGGATAAAAACATGAATATAATAATTAGTGAAATTAAGGTGTATCAAAAGACTACAATTCTGTATGAAATACTGAGCAGAGCTATAAAAGCAACGGCAATATGTCATGAAGCCAAAACGAGTTTCCAAATGAATGTCTGTTTCCAAGTGGAAATAGCATCCGTCATAATTGTTGATCTTGTGAAAACTAATTCAAGGGGGAAACTCAGCAGAGATGCTCAGTTCACAATTTAATACACTCTACAATCCTGAAATGCATTTAATCCACGTAAGATGATAATACTTCCAAATAATAATTTGCAGCCTTAAAAAAATTCTGCACCTCAGATTTAGCTGTAATAGCTTTTGAGATGGGCTAGCAGCCAGATGTTTATAAACTCTTTTCAGGTTACGATTTAGCTACGGTTACAGGGTTAGACAATGTACTCTCATTTAGCCCTTCAACTGACTAGCTTAACCATTATTTGCCACTACACTAGGCATATGCACCCTGCTGGCTGCCACTGTCCAATGCCAAGTCATCTATTTCCCCGCTACTGCTAGGCCCAGGCTGCTCCATTCATCCCCTAGACAGCCTCCTTTCAGGGGAGCATTACAGGCTCAACAGACCTCTTTGTTGGAGTTCTATTTACACCACCATTTTTTGTTACTCAGATTGTGAAAGGAAACAACAGGAGATGGAGAGGAGACGGACTGCTAACACAGTGGACCAGAAGTCATCAACCTCGGTTCTTTGAAGTGAAATACACAGTAAACAGGGAAACTATACCAATATGTGAAATAACCTGGTGGTCTAAGTGCAGTTCCCAACAGGCACGTGGATCTATATCTACAAAAAGTCAGCATCGTAATCAGCAATAACTGGCACTCTTCCCTGTTATTTACAAAAAGCTCCAGTGTAATTATTCACCCGGCTCCCATTGATTGTAATGGGATTTAGCTGGATAAATCCCCATGTAACTCTTTGAAAATTTGGGAGCTTTGGGGCAGTCGCTGCTCAGAGGTGCAAAACCAAACACATTCAGATGGAATGTGCTCCCTCCCCAACACTGCTAAAGTACAGCAGCAACGTAATTGTGAGCCTTTGCCTTGACTGCTATTGCCTCAGAGCTGTTGGAGACAGATACGCACATCTCTGCAGCAGGACAGCACAACAACCCTGTGCCTCCCAGACACAGGAGTGGTGGAGCGCGTGCTGAATTTGAAGACCTGTTTGATTCTCTAGCAAAACTAAAGCACACACATGACTGCTTCGTGGCACAGATTTCAGCATGTGACCCAGGACATAAGGCATATGGCAGTGGTCCAGAGGCCTTGCATTTCTTACATCTGTCAGAACTTAGCTGGAAAAGCTACTGCATATACACACCATGCTGCTCAGCAGTTGCCTCCCCAGTGTGCCATGGGCTGGTGTGCTCCTTGCTCACACCACAAAGGCTTTTGCAGCCACATTGCTTCACTTCTGATATTCATTCTGTTGACTGCAGTGGGACCACCACTCTCCATTTCAGCAAGAGATAGTGAGGGCAAGGCTTTATGTGCAAGGGGAGAGACGCATGTGCTAAGCCACCAGATGAGCAGGCATAAAGGGCTTGGGGTCCAGTGAACTCTGTGCCATTCAGAGAGACTTCCTACACCTACACATAGATAGCAGCTCCAACAAGGGCATATGTGAAATGCTCATTTTTTGCTGCACTCTGACTGAAATATAGCTGTTATGGTCAGTCATCTTATCTTCTTTACTTAGTGCAGCAACCTACCACCCAGCTTCAGCTTTCTCTTGAGCCCTCAGCTGTCATACTCCTTTCTGAGCTTCTCTAAAAAGCAGCTCCAAGATACTTCAGTTGCCAGATTTTAAGTTTGCAAGCATGTGGCACCTTGCTCCCACTGGCCATGCTCTCCATCAGCCTTCCCAGCACTCTCCTACTCTCTGCTACCATCTACTGAAGTGGTGATGCCTTAGACAACATAAGCACCACTTGAAGCAAAATTAATGTTGCTTCAATAATTGTTTCCCATTTCTACAGTGAGACAGATGCTCCATGGTGCTATTGCATAAGATAGATCTACATATGTTGCCTTTTCCATGAATCCACTGCTAGTCTTTCAGACTGCCTTGTTGGTGCCTAGGTTCTGGGATGATGAAGGTCTCACTGGTTGCATTTTATGAAATTAGTATTTTTTAATTTACCTTTTCAGGAAGGGAAAAAAAAACAAAAAACCTCTAACAGCTAAAAAAATTGTCGTGCATAACAGGAATTGTTATTGCAGAAAGATTTCCTTTCTTAACCAAGCCATGTTATTTAGAAGAAAAGGAGATTATCTCTTGAATTTTCATTATTTGAAGTCAAGAGTTTTGCTTCACCAACTTTTGGAGATAGGAGAAGCACATTTTCACATCCTGCTTTATGGCAACGTAACAATGTCTGGTGTGCTTTGCTGCTTTTTAAGAGCACTTCCTTCATAAAATAAGGTTCTTTTACCTGGCAATATTCAGGCACTGGACAAAAAATAGACAATGCAAAGAGCACAGTGTTTGCATGCATGTTTCAGTGCATAGAAATTTGCACTTCTAATTTTAACCAGTGCAAATGGCAATTAAAAGCCATAGCCTTTCAACTTTCGCAAGAAGAGGTCCCATTTTTTCATTTTATGGGGTAGTTAAGACCCCAGAATTTTATTGCCTCTATAGGGGAACAATTTTCAGTGATTTAAGCTTATAGTGAAACTAGTTGAAAGTCCTGCTTTATCCATATTGCTTTATTCTTTGATCATAACTGTATCCAATTAATATTTTCATGTTATTTTACATTCTTGGACAATTGCAAGCATCAAAATATAGGAAAAGTATACATTTAAATCCCCTACATTTGTGTACTCAGCCTTCACAGCCAGAGTGACTCAGTTTCTAAACCCATTGCTGCATATACCGCACCACGTTGTCATGTAATTTCTCTACTGCCACTGCCAACATATTCCACTGTGCTTCCATGCATACGCTACTTTTGTTCTTCATTCCCCCAACATTACAAACTGCAGTACTCAGGTTGCAGCATCCTTCCATAACTCCTCCTGTCCAGTTCTTCACACTACAGACTAAGCTTCGTTATGATAAACTTCACCCACTGCTCTAGTCTTTGCCTCATGCAGTACAGGCGACTCTTATAATCAGGACATTGCACCACCTCAGGGGAGGAGGAGAATAATCAGGGCTTAGAAAAGGAAATGCAGGGATTCATTTGGCTGTGCATTGTCTAAAATAACATAAAAAGCACTACATGGCGTGTAATTTTATTTTCATTTTTAACCACTGCCACATCTAAATTCTGGCACAAATAGACTGATACTTGAACTTACCAGTATGTATTAGAGGAAAAAAAATAAAAACAACAGAAAATCAGTACTTTACATAAGTTCTTGCCTTTAATAAGTTGGAAAGACATGCTAGTAGAGTACAACTAAATACTAGCAGATCATCTGCTGTCTTCAAAATAAAACTAAATTTTATTCTTAAGGCACAGTATCCTTCCTCCTAACTGATCCCTAGCTTGCTACAGTCAAAATGTTACTATGTACAATGTTGAGAAAAGTAGGATTCTAAACTATCCCAAAGTGTATTTCCAGGTTTATCGCATAACAAAAGAAAGCAGGTTCAATTAGCAAGATGTAAATGCATTTTCAGAACACACAAGTTCTTTGGCACTTGCTAGCTGGCAAACAAATAAATAATGCAGTGTGAATTGAAATACATGTCTGCTTTGAGCTATATAATGTAATCGTTGCAGTTGAATTCAGCTCTAATGAGATTAGCATTTGCAGATGTGTAGTCCAGTACATCTCTAAAGGTACATTAGCATACACAGGACCTACAAAAGCAAGTCTCCTTTCTACAGTATTTGCTAAGACTAGACTGTCAACACCTTTACTTTTTGCTTCTTGTATTCCTTCAATTTCATCCTCATGAACTCCAAAGATCAGAGATTAGGAGCCATTTGCCTCATGCTTTTTTTTTCAGAGAAAGAGTAAAAGTAGCTGAAGAAGCAGAGAGAGTGGCAGTTAGGCATCTAGATGGAGTTTGAAATTTCTGCTAGGTGCAGCTGGATCTTTTGGTACAAGAGATCAAATCTTTTAGTTTTCTAAAAGTGTATTTTTTTTCCCCAGGGGAATGGTGACTTCTGTTCTCTATTTCTCCCTTGCACAAATACTAAGCATCACACAGTTACTTAAGGCAGATAGTAAAACCAAAGCATATTCCTCAGTACTCAGAGCAAAATACAAGGACACATCACCCCACAGGTCTAAGATGTATGTGGCAAAACCCAGCAGGAACCAGCATCTTGAAACTTCAAGTTATATTAGCAATGACCACTACCAAACATGCACATTCCAACCAAAAACCAGCAAATATTCATAAAAATTGGGGGAAAAAAAATATCCCCCTGAGTTTTAACAGAAAATTTAAATATTTACAGAACTGTACGATTTTGAAAGAAAACCAAGAACAAAACACCATCTTTGGTAATGACCTTTTCTGACAGAACCTGGTTTGGAACCGTAGGTACTAGACTTTATCGAATACTATTGAATTCCCCTTTTCAGCCTTTTTTGTGTGAGCTGTACCATGGGCTCTATGGTGTACTTGTACAGCTGTCTAATTAGAGCGGTTGAGATATCAGACCTAGACTTTTTAGATTAAGTCTAGGAGATGTTTCTTTTAAATCTTGGCTTGTTAATTTTTCTGCAGTTATTTTGTCCCCACGTATTGCAGAAGAACATTCACTGCCAGAGGAAACCCTGAGGGCAGTGAAATATCCATCCATGGAGATACTAATAACTCATCTGGACTCAGCCCTGAACGGCTTAATGTCCTTCACTCTGTGTTGCACTGGAGGCTGGTCCAAATAGCTGTCAAGGTCTTTTTTGACTGAAAGTATGCTATAACTGTAGGTCTCTAAAATACACCATCATCTCTGCTGCTCAGTCACTCTGAGGAAATTCATTAATTCATTTACTGCATCCACTGCAGCCATAGAAGTTACGTGACTGCCATCCTCATCATAGCTGCTGTTTTCTAAGCAGCTTTCAGGCAAGAGGGGCAGTGGAAATTGGCCAACACATCCAGCAACTCACAGAACAGAAGGGGTGGTGAGGGTTAAGAGAGGGAAACCCATCTGGCTGTTGCTCACCGTGAAGTTGTAATACTTGTTTTGAACGTATTTCAGGAAAATGATTTATTACCAACAGAGGAACAATGGAAGTGAGTTCATTTACATATTGCCTGCAAGTGTTTTGTCAAATGAGTGGTACATTTATAGTGATACCAGAAACCTTTAATGTTCTACTCACAGAAGTGTCGTTGGTGAAGTATTTTCTTGTCTTGAAAAGTTTTACTGGAACTTTTTATTCTGTCAGTTTAATCAATTCCTCAGCAAAACAAAACAGAGAACAGCTTTACAGCAATCATTACCAAACTGCTGTTGCAGCAGAGTGTTTTCCTTTAGGTACAGTGAATATAACTCTTTCACCTCCTTGCATGTCTAACATAGAGAATTGGGTCTGTAACCATTATTTCAATGTATGCCTGAGGAAGGGAGGAGGGGGCGGGGGGGGAGGGAGGCAGACGGACAGTGGAAAGAGTAAGAACTTGTTGCCTCTCTGTTGCCATCTTCCCTTTTCTTAGGGTGTACGTTAATTACGTTATCTCCAGCTACAGGCTTGCCCTGTCAGCGCTCCTGGTGCTGCTGCGCGACCCATAAGGGGGCGCCCTCGATCACAGCTTGAGTGGCACCAAGCGCACCGCACTAGTGAGCTGCTTTGAGAAGCACCACGCTGCCGGCAGAGATCATCACAGAAACATCCCAGTTGGAAAAGACCCTCAGGATCGCCAAGCCCAACCCATAACCCTACTCTGAAAGGTGCACCCTAAACTATATGCCCAAGCAGCACATGCAAACGACTTTTTAACACATCCAGCATGGGTGACTCAATCACCTCCCTGATCAGCTCATTCCTGTGCCTGACCACTCTTACTGTGAAAAAATGTTTCTTACTATCTAGTCTAAACCTACCCACTCACAGCTTGAGGCCATTCCACCAAGATGTGGTACTCTGTGGCACTTACATATTTGAAGAGAGAGACATTTGGCCCTGTTACCAGTACTGATTTTGGATTTCTCAAATGGAAAAAGGCATGGCTACTGTTGCACTTCTGCTTCTTAAGCTGTAGTGGAAAAGAACCACGTTTTAAACCTATATCCAAATTTCTGCAAAGTTAAAAGTTTTAATTGGATTCAATGTTTGGCTAATATGGGATAGCAAATAATGGCAGCAAAGAACGGCTTCACAGCTCCTTGCTCAAATTTGGTCCCCACCTGGTTTAGCAATGACTGTATCTGAAGAGAATAGCTGCTGCCCATCAGCCATCACGCCACAAGGTCTGCAAACCACCTAGGGCAGGCATGGGAATATGCTGCAGCTCCCTTCCTGTCTGTTTCTCTCCATAGGGACCAGAACGTGGAAGGGGAAGGGAGACAGGACATGTCTGTCTTTAGCTTCATTTCAGGATGCGTTTGAGGTGTATTCTGTGCTTTTATAGATCTAGAAGTCAGGATGTGTTGTTGAGTCCTGAAATGTAGGCCTGGAAAGCTCCAGGGAAGAGGAAAACTAACATGCAGGTTAATTAAAGTTGAGGTCAGATGAAGATCATGATTCTTATTACAGGGGCATGAGACTCCAATCTTACATAGAAGCTCACTGACCTTGAGGTTGATTTATAGCTCCAATACAATCCCTCTTATTAGGAGCTCAAGGAATCTTTCTTTAACTCTAGGAGAAACATAAATACTAGCTAAAATTCTCACTTTGTAGGGAAGGAAGCTTGAAACAGGAGTTTGTGCCCTCTTCTGAATTTGCATTTACCTTGGGCTAAAAGATTTTGCCGAGTTCAGATCTGCAGTTATGAAATGTCTGCTTAAAATTCATAGGCACTATGTATTTGTGGCTGTGTTTATGTTCAAGACTGAATTACTAGAAAATGAAAATATAAAAAGACAACTCTCTGCCCATTACTTCACCTTTCCTTCTCAGGATAATAGCTCCAGTTACAGAGATGAAATATTCTCATCTAGTTTGTTAATCTTATATCTTCATGTTTATTTATAAAGCACCTCTCATACACAGGCTTACTGTCACCTCTAGCTATAAGAAATCAATCTAGATTTTTTTTTTTTTTGCTTTTAATAATGTTCCTTTTTGTTCTTTCCTCCACCAGGTTGCAACATCAGAAGATGCATGCACAGCACTGTGACTGTAAATCAGTGACCGTGAGGATGATTTTTGTACTCTTTGCAGCCTTCGTCGGTGCCTTGTTGTGCTTGTTTGGTGGCAGCAAAAACTGCCTATTGTGAAATTTGAATAGCTTGTCAGAAAGACATCAGTTCTGGAGCTGCGCTGGTTAATATATCATATTTCTCAGGTAACAGTTGGAAGTCATGATATATTTATTCTTCAGGGTTTACAACTAACAAGGTGGATGAGCATCTGTGAAAAGGAAGAAGCCATAGCTTTCATTCAGGTGTAAAATAGCTTTCATACAGAAAGAAAAAACAGCTTGACTTTTCTTTTCTGTGTATGCACACCAGTGCTGTGATCAGTCTTTAGTAGGTTAAGGCTTTTAAGGAAAAGCCTCTGAGTTTTCCAACAACTGTTCAATAATGGACTCAGTAGGAAAACAAAGTTACTACTCTGGTCAGCCTAAGGTAATGCTACAGAGGGTTTACTGAGAGGATTCTTCATCCCTATTCATCAAGTTATTCATTCACATTCCTCATTAGAAAAAAATAGTCTGTCTTGTGGTTAAAGGGCTAAAACTGAGGTTTAGGGTGCTTTAGCTCACTTCCTTTCCCCTACCACAGACTTCTCGGCAAACCTGAGAAAACTAGAGCGACATGATTTCCATCCATGACCTCTACCTATTCAATAACATAAAAAAAAAAAAAATATGTTTGGCACTCAGAAAGGGCCTTTAAAAATAACGTCAGTTTTAAGTTAATTTGAACAAATATCGGATATTTCATTAAAACTGTATTGATAAAATTTACAGAAAAATTTTTAGTGTGGGATGTAAAACCTTTCTGATCTCTGACAACTATTAATGTTAGTAGAGTTTCACAATGGCACAAAATTGCAGTACAGAGATTGTGAAACAGGTTCCTCAGCTTTGCTTGATGGAGTTAGGAACAGTGATGAAATGTTTGTCATGGCAACATATATACAGCTGAAGTGTCTAACGAAGTTACAGCTCTGAGGATTTTAGCTTCATGTCACTAACTCTGCCTTTACAAACTGAACACACACACAGAATACCTGAGCATGTACAGTATAATAATATAGTTTATCATTATACTCTCTTTAACTTCTCTTTTAGACCAGTTCCACTGTATGATTCAACCATAACCACATGATGCTCATGTTAGAATCTCAGTCCAGACCTTTTCAAGTATTTCTTTCTTATAATTTCAACAGATATTTAGAATAAAGGACACAACATTGAAGTGGATGATGCTACCCCAACAGTCCATGTCTTTCTTTTACATTGGCAGAATTTTGCATGACACTGGTATCAAATCACTGCTGAAACATGCTTGAAACCAAGTATGCGTACAATAATAAGCAGCTGGGAAGCTCCTTACCTGCCTGGGAAAGCCTTCAGGAGTCTAAGCAGCACACATTCTTTCTTCATTGCTTTGGCATTGTCCTGTGTAACAGTACTTAGAGTTAGTTAATCTATACTACATAGACAACCTTTGTCAAAAACACCAATAACCTACACTTGTAACATTCTTATTACTTGTGCAGCTTAGCTTTTAGCAAATGAAGCTTTATTTCCAATTTCCAGTTTACAGGAGCCAGTCACACCTACAAAGTAACGTAGCCAATATGGAAATAAATATACTTTAAAATGCATTTAGTCTAATTTAGGGAGGCTCCAGTACAACTACAACCATAACAACATTTTACTAAGACTTTAGTGATGTTTTTTGAGGTCTTGCAGCGTGTTTTAAAATAAAGAAAACATCTGTGCCAGAAACATGTTTGAGCCTCAATTTTCAGTGCATAGCTGTGTGGCAGCAGCAAGACTTCCTTTTCCAGTAAAAGAGGAACTGAAACAGAGCCTCTTTCAGGAGTAGCACCAGAAGCTGAAGATCACTTTGCACTGACTTTTCACAGTTCTGCTTCACACTTTGTTTAGAGTAATATATGCTCATACCTAGCACCTATCTATGTATGAAGTTACGCTAGAACAGTGAACACAATTTCCAGTGGGTCCCACCCTCTAGATGGTTTACTGAATTTACTCCATGTTAAGTAACTTACAAGAGTTTGCCATCAAAGCAGCTTACAAGTTTGTGTGTTAATTTATAGCTGCCCTCATGTTTCATATCCAGATATTTTTCCATAGTTTTCAAACATACTATCGATCTCACTGCATGCTTTTCTTTAAAAGCATGTCATGGAGCAATGCAGAAGTTACATATTTCTACCAGTATGGTAACTGCCAAAATCTGACCCACTGTATTTTGAAAACTAACAGAAAGGAAACAAATCTGAACATCTAATGAGATCCTTACACAAACTAGATTAAAAATAACCAGTATACATTGTTACACCATTAGGAGCAGAAACTGTAGATAGAGATGGTCACATTTAGGATTCAAACAACTTAGTAGATGCATACAGGAAATTGTCCACTTGACGTAAAAATAAGCAACAATGACAACTACTGCTCACTTAAGTACAGGCAGGTCTAGACTTCTGCATTACAGTTCTTCCAGGTGGCAGTTATTATGCTTGTGTTCATGTGCATATCAGTTTTGTTTGATTTGGTAGGAAGCATTTAAATAAGTTGAAATTTGAAAAACAACCATATGCTTACTAAAGAGAAAACAGCCCTCTGCTTGTGCTTACTTACACGTTTCTGTTACTTACCATCTGTCTTTTGACCACTGGGGTTATTGTGCCTGTATAGTTCACATATAGATTACGCACAACAGCGTCTAATGCTGAAGAGAAGAAAACAAACTTTCCCCTGCTTGCATCTTGAGGAGTAAAAGAGAAGGAAATTCAGATGAAGAGGTAGAATACATTCTTTTCAACTATAGAGATAACTCTAAGACTCTTTCTCTGACTGAAAATTGCTTTGTTTTCTAATTTCTGTCCCAAGAGATCAATGAAACACATAGCCGGCCCCCCATTGCAAATCACAGCTTGGAAGGCAGCATCAGCTGACAAATCTTTCTGTCTGATTCTTTGAAGTCATGGTGAGAGTGTGTATACATCTCTGCTCCGGATACTCAAGCTATTCTCAGACATAGTAAGAGCTCAGAGAAAATTGCACAGTTCTGTTAGTAGAAATAAAGCAAAGGATGGCAGTGATTGACTCCCACCCTCCAAATCAAATCACTTTGCAAACATCTGAAAAAGAAAAGTTTGGCTTCTTTTTGAAAGAAAAAGGATCTGAAAGTCAAAGGAAGCATAAAACCAGCCTGAAATGGAAAGGGCATTCATTAGCTTGATCAAAAAGAACAAAAGATAAAAAGCAGCAACTACTTACTATATACAAGAGAAACAGCAACAGCCTGTACCTTCCAAAAAAGCATTATCCAGGCTTATCGAGAATGTAAAATGTCTCCTGAAACAAGAAGGGTCATGCTGGGGAAGACTCCTATTTCAAAGAGGCAGAGCAAAAAAAAAGTTGCAGCAAGCAACCAAAGCTCAGCTGTGGATAATTTGCCAAGAAGGAAGAGATTGCTCTTCACCAGATGGCTACATATAAAGTAACATGACTGTGATCCTGGCATGGGGCACAGAAGGAAATAAGTGAGATTTTTTTCTAGTGAGCCTTGTCCTGAAAGAAAATGTAGCCCACTGACTATTGTGGGTTTTTGTCTAGATGGTACTGGACAGTTTGGGGTTCATTTCCATATGAGGAAGCAGCTTAGAGAAAATGATCATTTTTCAGTTATCTTTGAGAATATTTAATTGTCATTAGAGATTTTAAAAAATAAATATGAAGCCTATGTTCTGTTGATTAACACTGTAAAAGGCCTTCTTCAATAAATTTGGATCTATGTGCAGATAATGCTCTCATTTCTCCATTTCACTCACAAATTCTGCACTCCTCTGACAGCGAGGTGCAGGCAATTATGTGCTAGCACCTGTGTTCTGTGCTCTGGGTCGTGGAGTGGCAACACAGAAGGCTACCCAGAGAATTACCTTCCTTGAAAAGCCATTCCTATCCTGTCCTAACTTACCCATTTTTCTCAATGTGAAGGCACAAGTGTAGCATATCAAATGAGAAGGAAGGGCAAAGTTTTTTAGTGTTCTGACTCAGTACTTTCCCAAAGGAAATCCTGACAGGCACTTAGCTGACTCCTATAATGCAGTTTGTTTGTCATTAGAAGCTGTCAGTTGATGGATATAAACTATGTGGACAAAGTTGTTTTCCCCTGGCATAACAGATATATTAAAATATGTCTGAGGTAGGAAGCCAGATTTGTCATGGTCTCAGAACAAGAGAACCTGGTCTGGTCTGAGTAAACAGGTCAGGAAAGTTCAAGCCCAGATAGAATTAAATCTGGCCAGGGACAACAAAGGCTGCAAGAAAAGCTTACATAGTTCTGTTGATGATAACAGAAAGTCTAGGGAAGAGGTGGGCCCTCTCCAGAAAGAAACAGGGGTGTGGTCACCAGTGATAAGGAGAAGGCTGGGGTGCTCAACAAGTGTTACCTCACTCTTCCCAAAAAAGGGCTTTAACTACACCACCCAAATTACAGAAGGTGAAAGCAGGAACTGGGAAAATGAACAATCACCCACAGTAAGTGAAGATCAGGTTTGAGACTACCTAAAGAATCTGAAGACAGTGGAGCCTGACAATGTCTATCTGTGGATCTTGAGTGAAGTGGTGGATGAAGTTGCTGAGCCACTTGCCATCATGTTAGAAAAGTCATAGTAATATGGCCAAGTTCCCACTGACTTCCCATTTTCAAAAAGGGAAAAAAGGAACTACAGGCCAAGCAGTCTCACCTCTGTTCCCTGGCAAGACCATGGAACAGATTCTCCTGGAAACTCTGCTAAGGTACATAAAAAGCAGGTGGCTTCACCAAGGGCAAATGTGGTGGCCTTCTATGAGAGAGTTACAGTGTTGATGGACAAGAAAAGAGCAACTGTTGCTGTCTACAAGGACATGTGCAAAGCGTTTGACACTGTCTGCTACAATATCCTGGTCTCTGAACTGGAAAGACATGGATTTGATGGATGCACCAATCAGTAGATAAGGAATTGGCTATCACACTCAAAGATGACTCAATGTCTAAGTGGAGGAAAGTGATGGGTGGTGTTCTTCAGATGTCAGTACTGGGACTGGTGCTGTTTAACATCTTTGACAGCAATATGGGTAGTGGGACTGAGTGCACCCTCAGCAAGCTTTCCAAAAACACCAAGCCATGAGGTACAGTTGATGGGTTGGAGAGAAGGGATGCTATCCAGAGGGACTCTGACAGGCTTGAGAGGTGAGCTAACCTCATGCAGTTCCACAAAGTCAACCTTGCCTCTGGGTCGGGGCAATCCCAAGCACAAATACGTGTTGGGCAGAGAATGGATAATGAGAAATCCTGAGAAGGATTTGGGATTGCTAGTTGATGAGAAGCTCAACAAGAGCCATCAATATGTGCCTGCAGCCCAGAGAGCCATCTGTATCCTGGGCTGCATCAAAAGACACATGGCCAGCAGGTCAAATGAGCTGATTCTGCCCTCTGCCTCACTCTCGTGAGACCCTAATTGGAATACTGCATCTGGTTCTGATGCTCCCAACACAAGAAGGACATGGAACGATGATTAGAGGCCTGAAACACCTCTCCTATGAAGTTGGGCTGAGAGAATTAGGGTTGTTCAGCCTACAGAAGAGAAGGTTCTGGGAAGACCTTATGACAGCCTTCCAGTATGTGAAGGAGGCCTACAGGAAAGATAGGGAGGGACTTTTTATAATGGCATGTAGCTGTAGAAAAGGGGTAACAGTGTCTGACTGGAAGAAACTTGATTTAGCTTAGACATTAGGAAGATGCTCTTCCTCATGAGAGTGGTAAGGCACAGGAACAGGTTGCCCAGGGAACTTGTGGAAGGTCCAACCCTGAAAGCTTTAACAGTCAAACTGGATATAGCATTAAGCATCTGGTGTAGCAGGAGATGTCTCTGCCCATGGAATAGGGGTTGGAACTAGGTGACCTTTAAGGTCCCTTTCAACCCAAACCATTCTGCGAATGCCCAATGTACTATCAAGTATAAGCATATTAATTTAAACATTATTTCAAAAATCCAAAGAGATGGTTTATTATTTCTTCATGCATATGCTTCTGAACATTTGAATACATCTGCATTGAAAGAAATCAGATTTTTAGAGAACCAACTACCATGCGTTGCCAAGTCAACAAGTTCTGGTAAGGTCAGTCCCTCACAATAAATCCAATTATTACACAGTTATTTTCTTTGTATAGTTTTCACCATCTTCTGTAGGATGGGAAGGACAGTGGAATAATGCTCTTCTGTTGAATTTTCTGGTGACAGGCATGCTTACTCAGATATGGGGGACCATTGTGAGGTAACAGAGGACAGATGGACATCTTTCAGTTGGTGCTGAATTTGGTTGAGTTGGCGTATTTAATCTGCATAATTAGAAATGGGAAAGTTGTCTATGACGCTGGTGCTGACTTCACTTTTAGGTCTTTTTGAGCTCATTTAAGGTAGAGTAATGAGAAAAACATTTACCTTTGGGCAGCAATCTGATTTGTCAGGAAATTCCTCTTGCGATGATGGGTGGATGAGGAAAATTTGGGATAATATGGTCCAGATGTTAAAGCTCCCATTTAGCAGCAATGCAGATGTATTATTTTATGGAACTGTCCAGATGGTGACCTTCCAGTATTAATAATAAGTCAGTACTGGGGGTTTCATCTATATGACTCAATTCCTATCTTCCTCCTCATTTATATTATGAGATATTCATGCATTTCATGTGTGTATGTACTACTAGGCTAGTAGTATTAAAATTAACTACCTGGAAGACATGAAAATCAACTTAAAAATTTGAAACAATTGCAACTTAAAATATATGGCTGGAGCAGCTCTCCTATGAGGACAGGCTGAGGGAGTTGGGGCTCTTCAGCCTGGAGAAGAGAAGGCTTCGAGGGGACCTGATAGTAGCCTTCCAGTATCTGAAGGGGGCCTACAGGAAGGCTGGGGAAGGATTATTTACAAGGTCTTGCAATGACAGGACAAGGGGCAATGGGTTTAAACTGGCAGAGGGGAGATTTAGACTGGATGTTAGGAGGAAGTTCTTTCCAGTGAGGGTGGTGAGGCACTGGAACAGGTTGCCCAGGGAGGTTGTGGATGCTCCCTCCCTGGATGTGTTCAAGGCCAGATTGGATGAGGCCTTGAGTAACCTGTACTAGTGGGAAGTGTCCCTGCCTACGGCAGGGGGTTGGAACTAGATGATCCTTGAGGTCCCTTCCAACCTTACCATTCTATGATTCTATGATTCTATATACTACTTGGTCTGATAACAGCATCACATGACAGAAGGTTGTGACACTGTTATTTTAATTAGCACTTAACTTTGCAGTTAACATGATAACAAAGTTCTGTTACAGATTTGCATTAGAAATTAGTTACTTTACTGGAGATGTGTGCCTGTTCAGTTTTGGCTTTGTTACTTAAACTCAGGCTTTAATTTCTGTCTATTGTAAAAAAGCAGCCCACAGTATATAAGCACCTTGGACCTACAATAGTAGCTGTTGGGCAGCCACCAGACAGGCGGATAATGGGGAAGCTTTGGTGGCCTCTACTGAAGGCCAGGAGACCTAAGACTCCGTGATCAGGGATGTAGGGGGACTACTGACCTGTAGCATCCAGCAGGTCTGGATGTCACAGAAAGGGCTCTGCCACAAGCAGCAGGCTGTACTCCAGTGAACCCGGGGCTTCAGGGTGGAGAAATGCCTAACAGTGATGCTGTATCGTTATCTTTTACAGGCGTTTCTTTACTGTGAAATACCAGTTTGCTTAAGCACGTTGTGCTTTCTGTTTGCTTTTTTTAAAAATCTACCCCCTCCCCCAAACCAAAGATGAATTTGAAAAACATCTCTCCTCAGATTTTTTTTTTTTAAAGTAGTAGTAACTCTATAAACACAAATTGCTTTATCTTTGTCATCATCAGGCTTCCACAATCCCAAATCCATTGTTTATTAATGTGATCATGGAGAGAACTGGTATTACAAGACTTTTGACTCTTCAGTGTCTTTCAAATGTTCGTTTATTGGAAAAGAAGTAGACTATTTCATCATTGTGGGAAGTTCAAGTGAATGCACATATTAAGTTTTATATCATTTCATTTAGGAAAAAATAAAAAATAAGGTTTAAGAACTTAAGCCACACCATTTTGTTGAGCTGTAGAAAGAGCTTTAAAAAAAAAAACTGTCAGCAAGGTGGTTATATTTAACTAAGCAGGTATGCCAAATTAATGCAGCCAAAATTGCCTTTCTGAAAGTTTGTAAGAGCAACTCCAACGCTTAAAGGCAAAAGCTTGCTTCCAAAGCTTTAGTTCTATGGTCATCATGTATAATTTAAGCTAGAAAACAGGTTTTAATATGAGTTTGGTTTGTTGTTGTTGTTGCTGGGGTTTTTTTTTTCGTAGCATTAATTCAATCAACAGGAGGTTGGGGTTATTTGAGAATAGGATGAGGGCATCTGATAAGTTGTGTTTCAGTATTCTAACCATTTACTGCACTAATTATTTACATTATTTACTAACATTATTTTTCTAGGGTCAAAAGCCCTCCTTTGTCAGATGCTGCACAAGCCACAATTTTTGTACGAGTTTTGTAGTTTGCCAATCTGTTAATCAAACTGAACTATGCAAAATGGAACCAGAGGATGTCATTACTTTGAAATGACTGTCTCGCTTTTGCCATCTGTTAGTTGCAGATGTGAGCTGTTTCTGTTTCATTATCAGGCTTTATGGAGGACACCCCTGTCAAAATGGAGAATTCTCTCAGTTGTTACCAGTTCCCTCAATTTCAGAGCAACTCAAGCTTCCCTTGAGAAGAACACACAGTATGCTTTTTGTTTCATTTTGTTTTACCTTGGGTTTGGGTTGTCTTTTTGGTGTTTTTTTTTTCTTTCTTTTGTTTTGGGAGGGGTATGTGTTTTTTCATTTTTCATTTTTCTTTTTTCTTTCTTTTTTTTGTTTGTTTGGTTGGTTGTTGTTGTTTTGGTTGGGTGGGTGTGTGTTTTTGCTTCTCAAAGGAAACCTGTAGAAGGAGAAGAGCAAATAAGACTTTCTCCAGAACAAATCCTCACAGATTGCAAAAATGGACATTAGGATTTGCATTTGAAGGAATCTTCTTCCAACTGCAAAATGAGTAAGTTCCTCTAAACCAGAGTTTATCAAACATGATATGCAATTGACAAAAAGTACTCTTGTGGTTTTATGGCAGAATCAAGTCCATGGATTTTGCAGTGACATTGTTTTTTCACAGACTATACTACGGAGCAATGGGAAAAGACTTTGCAGACATTTGTTCTAACTATATGGTTTGCACCATTGGTGTAAGTACTGGGAACCATCATCCTGAATACTACTTGCAGGAACTGTAAGCAAGCTCTTGAACCTCGTGTGCCTCTGGGTTCATGATAATAAGGCTTACTGGATGCTCTTGTAGCGAGCTAACCTCACTTTTCCTTGGGAGTTGTTCCTGTGCCATGGGCAGTGAATGCAGCCAGTGAACAGATGCTAGAGGGCAATTTGGAGTTTCCAACAGGCAGGTCCCTAGGTACAAGAGACTACATAATTTTCTTAATTGTCATAGGAAGAAAAGCTCCTTACTTCCCCAAAGTCTGTGAAAGACTCTTCTTGACCCTTCCTTTTTATAGCTCTTATCTTCCCCTCCCAAATAAGGCAATTACCTAGCACAGTTGTCTTACGTCCCAGTTACTTAAAACCAAGCAGATGATTGCTAAAGTTCTTGCATCAGCAGTAAGACTTTAATTATTTCTTTGTAGCTGTGCCTCCTGGCATTAGTAAACTAAGATAACTCTTTCCATTTTTGTGCTCTCCATATCTTTAATAGGGCTTAAAACATGACTCTAAGCAAATCTTTTGTTGTCATTTGGCTTTTTTTTTTTTTTTTTCCCTGTAAACTTGATTTTGACAGTTTAACATTGGTGGCATACTAACAGGAAATTTGTCCAATGACATCACCACAGTCTTCAGTGAGAAAATTTTTGTGGATATAAACGAAGAAAGGGTCATTGAAAATACCTGCCAGCTGCCCTGCATATCCTTTCTGTGTAATTGTGTAACTGTTGTTTTCTCTTCCTTTATGCTGCATCAAAAAAAAAGAAATATCCATGGCAATAAATACCAAGAAATAAAAGGAAGTAAAACCATGCCTAGAAAAAACAGGGCACAGAAGGATCATTAAATATATTTCACTTCTCTGATACAAGGCCATGCAGATTTTGGGCACACAAAGTGCTGCAAAAGTTGCTGTGACATTACAATTTCAGGCCTAACTTTGCCTTCAAGGCACTTCACACACAGCCTATGTGCATGTGGCTGTCTGTATGTTAGACCAGGCATGCTGACCCATTGGTAAGTTCTGGCAATCCAAGTTCCTGTGTACTGCAGAGCATTTCCCCTGACTGTGCTTGGTGGATAGTCTTAAGACAGGCGTGGAACCCTTCTCAACTGATGGCACATACATATACCCAACTGGCTGATAGAAGACCCTGTGTCTCCTGCTCAGGTATACCAAACAACTCAGCATTTTGCATTTCAGAAGTTAAAAGGAAGGTATTGCATAGATGCTGGAACAATGTTACTAATCACCCCTTCCTGTGGTTCATAAAAGTATCCTGTGTGCTTGTCAAATGGAAAATCTGAACATAGGTCTGGACATTCAGGAGGTTGGATTCAACTTTAAAATAGATCTAAATTTTCTAAGTATTTCAAGTCATTTGAAGTCGTTCAGTGTAGTGTAATTTTTAAACCCACCACATTCAGTTACAAAACAAGGCCATCAGTAAAATTACCAGTTGATGGTTTGACTAGCCTTGTAGATGTAAGGACTGGGCCTTGGTTATGTTTTGAAAGATTACTTAACAATACATCTGATACCAGGTTGCATGAATTCTGCGTCCGTGGTTGATACACTGTTGGCAAGAACCAGACTTGCCCATACTGCTCTGAGAAAGTTGATTTGAAGAGGGTATTGAGTAACCCACACCCATTTCCTAACCAGTGTGCTTTTAATTTGAATTTTCAAAACCTGAGCCTGATAACTTACTAATTCTTCTTTTGATCTGCAGTGGTGGGATGAGACGGTCACATTAAATAAATGGAAAGCCAATTATTATTAAAGAACAATGATATTTATAGAATCATAGAATCATATTTATAGAATAGAACAATGACCAGCTTTCCTGGGCTCCCCTTCCTTCCATGGTTACTTCCCATGGCACCCTGCCAAGGAGATCCCTGAAGAGGCTGAAGTCTGCTTTCCTGAAGTCCAGAGCTGTGATCTGGGTACACACTCTCCTTGATGCCCTGAGGNTTTTTATAATGAGAGGAACATTTTAAAGAATGCAAATCACAAGTTTAGAAAGACCATGCAGTGCATTCTGTTCTTTAATGAAATAACAAAATAGATATAAACCACTTTCAGAACAAATGCTGTTTTTTCCCCCTTCTCAGACTACTTAGTAAACATTTTTCCTTTAGAAAATGAAGTAATAGTTGAAGATCTGGTACTACATCTGTGGAAACCTGCTCGAATGAAAACAAAGTTTGACTTACTTTTTTTTAAATCCTATTTTAGCCATATGTAAGGAGTATTTTTAGTTTGAACTTTACTATTAAAAAAAAAAAAAAGTGAATTAAAAGAATTGAAAACCAACAAAGAGTTTAACAGTCCTTCTACTCTGGTTAAGAAAAACACCATAATCACAGTATCGCCAAGGTTGGAAGAGACCTCAAAGATCATCAAGTCCAACCCGTTACCACAGACCTCAAGACTAGACCATGGCACCAAGTGCCACGTCCAAACCCTCCTTGAACACCTCCAGGGACGGTGACTCCACCACCTCCCTGGGCAGCCCATTCCAGTAGCCAATGACTCTCTCAGTGTAGAACTTTCTCCTCACCTCAAGCCTAAACTTCCCCTGGCACAGATTGAGACTGTGTCCTTTCAGCCTGTGCTAAAGCTGCTGAACAGAGAAAGGAATATGATGTTGGATTCAAAGAATACATATATCTTAGTGTTTCCCATATTCCGGCTGGGAATAACCAGAACTCTTTTGAGAAAATCAGAGGAGCATTTGGACCTTACTCTGAAGCATCTATTCTCACATATGGTGCATTGAAAGCAGTCAGAAACAATCCTCTACAGGTGTCTTCCACTGAGAAAGTTGTCTTCCATAGAACACACTTGGTACAACAGCCAAAACTGCAGAGTGGAAGTGAATTTTTACATTAAGCCTTGCAGCCACAATCCTCATGAGATCCAGATATTTAACTTACAGTGGTTGTGAAATTGTGCTGAAAATCAATCCTTAGATACACTAACTAGGAGAGCTAGAACAAAAATCCTTGCTTCATAAATTATTTTTTATTGGTTTTGTTTAGAAGTGATTTACATAAAACAACACAGAAAAACCCTTGGCTAGTCAAGCTCTGTCCTAAAGCTTTTCTGAAGAGAGAGAGCTACATAAACTGCATAGCTGTATATCTAAAGCACTTTTCATCATAAAATATTTTAATGAAACAGCTTTTGCTAACACTGCTGCTTAACAGGTGTATGACGTTGTGGTTTAACCCTGGAAATTAGCTCAGTGCTGCACAGCTGCTCACTCACTCCCCCTGCAGTGAGGTGAGGGAGAGAATTAGAAAGGTAAAAGTGAGAAAACGACTGGGTTGATGTCAAGACAGTTCAACAGGTAAACCAAAGTTTCATGCAAACAAGGCAAAATAAGGAACTCATGCAATGCTTCTCAGGTGTAGGTGAATGTTGAGCCAATTCCATGAAAGCAGGGCCCCATCACATATAACAGTTACTTGGGAAGTCAAACATCATAATTCCAAACATCTTCCCTTCCCATTTCTTTCACGCAGAATTCATTGCCCAGCACAATGTTTTATAGTATGGGACATCCATTTGGTCAGCTGGAATCAGCTGTGCCAGCTGTGTCCCCTCTCAAATTATCGTGAATCCCTAGACTACCAACTGACAGGACAGCATGAGAAACAGATGCTGTGCATGCATTGTTTAGCAATAATTAGAACATCCCTGCATTATCAAAACCGTTTTGGACAAAGGTGCAAGCCATGACACTACAGAAGCAACTATGAAGAAAATTAATTCTATTCCAGCCCAAATAAGGGCAATTCATGAACACAAATAGGGAAGTAATCTCACACCAACTAACAGAATTTACAGTGGCTTAGCACTCTGTTCTTGAAATTCTTTAGGATTTTAGAGCTACTTTCAAATTAAACCAAAACATCTCCTGCTTCTCTTCTTCAAGAGGCCACTCCAGGTAGGTCTTTGTGTTCATGATCTTCCGCAGCTTGCAGAACCTCTTGGGAATCGCTTTGCTCTGGATGGGCTCCAGCAGGACGAGGATGGCTGCATCATTGTTCTCATCAAAGAGGCGGAAGTGTGAGAAGTCCAGCTCGTATTTGCACCACTCGCTCTGCACAAAGTGCTCCGACAGCACAAAGAGTGTTTTGTGGCTCTTCTCTATGGAGTCGATGATGTTGTCCACAATCCACTTCCCGGGCACAAAGTCCCGCTTATGGAGGCAGAGCCGAAAGGGGGGGCAGGCCTGCTCCAGCTCCCGCACCATGATGTTTTCCACCCAGTCAGAGTCGTTCTCGCTGTAGGACACAAAGGCGTCGTAGCAGATGTCCTTTGCGGGGGCTCGCTTC
Organism: Eubucco bourcierii; assembly: GCA_013396675.1. Lineage (NCBI taxonomy): Eukaryota > Metazoa > Chordata > Aves > Piciformes > Ramphastidae > Eubucco > Eubucco bourcierii. Next base: position 235,410 of record VWZE01018315.1, read on the forward strand.
GGCTTCCGCTTGGCTTGGAGCCACGCCCAAGTCATTCTCAGGTACCAGACTGCGTGGTACTTGTGGCTGAGGCCCACCAGGACGAGGATCACCAGGAACACCAGGACGCAGATCAACAATACCATGAGGGACCTGTGGCACTCCATCAGGGAGAGGTGCACGGCTCCGACCTGTGCCCCTCTCACAGCTAGGGGAGAGTCACAGATGTACCTGTCTGGCCAGCCCACCAGCACCTGAGCTATCCTGGCCTCGTGGTGGATGAAAGCAAGGAATTCGCAGGAGCAGATGAAGTTGTTGTTGCTGGCATCCAGCAGCTCCATTTCCTTGAAGGATTCAAACTCTTCCCGGGAGAAACTGTTGAGCTTGTTTCTTCTGACTGACATGGCCACCAAGTTGGGAATGGACACAGCACCAGGCAAGGTCTTCAGCTGGTTCTTAGCGAGGTACAGTTCTTTGAGGAGCGGCAGCTGCAGCCCAAACTCCCTCAGGCTGTTTGCACTAACGTCCAAAATTTCCAGTGTTGGGGGAATGCAGGTTGTTAGTTTAGGAATTTGAGTGCTGGAGAGGTTTAAAAATTTCAGGGTTTGGGGCCATTCACACGTATCTGGAATATCACCAAAATTATTTTGGCTAACGTCTAAGAGAAGTAGGTTTCTTAGATGAGACAAACTTTTACCTGTCTTTCCTAAGTCACTCAGTGAATTCTGACTTAAATTTAAAGTTTTTAGTGATGGCCACGCACCCTTACAGGCCGAATGTTCCAAACTCTGGTCTCCAAGCAAATTTGCACTAAGGTCAAGGTATACTAGTGACAGAAGATTTTGTGAAAGGCTGCATGGTACTAAAAAGACCTTGGTGTTTTCAACTGTGACTTTGGTAAGAATTGATATTAGATTTTTCACAGCGTGAAGGTCTTCGAACAGATAAAATTCTTGTATAATTAATTTCCTTATTGTCAGAATTCTAAGAGTCTTTGACCGGTTTGCTTGAATTTCTATTCCCCAGTGTCCAGTTCCCCAGAGATTACAGTCTATCATCTCCACCTCTTCTAATTTTGGCATGTCTTCTAAAATGGTGACAATCTCAGACACAGTAGCATCTGTTAAAAAGGTCTGTTTAAAAGAAATTTTCTTTGCAAAAGAGGAAGACATAACTCTCAGTAGCTGCATATCAGCTGGTACACTGAATGATATTTTTATCACTTCTAACCACTCAACAGAGTGCAAAAGGTCACTGACAATTGCTGAGAAAACATTAATAGTTCTTATGTTTATGATCATGTAATTTATCTTCTTAACTGATTTCAAACTTCCCGGCTCATACTGACTGAGATTGCCACCATCAATCCACAACTTGTCAAGAAGCTCAATGCCCTCAAAGTTCCCTCGCCTTATTGTGGAGAACCATGGGTTGCCCAGGTGCAGAGAGCTCAGGTTCCTCAGGCTAGAAAAAGGGGAGCTTTCCCCCAGGTCTCTGTAGGAGTTGCCTTGAAGGTGGAGGTGCTGGAGTGAAAAAAGCTGCTCAAACCACACAGGGGACAAGCGAGCCAAACTGTTATTTGATAAGTCCAAGAGCTCCAGTTTCCCAAGGGAATGAAATGAGTCCTCATCTATTGAGCTGATTTTGTTGGACTGCAGCAGCAGGGCTCTCAGGTTCACAGTCTGCTGCAGATCCTGGGATCGAATGTGCTCTATCCTGTTGTGGGACAGGTTTAACACTGTGATTTTGCCCATTAGCCCCTGGGGGATGAAGTCCAAGCCCATGGAAGAGCAGTTGCAAAGCTGAGTGGCATCACATGAAGGACAAGCCTGCTTCGGCACTTGCTCCTCAGAGAGGTTTGCAGCTAAGACCAGGTAGATGGCCCACACTTGCCACATGCATGCAGTCATTATTTTGCCTAAGATATGAAATATGGTCAGAGCAAATATGAGATAGTCAGTTTTTAAAAGACTACATTTTTGATTTATCGAAAACATAACCTTCCTGTCCTGTCCTGTGAAGCCACTGTAAGTATATTTGGGGTTTACACTCTTTAGAGTAAGATTAATTGCAAAAAATGATGCAAATATTGAAGAATCCTTTCTTAAATGCTACATACATTGAATTTATTTTTCCCCCTGTGGTTTCAAATTTTGGAATGAAGACTATCAAATCAATCAACAGCTGCACTAATCTGCAGATTCAGCTAAATGTCTGAATAATCACAAAATTATTACTCATATGCCCCTTGTGTTCTTCAGACTCCATACATTGCTCCTCAGCTAGGTCTTTTTCTTCAGGATCTGTAAATATTATTTTATATATTCACTTTTTACTACACGGATGCTCCTATACATGTTTCAAATCCCAGTTTTACAAGACGAGCCACCATCCTTTGTTTCTGCTAGTGGATTTTTCTGCTTGGTTCTCTGAGGTGGGGAGAAGGCCAGACCCATCCACAAGGAAGTGCCAGGGGCTTTTGGAGCCTCCTGCAGATCAGATCAGCTGGATGGACAAGAGAATCATAGAACTGACCAGGTTGGAAAAGATCTTCTAGATCATGGAGTCCAAGCTATCACCTAACACCTTCTAATTAACTAAACCATGGCACTAAGTGCCTCATCCAGCCTCAGACACCTCCAGGGACAGTGACTCCACCACCTTCCCAGGTAGCCCATTCCAATGACCAATCACTCTTTCTGTGAAAAACTTCTTCTTAACATCCAGCCTGTGGATCCAGAAGCCACGTACCTGTGGATCCTCTGTCACTTCTTGTCGTGTTACAGAGGTTGCTGCCCATCCTTGCTCCCAGGAAGTTGTCTTTAATTCTCTTGTTCCTCAGAGAAGTTGGAAAAACAATTCTTGAAGCCTGAAAGAACTGTTTTCCCTTCAAAACTCATATCACCTATTGAATTATAATAATTTTTTTGCTCTATACTTTCTTGAAAAGCATTAAAATGAACCAATGACTGGGTTCCCAAAGATCATCATGGGCTCTGCATCAGGTTAATTGGATTAGATTGGCTCACCAAGGAGTACTTTCTCCTTCAGTCATCCAACTGAGACTCTGTGGAAAATATCTACTGTACTTTGAATTCATATTCTAATTTGCTTTACAATAACTGACTGATGTAGGTAAGTTCATAGAGACAAGTCCTACCTTTCTTGCTATTCTTAGCCAAGATTGCTTAAAATTATTCAAAAGGGGGATAATTAGCTGAGATTGTTTGGGTATATGTGGAGAGGAGAAAAAGTTGTAATAATCTCAAGAACTATAAACATTTTGCCCTCTTGTGTTATTTTCCTTTAATCTCTGTCTCTCTCTGGTACAGAGTTTTGGGTCTTGAAGGGCACATTGCTCTCCTCTGTCTTTAGATGCCCACAGCTAAGCTGGTCAACCTCCACATTCTCCAACACCAATGAAGAGAAATAACAACTTGCAGGAGCAATTTGCGTCACGTGTCTTAAGGCATTCACGTTAAGATGGAATGACTAAAAGAGAAATTACTTCATCAACATAAACCAGAGCACTGTAATTTGGATACCTAGAGATTTATGCACCTGAATGCCACCCAGAGAATTGTAGTCACACTCACCTACTGTCCAGACGAGGCTTTTTTACAGAACTTTTTCAGTCTTTCAAGACTGGCTGAATAACACAGTGCTGTAAATGACAGGAGCAAAGCTGTGAGTAAAACGAGTGTCATAAGCAACAGATTTAAGTGGGATTTTTAAAGTTGCCATCAAAATGCTTCCTACTAGAAAAAGAAACAACCAGACACTCTGGTTGGCTAAAATCAATGTGTAGTTAGGTTATTTACAGATGGAAAATTGCAGCATAGAAGGGTACTAGGCAGATGCTGATGTTTATGTTGGAAATATTGTTTGAGCCCAGTGGCTCTGCATTTTACCATCCTGAAACCAACCAGGGACTGCAGGATTGAACCCCACTTGGTGTAAACAGGACACTTTTCTTTAATGTCACTTCCTTGAGCATGTTTTCCAAGGCTTTTTGCTCATCTATAATGTGAGCACTCAGGGAAATCCCAACCCCATCCTCTTTAATTTTCAGCCATTCTCTTCACCTTACTACTCCTATCCAATAACTCAACTTAAGATCCTGACTTGCAGGAATGTTTTGGGCCTCTGTACACCCACTCAGGAATATAGTCCCAATCTATGACATCAGTTGCCTACCAAGAGATCACTTTTCTCTGTTGTGTTGAAACAAAAAAAAAAAGTTGCATAAAAATTGAAATGCAGCTAATAATACTGAAGTTGGAGCAGATGCCCTTATATCATAAGGTGCTGTAATAAGCTAGACACCCAAAGTGTTTCTGGGTTATGGACAAAGAGCCTGAGACATCAGATACAAACAGGAATCTCTTCCCCAGCCCAGGCCAGTAGAAGTGCTTGAGGAAACACGTGCGTGTTCTTAAAGAAAACTTAGTGCCAACAGAACAAGGTTGTTGTGAAGGTTTGGGAGTTACCCACCCCCCCACACTTTGTAAAATGACCCAGACTAGCACTCAGTCAGCTGGAAGTTAAATGATGAAGCTATATTTACAGCTTTGCACAATGTACAGCAGATATTTACACTATATACAGAATATTTACAGAAATATGCAAATAAAAGGTAATACAGAAATCAGAGACCCCAGGAGGGGCTCCCAACCACCCTTCCACCTTCTCCCCACCCCTGTACCTTACCCCAAGTTTTGCCTTACGTGCAAAGTAAATTAGGAGGATCGGCCAAGGGGGTTAGAAGAAAAGTGGTTAGTGAGGATTAATCAGCAGAGGAGCCAGAGCCCAGAAGCTGCTAGATCCCACCAGCAGCTCCTGTTCCCGCAAGCGACAGAGAGAGACTAACTTATCAATTGTTTTGGTTAGTGTTCCCAAACAATTCTCCAGCAAGCGTATGAGTGAAGTAGACATCATGATGTTTTCCTTTCACAACCTATAGTGTAATTTTCTCTATTAAAACATTCTAATTAGCCTCAAACCAGCACAGTTGTATAAATGCTAGCAAAGGCTAACGTAACTCCCAAAATTAAGTGTGTCCGTAGCGTGCAAATTGATTCTAACTTGGGGAACGCTATCAAGCTAGATGAGGGCTGGTAAGTTTGAGCAATACTACAGGGTCTGCGGCAGGAGGATCACTGGTTGGTGCAGGAATTGATCCACAAGCAGACATGGAAAGCTGCTGCTTTCCGCTTGGTTGTGTGTGGTTCAACACATCCCGACTATCCCCCACCAGCACTGCTTTAACAGCGTGTATGTGCAGTGCACACACACACACACACACACACACACAGAGGCATGCCCCTTCTTGTTTCCAAAGTAGAGGATGTGCAACAGTGAAGAGTTAGATGAGCAGATGGCTGATCCCATCTACACAAGACCATTGCTGAATGAGCTTCTTCCTGATTGAATTCCTGAAGCAAACACAGCCCGCTTTCACACCTAGCCTTCCCGGGGCAGCCAATATCGACAGACAAGAGACAACATACAAGCAGGACAAAGCAAATACAAGGTATCTTCCCACAAGCCAGGAGCAGGAGCAGAAATTGCAGTCTGACCCAGCTTGTCTCTTTTTCATTTTCTGCTTTCAGCTCTCATGTTTCATGAAGGATATTGCTGCCATCATCATGCTCTAATGGTGAGCCTTCCTCTTTCTGCCTCCCTGCCGTGCAGCTGGAAATCCCCCCCTATCCTGCATTCCTGGAGGAGCTGCCCCCTGGCCAGAAGCCCCAGGCGCCCCGAATCCCCAATGCAGAGATTAAGGACTCAGTGGCAGGAATTAGTCAGCCCCTTCCCAGTACTCCCTTCTTGCTTCTTTCTCTGGCATTGCAGCTCCACTCTCTTCCTCCGCATCACCAGCCTCCTTTCACGTGCAAACTCACCTTTGTGCAGAAGATGTACCCAGGGATACCAGCTCCAGCTCTGCTGCCTGTACGCTGGTTAACCTCTCTTGTGTTCCGTCTCTCTTTTGCCGATTGCTCTTCATCAAGTTTCCTCTGAAGCTGCTGTTTCTTTCTCACTTCACCTCTCCACCTCTGTGTAAGAAGGGGAATTCCCATCTAGGGGATCTGATTGGCATAGAAGCAGTAATACTATCAGTCCTTTTAAATGTGTCAACCCATAGAAGTCTGACTCTATAGTAAGAGCATATTGTATGAAAGCCTAGGTTTCTTCTGCCTCTCTTTGATCCTCTCTGAAACGACCACCAAGACATATATTATGAAAGCCTAGGTTTCCTCTGCCTCTCTTTGATCCTCTCTGAAACGACCACCAAGACATATTTTCCTCTTTACCTTTAGGGCTGCAGTCTCCTAATCTGTTTTATCAGTGCTCGGTGTTTGCTATCAGATGAGTTGCTTATCAATTAGTTGGAGTTCAGCCTTAACCCATGAGCTATTCTTCTACAAAGCAGAAACAGAAAAATATTTTCGTAGCAGACTTTAGACTAAGCTAGAGACATCACTGTCACAGAAAAATAGAACTGAAAGTGATGTTCGCAGGCTACACCCATAGAAATGGTCATCTCTTGTGTGTGTGTATATATATGAGTGTGAACATACACATGTGCACAGATGCATATATATATATATATATATATATATATATATATGAATAGTACATACATGCCAATGCAGAGACATGTGCAAGCAATTTGTATCATTTTTTCAAATAGTCAGAAACACAGAATAATTGCATGTATAAAGGTTAATCAAGATTCATTCACATTCCCCTGTATCTAAGCTCCAGCAATACAAGCAAAGTGCAGCGTGGAAGTACTCAGTTAGAGCAATGCACCCCTCAGGGACAGTTTCAGGTTTCCACAAGAATATCTAAAGCATAAGAAACCTGTAATGACTGTGACTCCAGGCAGTCACAATGCCACCAGCTACCTTAATATGAACATCTGTATCAACCTGTCTAAATTCCCTTTATAATTGATGAACAGCAGTACAATAGCTCTAGAAGATACCTTATACTGAAGTAGGAAGATTGTCTCTTACCAGTGTGATTTTCTGCACTGTTTATAAAGGAAGATAGATAAAGTTGTAAGAGGTGCATGGTCCAGCAGTTACCTAAATGGAAAGAAAAGCAGAAGAGCAGAAACAAGAAGTGAGCCAATCTGCAAGGCTGTCTAGCCCACTCATTAGAAACACGTACTTGCACCCCACAAATGGAAGACTTTAACGGTTTCTGTGGTTAGATAGAAGTGAACATGGTGGTGATAGTGAAGGGAGAAAAAAAGTATTTGCAGAGAGAAAGAAGCCTAAGAAAAGAAACAAACATCAGTGATTCTACACCTCTGGCTTTCACCATAATCATGGTAGAATGTGCCAGGATACTTGATTTGCAGGTATTGAGTAAACTCACATCTGTGCATTGTATGGACTCTGGTGTAAGTAGCTAGAAAAACAAGTTCAATAATTTATTTATTTTTTTTGTTGGTTCGTTTCATCAGGGTTTTGGTTTTTGGTTTTTTTTTTTTTTGTTGGTTGGGTGGGTTTGGGGTTTTTTTGTTGTTGTTTTGTTATATGTTGCACTAGAGTGGTAGGGCTTCAGAGAAAATGCTTCATTACAAGTCACATTTTTTCAAGTATTTTATTTAAATTACCTTTGCATTGCATGACGATGCTATAAATAAAGCAAAGAAGAACAACAGACAATGGAAGAGTACTGAAACACTTTTATTTTAATTTGTAAATTAAAATGGCACTGTTAGGAGCTATCAGGAATGTAGTAACAGGGTGAAGAACTACAGAAATAACTTATATCCAGCTAAATAAAAGTAGAAAAGGACATGAAGTCCAGCATGGCTTCCAAATGTCATAGTTATTTGCAGGGATTTTGAAAGACCAGTACATCAAATCACTGGAAAGCCCAAAGTGTGTCTCTCTCATTTAGTAAGATGATAATTAAAGTTCTACAGAACAAAGCAGGCTCTCCTTAGGCATTAAAAAAAAAAGAAAAAAATCTTAGCAGGAAAAAACAGTGACACATGTCCTTTGTGGAAATATGCTGAAACGAGGGCCGAAAGCCTGTTCTAAGACTTCAAGGCTCCTTTCAAGTTTTCCCAAAACATCTCCTGCTTCTCTTCTTCAAGAGGCCACTCCAGGTAGGTCTTTGTGTTCATGATCTTCCGCAGCTTGCAGAACCTCTTGGGAATCGCTTTGCTCTGGATGGGCTCCAGCAGGACGAGGATGGCTGCATCATTGTTCTCGTCAAAGAGGCGGAAGTGCGAGAAGTCCAGCTCGTATTTGCACCACTCGCTCTGCACAAAGTGCTCCGACAGCACAAAGAGTGTTTTGTGGCTCTTCTCTATGGAGTCGATGATGTTGTCCACAATCCACTTCCCGGGCACAAAGTCCCGCTTATGGAGGCAGAGCCGAAAGGGGGGGCAGGCCTGCTCCAGCTCCCGCACCATGATGTTTTCCACCCAGTCAGAGTCGTTCTCGCTGTAGGACACAAAGGCGTCGTAGCAGATGTCCTTTGCGGGGGCTCGCTTCGGCTTCCGCTTGGCTTGGAGCCACGCCCAAGTCATTCTCAGGTACCAGACTGCGTGGTACTTGTGGCTGAGGCCCACCAGGACGAGGATCACCAGGAACACCAGGACGCAGATCAACAATACCATGAGGGACCTGTGGCACTCCATCAGGGAGAGGTGCACGGCTCCGACCTGCGCCCCTCTCACGGTCTGGGGAGAGTCACAGATGTACCTGTCTGGCCAGCCCACCAGCACCTGAGCTATCCTGGCCTCGTGGTGGATGAAAGCAAGGAATTCACAGGAGCAGATGAAGTTGTTGTCGCTGGCATCCAGCAGCTCCATTTCCTTGAAGGATTCAAACTCTTCCCGGGAGAAACTGTTGAGCTTGTTTCTTCTGACTGACATGGCCACCAAGTTGGGAATGGACACAGCACCAGGCAAGGTCTTCAGCTGGTTCTTAGCGAGGTACAGTTCTTTGAGGAGCGGCAGCTGCAGCCCAAACTCCCTCAGGCTGTTTGCACTAACGTCCAAAATTTCCAGTGTTGGGGGAATACAGGTTGTTAGTTTAGGAATTTGAGTGCTGGAGAGGTTTAAAAATTTCAGGGTTTGGGGCCATTCACATACATCTGGAATATCACCAAAATTATTTTGGCTAATGTCAAGATTAATCAATTTGGGTAGACGAGTTACAGAAATTGCTGTCTGCTTCAGAGATTTTAGAGAGTTTTGACTTAGATTTAAAGTTTGCAATGAAGGCCAAGCATCTTTGCAGACTGTCTCATCTAAACGATTATTTACAAGCAAGTTATCATGGAAGTCCAGATACAAAAGTGATGAAAAATACCTTGCAAGTCTGCAAGGTACCATGAAAACTCTAGAGCTTGCAATGGTGAGGCTTTTCAGATTGGTTACTTGTGACTGTATGCCATCCAGGTCAGTAAACAAATGAAAACTCGGAATAATTATATTCACTAGTGATATTGTTTGAATAGAACTTTTCCCACTTCTTGTAATTTCTTTCATATTCCATGATCCTGTCCCCTGAAGCACACAATCAATTGCCTCTATCTCTTGTAGAGATTTGATTTCCTTTAGTAACACCAGTATTTGGCTAACATATTGATCTGTGACTGAAGAATCTTTAAATGTGAGTTTTCTTATCCTGAAAGGACGTGTAGAGTTCTGCGCCAATCTCGGTTTTGCTTTCTCTGATTTCATCTCTCTCACTTCTAACCACTCGACAGAGTGCAAAAGGTCACTGACAATTGCTGAGAATAGATTAGTATTTCTTAGGTTTATGATCATGTAATTTATCTTCTTAACTGATTTCAAACTTCCCGGCTCATACTGACTGAGATTGCCACCATCAATCCACAACTTGTCAAGAAGCTCAATGCCCTCAAAGTTCCCTCGCCTTATTGTGGAGAACCATGGGTTGCCCAGGTGCAGAGAGCTCAGGTTCCTCAGGCTAGAAAAAGGGGAGCTTTCCCCCAGGTCTCTGTAGGAGTTGCCTTGAAGGTGGAGGTGCTGGAGTGAAAAAAGCTGCTCAAACCACACAGGGGACAAGCGAGCCAAACTGTTATTTGATAAGTCCAAGAGCTCCAGTTTCCCAAGGGAATGAAATGAGTCCTCATCTATTGAGCTGATTTTGTTGGACTGCAGCAGCAGGGCTCTCAGGTTCACAGTCTGCTGCAGATCCTGGGATCGAATGTGCTCTATCCTGTTGTGGGACAGGTTTAACACTGTGATTTTGCCCATTAGCCCCTGGGGGATGAAGTCCAAGCCCATGGAAGAGCAGTTGCAAAGCTGAGTGGCATCACATGAAGGACAAGCCTGCTTCGGCACTTGCTCCTCAGAGAGGTTTGCAGCTAAGACCAGGTAGATGGCCCACACTCGCCACATGCATGCAGTTCTTGATTTGTGCTTTGTTTGGTTGAATACTCTGCTGTAGGAAACAGAAAGGAGAGAAAGTAGTGTTGACTTTTAGTTTCGAGGAGCAGCTGAAAACAATTGCAAACCTCTGCTACTGTATCACAAAGTCCAGACTAAAATTTTTCTTTTGTAAGAGGTACCCTGTAAGATCAGTCTTTCTCTTCTGCTGTAGCTACTCAGTCCTGCAAACTGCAGGCTACTCATCTCTAGAGTACAGCCATGTCAACCTCAACTCTCATAAAGGACCATTCTCAACAACCTGCTTGTTCATATGTGTTTGTTATGGTTCTTGCCTCTAACACCTCTCACATTACATCTCCTCTCAGCAGCAAAGGTGCAGCTGCATGTGTCAACCTTAAACAGCCTTAAACAGGGGAAGCCGGATCACCAATGATCTGGATGAGGGGATCATCCTCAGTAGGTTTGCATGTGACAACAAGTTGGGCAGGAGAGATGATCTGTGTGATAGTAGGAAGGCTTTACAGAGGAACATGGACAGGCTGGATCAATGGGCCAAAGCCAATAGTATGAAGTTTGACAAGTCCAAGTACCAGGTCTGGAACTTGTATCACAACAACCCTATGAAATGTTACAGGCTTGTAGAAGTGTGGCTGGAAAGATGCCCAGTGGAAAATAACCTGGGAGTGTTCATTGTCAGTTAGCTGAATATTAACTAGTAGTGTGCCCAGATGGCCAAGAAGGCCAACAGCATCTTGGCTTGTATCTGAAGCAGCATGGCCAGCAGAAGTAGAGAAGTACTTGTTCCCCTGGTGAGGCTGCACTTCAAATATTCTGCTCTGGTTTGGGCCTCTCGCTACAAGAAAGACACTGAAGTGCTGGTCCTTGTCCAGTGAAGAGCAATGAAGATGGTCTAGAGCACAAGTCTTATGACAAGTGGCTGTAGCTGCTGGGGTTATTTAGCCTGAAGGAGGCTGTGAGGAGAACTTCTCACTCTCTACAACTACCAGAAAAGGGGTTGTAATAAGGTGTCAGTCTTTTTTCCCAAGTTACAAGAGACAGGACAAGAGGAAGTGGCCTCAAGTTTCATTGAGGGGGTTTAGATCGGGCATTAGGAAAAACTTCTTCATAGACAGCATTATCAAGCATTGGAACAGGCTGTCTAGGGAGGTGGTGGAGTCACCAGCCCTGAGTATTTAAAAGATTTAATGTGGTTTAGTAGTGGACTTGGCAGTGTTAAGTTGATGGTTGGATGTAATGACCTTAAAGGTCTTTTCCAGCCTAAAAGTTCCTGTGATTCTAAATGCTCACAGCCTTTGCAGCATTAGCCTGTCCATCTAGATTGGCTACCTGTGGGGCAGAAGCCTGAACAGATTGTGTTTGCCTTCAGCCCTTTGATCGGGCTGTGGTTTCTGATACCGCCAACTTTCTTGAAAGAGATTTTGGGATCTCCCACACAGAGCCTCACCAGCCTCAGGGCTTCTGAAATGCAAAGCTATGCAGGCTCCTGGCACACTCTTTTGCATAATACATAAGCAATTTACATTCTTTACTGGAAAGGCAGAACAAGTTGATATGCAACCAAACAAGTCTGTCACCCTGTTCTGTAAATCAGCACTAGTAATAGATGGGAACTGGATATTGCTGTCACCCTATAAACAGTGGACACAATTAGAACAATATTGATTTTTAATTTACAGAAAGGCTGCTTCCTGCCACAGGTGCCAAAGGACATTTCACCATTGCCTACAGTGGAAAATAAGTCACTTACTAAAGCTCACAATTTGCTGTAAACAGCTGCAGGACTGCAAACAAACAGTATCCCCAAACCCTAAATATGCAGAGAGCAAACACTTACCTTCTGTACTTCATGTCATGCTCCAGTCTCCTCGTGTGCCGATGGTGCACTCCGGCATCCAAGCCGTCACCTCATATCTGCAAGAACAATGAAAACTGGAAGCCACAGCAGCAGGTCCAATGAAATGATATTTCAGCCTGTGCTCCTCAAGCAAAACTTTATGTTGACAGTTTCCCAACATCCTTTAACTCAGCTGGTAAAGCATACTACTTTGCACAGCTTTTTTTCAGTGGCTGCTCCCCTAAGGAAACCACAGCTTCTGAAGAGTTCAGCAATGTCCAGTATGCGTGACACCCTCCTTCAAACTCACATCTCAACCACTTCTATTGCTGCTGCTGACTGGGGACACAAAAATGAGCACAGATTGTGTTTGCACCCTCTTCATTGCAAGCTGAAACTCAGTGGCAGATCTCTCTCCTTTTGTCAGCCCATGGCTGGAAAGGCTGATGCAACCATTTAGCACTATTTCACAATAACTTCTTCCTGCACTAAGTGCAAAAATAGTTCCTAGGCCAAACTGTGTTCACCTCCCTACTGTATCTCTGCTTTTGATATTTTTGTTTAGTATGCACTGTTGGGAGTGTTAGTTGTACTCAGCACAATCAACTTATTTTGTTGTGTATGTTCTGTAAAATGGTTTGGGTCAGAAAGGTCCTTTAAGGGTCATATAGTCCAAACCCCCTGCAACGAGGAAGGACATCTTTAACTAGATCACATTGCTCAGATGCCAGTCCAACCATTAATATTTCCAGTGGTGCAGCTTCTACCATCTCTCTGGGCAACCCATTTCACCACTCTCACTCTAAAACATTTCTTCCTTATATCTAGCCTTTCCTCATAGAGATGTTCTAGTCTTCTGACCATCTTCATGGTGTATCAATTGCACCACTCATCTTGTTGTCATCTGAAAACTTGCTGAGAGTGCACTCAATCCCACTGCAGCATTGTTGGAGATACTAAACAGCACTGGTTCCAGCACAGATCCCTGCAGGAGAGCACTTGTTACCAGTCTCTATCCAGACATTGAGCTGTTGACCAGCCCCCTCTGAATGTGGCCATCTAACCAATTCTTTATTCATTGTAGACTGATATATTAGTGTAGACTGACGTATTATATTACATTAATATAAATGTCGGAGTCAAATTATTTAGTCAAAAAGAGTAACAGAGAAATACTCAACATCATTTAACTTCATAAGACACCATAGCCATATGTTACAAAAACCAGAAAATGTATGAGAATGGCAATTACACTCTATCTGAAAGACATAGTTTGAAAGAATCACAGAATCACACAGAACTTCTGTAAACACCCAAGGCAATTTTGAGAATGGACGCTTGATGATACTTATTTCAGCTTGGCTGAATGAAACACATAGCTGGTCAAATGGTCAAGCATGCTGCAAGTATAAAAGTGTAGGGGGGGGCTTCCTATCAGGTCTGAAAGAGAAACCCATTAAATGAAAAAACTTAATCTTCCTAGTGAAGTTTCCATTTTTCTGCTTTCACCAAAGGGTACCTGACTGAAAACAGACTGACTAATTCTTGCCACCTGCCACATGTCAGAGGGCCCATGGCTGCATCTGTATGTTCAAGGGAACCTTGAGTACATCTCATAACAACCTTCAGTTCCACTGTATTGAAGCTAGCACTGCACATTAGGTCAACAACTTGACACTTTCTCAAAACACAGGAATTGAAAGACTGAGGTATGCTTGTACTTTCTGTCTGCTTCAGAAGATAAATTAAGTATGACAATATTTTAAAATAGAGACAGAGCAGCTGCAGCCAACCAGCAGAGAAGGGAAGTGGTCTTTTAGTACTGGGAAGTCATCATCTTCCCCAAAACTGCCTCTTCCCTCTAGCCCCTCTCATATGGAATGGGTTTTGTTCTCCAGCAGAAAACCTGCAGTTTTCAAAATATTTTAAAATGTTAATTCTGAGTTTGGCATCAAACTTGCAGCTCCTGGATAAAATATAGTTACATTTGTGAAGAGCTTTGGAGATGATCACATATTTCACTGGATGCCAAACAAGCATGCTTTTCTATCTGTTACAGCTTCAATGCCTCATGGAGACTCAAGGTAGGCACCAGCTATTTTTTCAGAAGTAATTACTTTCTCTTGACATCCAGGCTCAGCCACATCACACTTCTAAACTGGGTTGGATTTCTGGTTTCTTTCACAAAGAAAAGACCAGAGCAGCATTGCGCAACTTCCCATGCCACAGTTCACAAACCAAGCAGTTCATTTCATCAAGCTGCTTAAAAACCCAAGAATTCAGAGCGGGCCTCCTTCTTGGTTCTATCAGTAGGTGAAAAAAAGGTCTACAAGCAGCACAACTCCTCTGTCTCTTACTCTGTGTCAGTTTGTCAGGATTTATCAAGAGACCCAGAGTGAGGAAGATCTCAGCATGCTCAAGGTGGCCAGAAATGTCCTCCGCAAGCTGCCTCACACAGATAAGGTATCAGCCGTCTGCCTCCCAGAGAATCAGCCTCTAAATCAAGCTGCAGTCTGGACTCAAAACAACTTACTTTGAAATCAGTCTAAAGTAAAATAAAGTTGCTGTCTTAAAGTGAGGATACTGTCCGTCGTTTTTTTCCTCCATACTAACTGCTTGTTTAGCACTGACCAAAGTTACACCTAGTGGGTACTTTCTCTCTTTCAAATTTAGCCTATGATTTTTCTCCCTCTCTTACAGTATTTTGAAAAAGGCAAGTGCCCCCACCTGCACCCTTACCTTACTCTGTCGCAGCAGAAGGGCACAGATCCATTAACAAGACTGTGCTTTTGTAACTACAGATATTTCAAGCAGAGATGTCACACAAGCCTTTGACAGAAGTTAGCTAGGATTGAGGCACAGCTATGGTCATCATTTTTTGAAGCTCTCTTGATGTACATATTAGTGTTTGTATTACTGCAGGACAAGAAGCCTACATCTTCCTCAGTCTTTTTTGCCCTGACTCCCAGCTGCGGCCTGCTCAGCATCTCTGGATCCTGCAGCTCAGTGTTGTGCCACTGCATTGCCTCTTCCAGCAAAGGGTCGGGTTCCTGCCGCAACCCTCCTCCACTACTAAACTGCTGCTGCTAGATAGGGCAGAGGCCAACAACGGCAGGGGCAGGGGAGTGGGGACGACGACACTACAGGGACAGACAGGGACGGACACACACACACACACACTGTATTAGACAGATGTTGTTCAAAATAAATATAGAAACAGAAATATATCTATGTGGAACAGAACCTCACAGGAATGGACTTGCTAATCAAAACCCACAAACTAAATCACAACACTACTCCTTGGTCAGTCTGCCACCAGAGTTACAAAGGTTATTTCAGTGTTTTATCCCCATTACCTCCTCTTTCTCTTTCTGTGTGATGTTACAGAATACTACTTCAGGATCAGGTTCCAGTTGTTAGACCCTAGCAGCCCTGTCCCCTCTGTCAGCCAGAGGTACTGGCTCCTCCATCTCCTGCAGTGTCTGGGTAAGCTACGCTCTTTCATGCACTTCCCCTTCTCTGTTTTGCGTGAGAGGATCCTGCAAACTTACCCCCTCCCTTCCTCTCTTTTCTCCTGTATGTCAGCATGCACACTCACAGCTGCCTTTTGCTTTTCTGATAAAAGTGACTGAGCGGTGCAGAAGGGGACAAGAATTAAAATCAGAAGTAACAGAAGAGGAAGGAAAGTCACAAATCCATTTGCCGTCCTGCGACATGAGCAGAAATGCTTTCTAAATCTTTGCAAGCAGTGCAAAACTACTTCCTGATACTTAGCCTCGGGGGCCAGAAGACACGTCAGTGTGTCAGCTCAGCCACGGCAGTGCCAGTTGGGTGAAACCTAAGCACTCTTCTCCTAACATCCCCTGGGAAAGGCTGGCGAGGAAAAGCAGTCAAAGCTGTAAAATGTAGCAGGAGGTACAATACCTGTGTAATTGAAAGCAGAATGACTTTGCATCCTTTCGTGCTCCTGAAGGCAGAGTCTTGGCATCTGCTGCTAGTCCCTATGCTTTAATTTGATTTGCAGGGCTTTGGGTGGTCTTCTTCAAACTACAATGAAAAGGAAAGTTATAATGAAAAATAAATCATGTTTTCCTTGCCATATTCCATACCGGTCCCACCCTGCCAGCAGCTTCATCACCTGGCTAGATCTTCAGACCAAAAGTTTAAACACAAAGGAGTAGATTCCCTGTGTTTTTCTGTTGGGCTATCCCTGCCCTGCCGTTGTGGCAGGGCATGATAATGCAGTGTAAATAGTTACTCATTCAACAGCCAGCCTGCAGAACTGCCTCTGCCAAGGAAGCAGGCTTGTGGGTTTTTTCAGTCTCACTCTTTCTGAAAGCGTTCAGAGTAACATGGCTTGCTGCCTTAACAGGAGGAGGGCACAGCAGGGAAGTCTGCAGGCTATGACACCAAGGCTGCTTATAATAATACGGAAAGTTTTTTCTTTCTAGAACAGTTGCAATAGTGTGACTCATCAGGAGAAAAGCCTTCATTTCTCCTTTTAGTCCTGCTTAAGCATTTGACTCCCAAGGAAACCTCATCAAAAGGAAGCAGCTTGTGGGCAAGGCAAAGCTGGACAACGCAGTTCCTTTCTTGCTTTGAACTCTCTTACACACAACTATAAACCAGTATGTACTATAGCAACTTTTTACACCTTGTTCCAAAGACCACTATGGCAAACACACAAACCCCCCATGATCGGCATCACAGAAATTTGTTGCTCCAAAATGAAAACACACTCAGAAGGGGTCTCTCCCCAGCTGTTGCTGCTGGCTCCTCAGAGCTGTGTGGGGCTGAACACCAGTCAAGAACACCAACAGGTAGCTCAGCTGCACACAGATGCTTGGCATGCAGCAGGATCAAAGGCGCCTGCATACAAGCATGCCTGTCACAGTACTTCCTGGCATGCTGCAGGGAGCAAGTCAAAACATAAACTGAAACCAACAACTAATAAACATCTACCAGTGTTTCTGTAAATACATCAGGTTAAATAAGCATTCACTTCCTCCAAGCACTGCCCAGGGCTGCCTATGTCCCTGCTAAAGGAGTCCAGCTCCCAGAGAATATGCAGGGATGGGAAACACACAGAAGCAGGTGCCCAAGACCCATAAAGAGGCTGCTCAGAGCAGCCTTGACCTCAGCTTTTCTTACAGGCTAGCTTGGCTAAACCAGCCCTTATGTTTCCCATATTTGGAAACCTCAATCTCCACAGACACTCCACAGGGAGCCCAAACACACTGTAGGTCTCAGGTACCTGTAAAACAAAGACCATGGTAGCAAGATATTAGAGGTCAGCCTCTCATCACCTGGACAAACAGGCTCCCAGCCTGCTGCTGCTGAGAATCCATCTCCTGAAACAGACGTAACTGGGAAACTCTCTTCCCTTTTTATGTATTTTCTGTGATCCTTTTAATGTATTTTCTGTGATTTTCATACTGTAAATTGATCCAATATTATCAACATAAAAAACTACTCATTTTTTTATACACCCCCAGTAAATACCTGTGTGTAGCTTTCTGAAGTACCAATATGCTTAGTATTTTGAAGGACTTTTAAAATTTGCCTTATGTGTATTGCACTCCTGTTGCATCAGTCAGCTTGCTTTGGTGTATCCCCAGCAGTATGACAGAGGTCATCTGTTATGGGCTGCCCAGAGCAGTATTTGGAGACATAAAACATCTTTCCATTTTCTAAGAAAATGAGGTGCCATGCCTATTGCAAAACAAGGATTTTATAGGTTTCCTGGCAAAGCTACAACCACCTTCATTTCTGACCTCCCAGGAGGAACTAAACCTCCCTGTGCAGAGATGGTGCCATCCCTACAGTCTGTCCCCAGCCATAGGGGCCACTGTAGGTACCCAGAGCCCTCAAGTACATTACAAGACACAGGTTGCACTCTGGAAAGTCAGGAAGAGAGAGGAATGGGATCTCTTATTCTCACTACTGGACAGCATCCGCTTCATTTCAGCTCACCACGAGAGAAAACACCCTGTCACACATCACCGGGTGCAAACCATCACTGGCAGCCTGTTGTGAGGAAGTCAGGTTTTAACATCCTGGCACTGGAATTTCCTGCAAGGAGGAAAAGGGGCTTTGCTCAGCCCCAAGGAAAAGCTCCACTGAGAAATGATGGGGGAAACAACACACATAGAGGTGCACTTCAGTGCAAGAAAGGTCCAGTGAACCTTGTCCTGTCTCATTGAGAGGAATTCATGGATGTGTCATGTACCTAATATACTGGAAAAGTGCTGTGGATTTTTTTTGGGGGGTGAGGTTTTTGTGGGTTTGTTTGTTTGGTTTGTTTTTAGGTTTTTGTTCATTTTGAGTTGTGTTTTTTGGTTGGT
Source organism: Eubucco bourcierii (assembly GCA_013396675.1). Taxonomy (NCBI): domain Eukaryota; kingdom Metazoa; phylum Chordata; class Aves; order Piciformes; family Ramphastidae; genus Eubucco; species Eubucco bourcierii. Next base: position 253,981 of record VWZE01018315.1, read on the forward strand.
TGGTTGGTTGGTTGGGGAGCGGGGGGGGTTGTTGGTCTTTTGGTATTTTTAGTTTCACTTTGGGGTCTTCTTGGGGGGAGGGTGGTTGGGAGGGGATTGTTTTGTGTTTGGTTTGATTGGGTTTTTTTTGTAATGGAAGGGAAAAATTCCTGGGAACAGGACCAAGTCATTGTAGAACCAGACAGAGTTTGTTTCCTGTACATAGATGGAGAACATTCTGCTGGGATGCAGAGATACATATTTGACTGCTTGTTATTAAATATATATATATATATGTTTTTAACAGTTGGTCAAGAGCCTGAACAGGAAATGAATCAGATCATTATCATATGCCATGAAAATATCAGGATTTTTGTATTTGTTCCAAAAAAAGACAATGCCAGGATATATTTTGCACAGGTAGTTTAGGAAGTATTTCAGATGGGACAGGGTATTTCAGAAAGAGAAAAGCAGTCTGCTCAGAATCTAATCTTCCATTATTCAAAACCTCAGATGTTCTCTGTTTAGTGCCTTATGGCCTATCAAAGCTCCATTTGAAAAAAGAAAACAAAAGCAAACAAACAAACCAGGACAAAGTCAAATGATATAATTCTTAGGGATTTTTTTCTGCAATGGAAAAATGACAGATTTAATTAATTTCTTGCAGGGACTATTTCTATTGTATTGTTTTTCAATTGTATAATTCTTTTAACCCAACCTTTTAGAAGCATGAATACAACTGAGCTGTAAAAACCCATGAAAAAGATTATTATTACTAAAAATTAAAGTGTTGGTCATAAAACTGTGTCAATATTTGAAAAGTGTAAGCTGATTCTAACAAAGCCACCAAAACATCATCAAATAATTAGGTATGTCTAATATCTAAAAATCCTCTTAACTTTCCAGACTTGAACATGATTAAAAATAGAGATCTCAAGCTGATTTTCAGGTAGACACTCAGCTATTCTAATAATGCCTCCTAAATCATGCTCAGATTGCCTTTTTTGCTCTTCTGTAAACTTCCTTGAGAGTAGCAGTACCACTTTAGTAATGCTAGACACAGAAGGGACTGTTTAATTCTTGTGCTTGCACTGCAAAAAAAAAAAAGAAAAATTTGTCTTTATCACAGTATGTACAGAAAGAAATACCCCATATTAGGGGATCAGCCCCCAAACCAAGCTGCTTTCTACTGTGGTGAAACATCCACATTTGCAAAGTTACTCAGGCATGGTATATAAGGCATGGTTGTGCCTTGGCAATGCAAGTATGTCCAGGGTATTTTGGAGGGTATTTGGCAGTAAGCCCCAGCGTGGTTGATCATGTTCTTCCAGAGTCCTGCATTTAGCCAACAGCTTTGATGTGAAATATTTTGCTCTCTTCAGGATTTGTTCCAACCAAACCATTTCTGCCCTGTCACAGTACCTGTTTGAAGTAAATTGTGCTTTCTTAGCACTGCCCCATTACTTCAACAGCGATGGTCCAGAAACCCTGGCAATCCTGAAGATCTCTCAGCAGAATTTAGGAACTCCAGCAAAGGTCAAAACTCTGGTATGGTAGGTGACTGCAAACACAGACTAACAGAGAACAAACCCAAAACCATCTCAAACCAGAATCAAATCCACTTCTCACTTGAAAGCAAGTAGGGGACTTGCACCAAGATTGCAACACAGGGTCACAGTAACGCTACACAGAGACTTTTGCAGATTGTTCTTCTGGAACCCGATCTAGGCAAACCTGCTTTAGCAGGAGGATTTGGAGCAGATGATCCCCAGAGGTCCATTCCAATCCCTGCCATTCTGTGATTCACTGAAATATCATAGAGGAGGTTTAAAAAAAAAAAAGGCAGTAAAACCAAGCAACTTTAATCTCAAAAGCTGAAAGGCAGTAAAATCAAGCAACTTTAGTCTCAACAGCTGGTACTATAGGCCAAGAACAAGTAGAATCACAGTTAACCATAAGGTGACAAAATCTGTCCACCTGATGCCTGTTCCACTGTGGGAAAAGAACATCAGATTAGATGTACTCTCTTACCTTGTATTAATTCAGGTGATGCTTCTCCAGTACTGAACTTGCCATGAGGTTTGGACAAGCAGACACAAATCTTTGTTTCTTTGGATCTCAGCACCCAATGTTTAACAACTCTTACCCAACAGATTGGCCACATGGTTCGTTTTCAGAGTATAACTTACACAAGGGTCAGTATAAAGATTATTTTCTATTTATAAAAATTACATTACATTTGCACTTCTTTCATGTGCTATTTTTATGACATCACTTTAAATTAATTTCCTGTATGTTCCATGATTAATAGGTTCAACAAATTTCCTTTAAAATCAGGCTTCCGGAGTACTTTATCCCTCTGGGGTTGGTTCTTTGAATTATGTTCCCAGCTCACATTTGGGACCATAAGGCCAGGCAAAACATACTGAGATGCATGACCCTCTCCTCTGTTGAAAGGTTGGTCATCTCTCTGCTGTCTTCACATTTCTATTTGATAGTGTCCTCTCTAATGTTTGCAAAGCTTTCCAGCTGAATAGCACTTTCCAAAGTCACTAATAAAAGTGCAGAAGGTGGTGGGAGGAGTGATGTATAAAGTGAAGGCTGGCTGGACTCTTCTACTCTTGAGCAGTCTCATTTTTTCCATAAAATAAGTTTTCCTCACAATTTACCATGACAAAACACAGTCTGTGAATGAATCTGAGTTATTCCCTATTTCTGCAGGTGGACAAATCCTGTCTTCAGGCTTGGTAGCCCCCCCTCCCCTTCTATTTTTTTATGCGAAACTTGGCAGGGAGTTGGTTTCTGGTTTGCAAGATAAAAACCACACTGTGAGCTCATAACTTCTCACCATGTAACAGGACTGACTGACAACACTGACTCAGTCTGGGTAAGTCAGGTCTGCAACCGGATTAAGGGAGGAGGGAGTGTTTCCATCCATTTGGGCTCTGTACTGCTCCTTCTGTCCAAACGGCCTCCTGGTCATGAGGGAACCACTTTGTGCTCCACTTTGCCTTTTATTCCTGCTAGAAACCCCCCAAAAGGAACACTCCCATCCCCCAGGAATGCCAACGATCATAAAATAACGCCTCCCCATTTGCTTTCCCTATCTCTGCTGGCACGGTCAACTCCACACATTGCCAAAGTTAACAAGCAGGCACATTAATCCCTCCTCTTAAGAGAGAGTCTTTCCAGACCTGCCTAAGCTTTCTGCTGGTGGCTGCATAGAGGGGCAGATTTCTCTCAGGGTGATTCCTTATAAGACTATCTGCAGAACACGAAGAGAGCAACTAATCTGAAATGACTAAAGCACTTGAGTGCAAACTCTGCTGTGCAGTTGGCTATTTCATTTGCAGTTTCTCATTCGGGTGGTTTGCTTTGGCTGGTCGTCCTTGGTATACATCATACAACATGGAAACCAAGAGACATACAAAAATAAATAAAGAAATGGTAATTACTAAGTGACCTTTCCCTGTCTTCCCAAGGATCAGCCTTAATCAGGCCAGATCCTGCCACCCTAAGAGCATCAAAACCTACTAGGTTGTTGGTTTTGGTTTGGTTTTTTTTTTTTGGAAGGACACCCCCAGCATGGAAGACAGTTGGAATGGGGGGCCTTGCTGGGAGGTGAGTGGGCACTGCTGACCTCAGCACTGCCTACCTTGTCCAACCACTGCCACACCTGCCTGCACAAGCCTTTGGAAATCATGGGTTGAGCCAGGGCCTCACCCCAGTTGCCCTGGAGGCACATAGATGAGAGGCTTACCATTGTGCCTCAGATACTCCTCTGTCCTGTACTATCCTTAAAGTTTTGCGCTTTACACTCCAGAGTTCAGCCAGGGCTTTTCCTGCCCCATGCTTTTTTCTCTGTGACTTTTGGCATGAAAGAAAACAACTCCATAGGTAAAGCTCTGCCTTTAACAGTGTATTTACTCTCCTGTAATGCAGTATGGGACAAACCCCTACTGCACTTTAAAGAGGGAATTGGATAGTGAAGGCAATGAGGTGTTGCAGTGCCTTCTGTCTGGAGTGGGGCTGGCATTCACCCATCTTTGCTGTGCTCTACCTCCTCTGAGGCAGAAAGGCAGAAGATGAGACAGACCAAAGAGACAACAAGAACCCCTAGCCCCCCATCCCCACCAGCAGGGAAGTGGCCAAAATCTGTGTCAGGACAAGTACATGCATTAAATCTGGCCTGCACATTTGACAGGCAGCAGGACAAGACTGCTCCTGCATACAGAGCTACTGGCTTTGCTTGGCTCTGGAAGCCACTATCTTGTGTTGAAGAGGCTGTAGCAGTGGGAAACGGCCAAGATAAGCTGTCACAACTCCTCCTTTCCCTACAATAAGCAGGACACTTACAGAAATTCAGGGCAGATACTCCACAGCTGCCCCAGTCCCATGGCAAAGGCGAATTCTTTGGAACCCAACAGCACCCTAGACTTCTGTAAATGCTCCTATGATCGAGATGCAGAAGAAAAAGAGGTGCTACTTTCTCTTTTTCTGGACATGTTTTCTGAAAGACCCAGATGATCAGGAACTGGATTAAACCTTGCAGAAAAGACACCCATGAGAGCTCAGCCAAGGGATAACAGCAGGGATGGCTAGCACTAGCTATGCTGAGACATCATGAGCATCCTCAGAGGCAGAGCCAGAGGCCCAAGAGGATAAATCCCAGGGCCTCCACATGAGTGCCATCTGAATACAGAACACTCAAGAACCTCTGTGAATGCTAAGCACTTCCACGTCTAAACTAGCAGAAGGATCTCATATTTTGCCCAAGTTTCTCTCTTTGTTGTCACTAAGGTAAGACTCTGTTGTCCAATTCTTAAAGCACATTACAAATGTGACTTGTTGATGATTTACCCACCAAAAGAAAGCGAACCCTTTTTTTCCCCCTTTCTTCCCCCCCCCNNNAATTGTAGGAGACACGTTGAGATCTAATGGACAAGTTGGAATTTGAGAGGAAAGTCCCTCAAAGATTTTTTTCATTGTGTTCAAAGGTAACACTGACCTCCAGCTTCTTACATAAGCCTTCTAGAAACTCAGATACAGGCAATTTCTGATGGGATACACGGAGGAAGGGATCATTACCAAATCCAGCAATTTCTTAACTATGCCGCATGTTTCCATCTCCACTGCCCAAAACAGACTTCTTAATCAAGCTAAGTAAAAAGTTAGACTCCTCAAAACCAAACACAGATGCATGTAACAAACAAACCAGTCAAACAAAACAGAAATCTGTGTTCTGGGAAGCCAGGTTTCAGTAAGATAAGAGTCGTGGCACACACAGGAGCATTCCCCTCTGATAGCACAGGGTTTGGCTTACATAGCAGAGCAGCAACTCACAGGAGAGAAACTTTAAACCAATGTTCAGTGTTTGTGGAACACAGAAGCTTTTTTTTTTTTTTTTTTTTTTTTTTTTTTTTTTTTTTTTTTTTTTTTTTTTTTTTTTTTTTTTTTTTTTTTTTTTTTTTTTTNTCCCCCAAGAGGAAGCTTTAGCTCAGCTGTAACCCTAAAAAAGTCTGGGCTCTCCCCAAGCATGGGGGGAAAAAAAACCTCTTCTGCCCTCAGAATAAATTGTACAAGTAGAGGCCAGTTTTCTGAGTTTGCAGCAGCTGGCACACCTGCTGCAAGGCTGCACTGCAGTTCCTGTGGGCTCTGTAACGTTAAACCTCATGTGCACAACCTCTCCAAGAGGCCATGTCCAGCGCATGGCTAGCTTGTGCCTAAGTCAAGCATGCTACTGTTTGTCTTCTTGTGTTTTACTGCAGCTTGAAACAGACACCCATGAGTAAACAGATTGATCTAAACAGGGATGGATGTGAAATACTCAGACTCTTGAGGAGACCTGGGCAGCTCCAGAGGCTTCCTGCTTCTTCCTCTCATGAAACACTTCATCAGACACTCTCTCAGAGCCCAGACTTGCAGACTTCTTTTAATATCTGCAATATGTTTGAGGCAACACTGGGTCCACAGTAGTAGTAATTAAAAAACCCCAAACAACCAAACAAAACCAAACCAGAGCACTCATTAGGCTTTATTCACTGCAGGAATACATGGGGAAATTTTAAATCAGCAAGTCAGTCCCATTACTGTAAGGATACATTTGGTCTGTCATCTATTAAAATGCATGACTGCATGCACCTGGCAAGCGCTTCAAAGTTGTTCTTTTGATCTTTGCAAAGATAAAACTGCAATATTTTTGTAGGTATATGAGAACATTAGTTACTGGACTAGTTAAAAACCACTTAACTTTTGAAACTGGTGCCATCTGTTTCCTGTTTTTATTTATTGAATTCAATACTCAGTCTCTCTCAGGGACTTCTCTAGTCTCTCTTTACAAAATACCAGTGACACTTTGGCCAAGAGACCTGCTTGCCAGATCTGTAGATGGAGCTGGTCAACCAACAAAAAGTTACTCAGATAAAAAGAGAAGAACAGGAGAAAGGCCATCTAGGAAGCTTTCACTCATCCCTCAAGTCAATTCTTCAGAAGGTTAGGCTTCAGGTTTCTCTATTATGGCAAATGAGGTTCTTGCAAAAAAACCCAAGCCTGCCGCTTACTGTGATGTAGTTATGTAAATATTTTTTGAGGATTCTCATATATTTGACTCAGAAACCTAATGAGTAAGAGTTAGCAAGCACTTTCAAACATTCCTGTAATCCCTTATTTGGTCCTCAACACAGTATGTCTGATAAAATACTTTAAAGCCTTTCAAGTGAATGGGAAGGTTCTTTCTTCACAACAAACTCTTCTCCCATCAGTGAATGTGCAGGTCATCTATGAAAGGCCTTCCATTCTAAGTTGAAGGCTTCCAAAACTCGCACACTGCTGTAGGGTATCAACCTGGGTCATAAAGTTCAACTATTGCAAGGGAAATCCATAAATGTGAACATTGTTCGGGAGGCAGAAACATTCACGGGTGGAAAAAATGTGTGTCATGAGTTCAGTCCCCAGAGGCAACCACCCCTGGCATCTGCAACAGGTCTTTAATTTGTGCCGCATGTTTCTGCTTGTGATTGAGAACATCCCACCCCTAACAGCTCAAACAGCTCAGGCCGGGCCATGTAGAGTTACAATGTTCAAGGCTGCAAGCAAAATCACAAGCAAACCCTGCATGCCAGGAGAGAGGGAGATCAGCTGTGCTCACTGTGATGTGGTAGTGGTCAAAGTGATAGCAAAGCACCAGGAGAAAACTGCTCAGTAAGGTGTTCATGAGAGCAACAACCTGGGAATATTGTACAGCTGAGCCTTGCTTATGCAGAAGATACCTTGAGTCTGCTTTCTTGCAGCCCTGGTAAAAGCATTCCATGCCAAGGGCATACAGATGGGAAAAACTGAAACTTGGTACCCCAAGTCATTTGGACATGCCTGGTGTCCTGAGCCATCAGGAAAGGCTGGCTGGTGCCTAATTAAAAGTTAACAACCAAAGGAAGAACAGAAGCAGATGCTTCCATCAGCAGAAGCAGGGTTGACATCTCTGGTCAATAACTGCTAGTTGTTTGCAGAGAGATCAGTCAACCTGCAGGCAACTATAAATAGATCAGATTGATACGAAACTGCTGAGCTCCAGAAACAATTTACACCACAAACTGTTAGTCATGCTGCTGAAAAGCACAAAAGTAACCAAGGCGGAGGGAGAGCTTCCCATGCTGCCCCAGAAACAGGGCAGCAAAGAGGCTGTTTTCCATTCTCTCATGAACGCTGCACACCCTGGTCAGAAAGTGCACATATACTGTCATGAGCTGAGCTGGAGGGAAGGGTGAACCAGCTTGCGTGCAGGTGGCTATAGGAACACTGCTGAGATGCTGCCTTACTCGTGTGAGCACTGCTGAGAAGAAAGCAGTAAGTTACCAGGAGCTCACTGTGGTCTTACAGGTCTGAGGAGAGTGGTGGGACGCTTCGCCTATCAGTCTCAGAATACGGTTTGCACTCTTCAGCATTTCCCTGCGTCCCACTGCAAAACACCGTTCATCTAACCAGGCTGTGTTTCTTTCCCTAAATCAGGACTAGTAATCACAGCAGGTTCTTGTAGAGTGTTGGCAGCCAAGCACTTTGCTGCAGCACCTGAATGTGTGTAAGGAACGTATTTCTAGCTTCATGACTGCCCCACACCACAGTTCCCACTGACCCCCAGCCTGACGAAGGCAACCCACCTTCCACATCATCTCTGGGAGCTGGAGCAGGTCCAGTATGCAGACTTTCTACACATCTGTGCTGATGAAGACGTGCAAAAGCATGAATGAGCTTCTCTTCACAAACTGTACATTCAGTCAAAAATTGAAACCAAACAGCTTCCAAGCAAACCAAGCATTTTGCCAGTGTGGTTGGAAAAATGAGGTATGGCAGAGCCTGTTGCCTCACAGCTATGACAGCCATATCCCAGAGAACAGTGGGAGTGGTCAGCATATGGACCACCACCTCCTCCAAGGCACTGCACAGGAGTTGGGCCTACTAAAGAAGATGAAGGCTTTTTGGTAACTTGCTGAGGTGACATGCTCCTTCCATGACATGTATATGCACACACTTAACTGCAAGCCAAGCCTAGTTGCTGGTAATTTAACTGACAATGATTTATGCTAAATGAGCACCTCACCCACACTAACTAGAACAGCTCATGCAGCACCAGTTTGTATACTGGTATAACAGTTTAAGGCTTATTGGAAAATTCCAGTAAGAGAAATCGGGACTTTCCCAAAAGTTGAATGTAAATAAAGTAGAGCATAGGATGTATATAAGAACGATAAAGTCTGTATCGTTCATTGGTTTGCTAAGAGGGATAAACCGGTAATGTATAAACAGCTTTGTTCTCTTGGCTCATGGGCTCTGGCTCTGTTGCTGTTCCTTTGCCTCTCTGACTCCTCCACACCATTTACTAACCTTTTGTTGATAACATGAGGCTTTCTGATTTTCTATCTGTGGGGAGAGAAGAAAGTGGCATTGGTCCCTTCTGGACTTTCTTTGTCCAAGGAGGAGAAGATTTGATTTCTGAATTATTTCTAAATCTTAAGTAATTGTATGTAATTGTGAATATATTTTGTATATATGCCTGTAAATTTAGCTTGCTGAAAAATACAGCTTTATCTTACTTCCAAACCTTCTGAACTAGTCTGGTGATCTCAATTTTGTTTGGGGGGTAATATCTCAACCCATCACAAGTGGGGAGGCCCCACTCATTCCAGGCCACCATGACCTCTGCTTGTGCAGGTTGCTGACAGCCTCCAAACAACAAAAAATCCAGAGAGGTGTATGGGGTTGTCCGGAAATGCCAAATTGCTATTCCCTACCAGAGAGGGCTGCAAAAGTCCAGAACAGACCAGGAAGCAGCTCCAATGCACAACCAGGTGGAGAGGCCAGGCCCCTTCAGAGAAATCCCAAAGCTAGAAAAGGTTTGAGAGTTTGTGCTGCTACTGTCGTTAGGGAAACTGGAAAAAATGAAATACAGCAAAAGTGATGGGGAAAAGTGAGATGCATGGTGTGCAACCCAGAGTGACAAAGTAGACGTTTTTGTCCAGCGGGCACAGACTGCTCTTGCAGGGAAGCTTATTTCAGAGATGGAAGGAAGAGCATTAATCAGTTTGCAGCAGCAGGGGAATACCTGTGTGCGTGCATTAGCTGTAGGGCAGAACGTGTGCCTCCAGAACCTCAGCCACAACACCACCTTGTAGGGCTAGCACAATAAATCCTTTATCTGCTCCACTCTTGTCATTCACATGTGACAGGGCAGCACATAGGTCATCCATCGCCTCCCCCATGTACTCCAGTTCTCCAAGACAGAGTGCTGCCAAATCTCAGCCAGCAAAGCCTCCTTCACTCCAGGACGTGGCAACTGCCCCAACCAACACTAGGGACCTCTTCCTCCAGCTGGAACACCTACCCCTGCCACTCCACCACCTGTCAGGAAGGTGGGTTGAGTGTAGCATCACCACTGGGACAGAGCAGGACTGTGCCAGCACAGCAGTCCTGGGGAACAGTGACCCTCAGCCCACCCCAGGGTGCTACAGAAAAGGGAGCGTCAAGTCCTGCCCTGAGTCATTTCCCTCAACAGAAATTGATAGACTGGACAAGGAGATGGAATAGTTCAATGTTCAGCTGCTACAGGGCCAGTGACAGCCTGCTGCTACCACGCAGCCTGTCATAACTTGCTGAAAGGAAAGCAAGTACTTGGAGAGGGCAAAAGAAAATAGAAGTTACTTGGTGCCTAAGAAAAATAAACAGCGGGTGTTCCCTGAGGCTCAAGCAAGCAAGCAAATGCAACGCCCAGCCTGCCAGCGTGCAGAACAGCTAAGAGCTCACCTGGCAGGATGGCAGCGCAAGCGCTGTGGGAGCCTGCGCTGCTGCTGCGGCTACGGCTTCTGAAGGTACTACCGGCACCAGTACAGGTGGCGCGCACCTCCTCTGCTTTGTGCCTTCCGCCCTCTTCTGCGGATGATGATAGTTAACAGCTCTCTTTAACGAGCTGGTTTGCCCGAGGCAATCGGATGTCTCAGCTTGCGGGCTGGTTTCTGGAAGTGCAACAGCAGACTGCTTCCTCCTCATTCTTTCAAGCGGCTGGAACGTCCCACATAGACTGTCACTGTGCTCTGATAGTCATGAACGCGTGCAACAATCACGGTCCTCGGCTGAGCCTGCCTTTGGGGGTCTAGACATGTTTTTGAACCCCCCCCCAAGCAATATTTGCAGCCTGGTCTGACCAGCTTGTTGCTCCCAAGTGTTTCAGATGCAGCTGCCAGTCTGGACCGGTGGCAACCAGGCTGCTGAGCAGTCAATCACTCCATATAGAAAGCAAGCTCGACACCATACCAGCCCCACTTAGAAGCAGGGTGCCGGTGAAGCACCGAAGCACCACCCACTCTTAACATGGAAGCTGCAGTGGGTGCTCCTTCTGTCTGAGCTGCAGCACATGCTGGCTTTGTCCAAATGCACCTATAAACCTTCACAGGAAAAGTGTGCAAGGAACGTTCCACTGGCTTCAGGATGGAAACACCGGACCAAGCAGGCAGGCTGGCCCAAGACGCTCTGTGCAAATAAAGCATAGTGGTAATTTGGTAACCCCAGCTCCCAGTGCATATCCAAGAAGCCACAAACTGAGGGAAACTGAGTGGGGATGCAAAACGGGTGTGTGGGGGGGAAGGATTACCAGTTTCATGCTAATCAGTGACACCTCTAACCCTCCTATAAGGAATTCCTGGCACCAGGCAAAAAAATTAGGAATTACTTTGCCCATGACAATTAGATGTCTTTAGAAAAACCTCTCTAGTTTCACTCCATGATTATAACCATTTTGTTACAAAGAAATTTGCAGCAAAATCATTTATTTACCTTCCCCTTTACTGCAGGAGGAAAGACTTTTAACTGAGCCCAAATCCATCTGCATTCGGTGGACGGCTAATTAAGCTACAGATGTCTCCTGATGGCAGCAATTATTTCTGGTAACCTTAATGAGCTTGTTACATTCCTTAGTTATTGTTATGAAAAGTTGTATGAAATACTTTGCCTAATACTACACAGCTCCTTGGCGAATTCTGATCTGTTCTGATTTGATTAAAGAGAGTAATTGTTTTCTTTCTTAGCAATATTTCTCAAGTCATTTGCAGCTCATTTCCCTCGCCACTTCTTGGCACTTCAACGATTCTGCACAACTTTTTCACAGGTCTTCTTTTCCAAACACTTCTTTGTTTTGTGGTGGTTTTTTTTTCTGTTTGTTTGGCTTTTATTTCTCCTTGAAATCTGCGGCGCCTTTACTTGGTTTATCGCTGGTTTGTTGCTTTTTGTCTTTCTCTTTTTCAGTGATCTATTCGCTCTAGAACATGCGCATTACTTGAAACAGGGACTCAGTGCCAATCAGAACTCTGAGGTTTCGTCGTTAGTTTGTCGCACCTACCCACACTCGTACTGGAGGAAAAGCTTCACTTCAGTGCACAGAAAGTACAGATCTCCTTGAAGCAATTAACAGAATTAGCAGAGTAGGCAGATGAGCACAGAGTTTTAAGTCCTCTCTTCTTCCTGCACCTTAGCATGTCCATCGAATTTTGGACCTGCAATGTTGCCTGGATAATGTTCTTGCTGTAAAGAACTTCATTACATTTCAACCCAAATGCTCACTTGGTGTTTTGGGGTTTTTTTCCCTCTGTATTTATTGTGTTGGTACTTCCACTTTATTCTTCCTGAAGTCTCTTGCCATAAGCAAGGAGTGCACAGGATGTATGTCAGTGGTTATGACTCTTACAGCTCAGTGCTGATTCCAGGAGTATCAAAGTTCATACGATCATGGGAACTTTCCTTCAGAATCACAAGTAATTATGATTAAACTCCTGAGTAAAACGGATTCCCACCCAACACAACACATCTTGGAAAGCAGCCAGAGTCAAGGCTCTAGCTCCTGACCAAGCCAGTAAAAGTGTTCAGTGCTGATCCCATCTTTCAAACATCAAAACCAAAGGAAGGCGTAAGAACACCCTCCACGTGGAGTAGTTAAAGCAGGTAAATAGAGCAACTTTTGACTATCCTACCTAGCTGTTACCTCCTTAAGCTAACCCAGTTACACAGGAAAGTGTGATTTAGAGGCTGGTTTTCCACAGAGCTTTCTTCACAGAACTGTTCATTTACTGAAAGCATGCTTTCTGCAGAAATATGCTGTTTCTGGTGAAATATTTCAAGACCTGGGATGGCATTTCTGGCTGAAACTGTAAGTCAGCAGAACTGATCTGATAAGTCAGCAATGCAGTGAGACTGGCAAAGCCGGAATTCAGGTCTGGGAGCTCAGAATACTCTGTAGCTTTGCACATAGGCTGTCACCTATTCTGCAATGCCTTTTCTGCTTTGCCTTCAAATACAAATAAACATGGAAAGCCTCAACATGTCCCTGTCAAACAGTTCTTTATTTCCAGTCAGCCTGTGTTCAAAAGGCAATTAGCGGAAAGTATGGAACTTGGTCGAGTTCACAGAATCCTTCAAATGGTGACTGGAGCCTGGTGGTCTGTAGTCTGACTTCCCATAGGACGCAGGACTGGCATCATCCCTAGAATAGGTCACATGCAGCTTCATTCAGCTGCATCCTGAACACTTTCAAGCACAGAGATCTCTCTGCTCCTTGGGTCAATCTATTCTCCTGCAGCACCACCCTCCAAGGCAACTCCCTCATGTTCAACTTGAACCTCCCATGCTGCAACCTGTGACTGCCATTTGCAGGAACACCTGAAGCCACCACACAGGCTTTGGTTCTACCATCTTTATGGCTCTCCTCCAGACAGCTACCTAAGGCTCCACAGACATTGTCTCTTTCTCCAGGCTTAACAATCCCCCTTGTGGAGGACATCTCTGAATTTAAATGATACCTTCCCCTCTTTTTTGATGCCTCAAAGTGCAGACACCCAGATATACTCTGCTATGCCAAAAGAAAATACTCTACAGGAATGGTCAGCAGAGACAGCTTGAACAATGGATTCAGCTCTGAAATGGATGAAAGCATTTCCGTGGTTGCCTTTCTCACTCCAAAGATTCTGTCCCATAAGACAAGCTAACACACAGCTGCTCTGATTTGGAGAGTTCCTCGAACTCTATTCTCAAAGAAATACTTGTTCCAGTTCAAACTCTGGCATTTTACACAACAGCAATTAAAATTGCTTTGAAGCAGCTATTGCAACATGAAAGCTAAAAATATTAACACAATACATCAGGAATCACTCAAAAGAGAAGCTCCTGAAATAAATGCCCACTCACTCGTGCTGCACAAGCACAGCATCGTCCAAATGACAGCTTGCATTTTAAAGCCAGATAAACAAGCCACAACTCAGCCTTTTTTAAGCCAGATGTTTAAGGCTACAAATGACTACATCAGCAGTAGAAGTGGCACTACTTGAAAAAATCTCTCATTGGCATCAATAGGTAGGTCACATATTATTATTTGGTACAGGTGGGTGATGGGTGCACTTGACCACTAGCTGTAATTTGGTTCAGCCTAACTAAAGAGCAACAAGCCTCATGCCCTGCGGTGAACCTGAGAGCTGGAAACCTCCTGGCTTGCATACAAAAAAAGTGAAGGTGCCTCAGACGAAATATTTCAGAAGATGGTTTCAAAGCCCAAAAATGCAAGATAACCAAAATAAAGAACAATATACCAGAGCTGAAATTAAGACGACTATCTTGTCTATACTACTGCTCAGCAGACAATTACCTCACTCTATAAATATTACCATTAGGATGTACCCAATCTGAACTCTCCCTAAACTGTGGCTGGACTGCATGGCAGATGACTCTCTCCTTGAGAGAGTAGGGATGCTTCTTAAGATGCGAGATCCCTTACCTGAGACTAAGAGATGCTCCCTTGCCGAAGATGGAGAGATGCCTTACTCACAGCAGACCCTCGGTAAGTGACTGATAGCATGCTGAATTAATACTAAGGAGACATTACTAATCATTGTGCCTATTTGATATTAGTTTTTTTAAAATTAGCATAAATAATTCCATTAGACATAAACCTGTGTTCATGTCTGACATTAAGACTCAACCTGGCTGCACTTAAGTGCCATCAGTTTATAAAGCAAGGGGATCCCCTCTGAGCATTGTGACTCAGTGGGAGGGTCTTCCTTACCCTTTGTGTCTCCAGCCTCTGCATGAACCACAAATCTGATTCTAACTCAGTTTTCCTTTGTATGCTGAACTCCATTAAACTTACTGAACACTAAGAAAACTTACTGCTGCTTCTGAGTGAGGTGCACTCCACTCACTCACAAGAAGATGTGCCTGCTTACAGGTAGAAGTTTGTACCTACAAAGTTGCTACACCACTCCTAGTTTGCACCACAGAACTTCAGAAGCAATACAGGCAGTATAGGTCCATGGATGCTTTTAAGAATCTAACACTGTCCTTACTCTCAAAGAAAAAAGAAGATGTTTTAAATCTGCAGCCTTCACCTGACAGCAACAGCATTCTAATATACTTTGCTTTTTAAATGCACTGAATGCTCAGACTTCAGTTAAAAAAAAAAAAAAATTTATTTTCAATATAAAAGTGCCAAAATATCCACCAACATTGTAATCTATTCAACAACCACCTTACTCTAGTAATCAAAATTGCAAGCATCTTTATTCACATTTTTAAAACAAATTTCTTTCACACATTTCCACAGTAACCCGAGTCCCTCGAAAGCGGGAAATTTGCATTTCGATTGGCTGCTGTAGTCCATATATCCAAGTTCATGTAGGCACGGAAGGGGTTAAACCTCGGATAGTATTCCTGCTTACACATAACGGCCTGGTTCTCCACGTGGGTTGAGTGTTGTGTTGTGGCACTGATAGGGCAGCAGCTTTCATAAACATCACTCTGAGGTGCCCAGATGGAACCGAAAAGTCCAGACATTGGAGACAAGCTTCGGGCGCTTGAGAGGTAGGGCTGCAAGATAAAAATCAGCATGGGAAACTGTAAAACCACTTGCTGAAGGAAATGCAGAGGTCTAGTACCAGATGGGGGAAACAGCATTTATGCAGACAACTTAGGAAACACATCAGTAAAAAAACTATAGACAAATTAACAAAGGAAATTAGATGCTGAAAATATCACAACAGCATTAAGTGTGTATGTGCAAAGCCACCTTGCTAAACGAAGCCACATGAGCTCCTCCCTGCGTAGCACCAATGCTACTGTGACAGGAATACAATATACAGTTCTAGTCAGGCACTAAAGAAGAAGTAAGGTAGAAATGGAAGTCACATACACCAAAATTAAAAGAGAAGGACACCTGAGAAATTACAAGAAAAAGTTGCTTTTTTCACTACTTCCAGTACATGTCAGAAATGGGGAGCTAGGAAATTTAGTTAGAAAGCTTTGAAAGCTTATAAAAAACCTCCTGGAGGGCAAGATATGTTACTCTGTGAGGAAGTCTCTTGGAGAAGGTCATGGAAGTCTTGGGACTTTTAAAGTGAATGAAACACTGAAATGTGTTGTGGGGTAAAGCTCGCTAGGGAAATGAAGCGAATTATCTAATGTAGTTTCCAATCTCTGCCTTCTGTGTTTCCTGGCATTCCTGAATAAGATACGAAATAAAGCCACACTTATTTTAGCCAACAGTCTTCTACCATTTTTGCCAATGTTTAACACAGCAGAATTTTCACTTCTGTACTAGGAAATGTTTCTTGCTTTATTTGGTTTTCTTCTAAATAAACCTACTGTCAATAAAAAGAAATAAATTCTAAAGTAAAATATGTTGAACTCTGAGCAGAAGGGAAAGTGGTTACAACTAAAGAGCACCTCGAACTGAAGTCACTACCCTGCACTATGGTACAACATTAACACAGCTAGTCTGGAGTGTAACAGGTCAAGCTGACACAGGGATCTGGACAAATCCAGCTTAAATCACTTGGATTTCCTAGGAAAAAAAAACAA
The DNA here is from genome assembly GCA_013396675.1 of Eubucco bourcierii. Lineage (NCBI taxonomy): Eukaryota > Metazoa > Chordata > Aves > Piciformes > Ramphastidae > Eubucco > Eubucco bourcierii. The sequence goes on from VWZE01018315.1 coordinate 270,340, forward strand.
CCTGTCAAAGTCACTGAGAGCAGATGTCCATTAAGCTCTACAATTTCCAAATCTCTTTGGGTTTCACTGTCAATACTTTTTGTGTTTCACCCTCACCTGGAAAGGCTGATTTTGATAGGAAAGAGTCTCAGCAGACTACCTACGTCCAAAATAGTTTTCCATATGTGAGATTATTTTAGTCAGTTTTCAGTTAAAAGGATCTGTTTTAGAATTTCCCAGAGGAGGTCCAGTAACAACCTTGATCAGCAGCTAGGAAAAAGCCAGGCTGCCAATGTCAGCATCAGACACGTACGTCAGGTTACTTAAAGGATTCGTGAAGAGCTAATCCAGAACAGGCAGGGGAAAGACGGGAACGTGTTGGGAAGGCTTTGAAGATGTACACAAAGGCAGTGGCCCTCAGTGATAATACTTACAGTGGAGTTGACATAACTGGCAGGCTCCCAGGTAGGTGGCATATTGGGAGGTGCATTCCAAGTGGAGGGACAGTTCTGGTCAATGAAGGCTGTATTCTGCACTGCTGCAGTACCTGGGAAGCCACTGGGGTAGTTCATGTTTTCTGCAGTTCATAAAAGCATAAAGACAAAACAAGGCATTTGCAACAGGAACAATACTAACACTTCTGTGCAGGAACACTGAATCTTTTCGAAGTGAGCCAGGCTAGAACTGACCTAAGCCTTCAGTGACTTCAGATAGCTTCAGGGTAGCAAAGCATAAAAACTTTTGTTAACAAGACTAACACTCTCTATTAGGGACCCACTAAGAAATTGCTATCAGGAGGACGGCATAAAGAGTTGGCAATCTCTCTACTGGAAACCACCCTTTATTAGCCACAGAACGTGCATGGCAGAGCCTGCCCAGACTTCACTGCCAACATACCTCAGCTCTAAGCACCCGAGGGATCATTGTGCTGCCTGTGATACTGTGGCCTGACCTTTAATTATTGCTTAGGTAATGCTAAAGAATTCTAGGTTGCTGCCAGTGTGTTTTGCGAGCCAAGAAACTCTAGCCTGGAAAAGTAATTGGTCACAAGAGGCATTCTGTTTCACACACTGGAAGGCAGAAGTCTGCCAGAAGGGAAACAAAGAAAATTGTGCAAAAAGATTTGTGTAATATTGTGGTCACAAGCATTTCTACTCCATCTCAGAATCTTGTATACTGACATTTCAAGCTTAATAACACCACATGAAGATTAGTCTTCTCATCCACCACATGCAGACACTGTTTATTGCTACAGAGCACCCAGTCAGCTGGAAACCGTAAAGTCGACTTAAGCAATGAATGTCCAGATGTTTATGGACAAGCTCAGCCTTTTGTTCCATAAAAGTTAAGAGAAAAAAACATGCTCAGTGATAATTCATATGCTTTATTTCATCCTACCTTCTGGGAAAGCACCATATTCATTCATCTCTACTGGACAATACATGTTGGAAAACTGGCTGTCGCAAGCTGCATTCCAGTCAATGAAGCTGTCCCAAGAAAAATCAAAAGCTGCTGTCAGAAATAACTCATAGAATTTCTGAAAACTGGTTTTAAAAGTTATTTACTATAAAGTTGTTGAATGCAAAATGTCTACAGCTGATGATGAGGCTTTTCACATTCTGCTTGCCACTTCTGCCAGTGTTTACTCTGTGCCAATACATAATCATAACTTCCTCACAGATTTTTTTTCTCCTTTGGCACGATGAGTAACCTGTAATTACAGCCACCAGAGTCCTGCAACACCTAAATGGGTATTGTGTGATTTGAAATAGAAGGATAGATGATGGTAGTGCAGTGGATGTGGTTTATCTTGATCTCAGGAAAGCATCTGACCCCATCTGCCACAGCATCCTTGCAGCTAAACTAAGGCAGTGTGGTCTGGATGTAGTGGTAGCGAGGTGGATAGTGAACTGATTGGAGGGAAGAAGAAAGCTGAGGTCAGTGGGACAGAGCCTAGTTGGAGGCCTGTGTCTAGTGGAGTCCATCAGGGGTTGGTACTGAGACCAGTACTATTCAATATGTCATCTATGACCTGGAGATGAGGGCACAGAGTGCACTGTCAGCAAAACTTAGAAAAAAGTGTTATCCACACTGTTTACATAAAACATAACTTACCTGTTGTGGACAGAGGGAGTTTCTTGGATCATGCATGGTATATTATTCTCCAGGTTGTAGTTTAAGCTGCTTGTCACACAGACTGGCTGGGTAGGCCACAATTCTCCTGTTGGGTAAAGACCTAAAAAGGGAAAAGGAAGTAAAATACAGAACAGCATGGTACTCTCCACAAACTCTGAATATCAGAATGACACTTGATACTCATATCCACAACACAGACTGTATGCTAGAAAAAAAAAAAAATCCAGAATTACTAGTCAATCTATTTTTACTGTGATAAATGTCTATATTTACACAAACCTTGAAATTTCTACTTGTTAAAAAAAGCCTTGGGCCAAGAAGCTGAAATTCAACAAAAGAGGGCAAGGAATCCTTACAAAGGATCTTTAAGTCATGAGCCACCAACACCAAGGCTGCACTCATCCTCACAGTAGGACAGAAAGCAGGGAGGTGGGTTCCCACTAGCCTCCAGCTAACCTCCACCCATCAGAAACCACTTCTGAAGGCCAACTGCACAAATGCAGCAGGAACTGTGCCGTTAAAAGACAAGAGCCTCTCCAGACCAAACAACAGATGAACTCGTTAGCCCACAGGGCAGATACTCATTGTGCTGCTCTCTATAGACTTAAGAGCCCGACTGCCCACAGATATTTGGTTCCTATCAAATGCAAGAAACAGGCAGCTGGAAAACTCCAAATCAGCAGAGACAATGGTTGCAAAGTTAGTTCTATTCCATTATTTTACATGAGAAATATCGTGAATACTGTTACAATGGAAGACGTTTAATCGGCATTTGGATCCTATGGACACAGGTTAAGTCTGGAGCAGAAGGGATAGCCATAAGGGGGGGTAGACAGCTCAGTCGTCCAAAGAACCTTGTGTCCTAAACAACTTTCAAAATACACCTCACCGTGTAGCCTTGTTCCTTTTCGGAATCCCACTCAACAAATCGGTGTTACTTCTTTTGAGATGTAAACAATGGAAACTCAAGATTTTTCATGGCCCAACCCAACCTCTTTCAGTATTTCTTTCAAAGAGAAAGTCCCAACTATGGAAATTTAGAGGGAAAAATGGTCATATCCGATTCGATGCCAAGCTTCATTTTAACACACCAACCTGTGCTTTTGATCTCCCAACCACATTACTTCCACACATAGATCTCAGCAAATGAACAGGAGGAAAAAGCAAACGATGTCTAAAATGATGCAAGTTTTCATTTTGCTAACTTGTTTAGAAGTGAGTCAGGTCTAAAAAGTTGGTGTATAAAAGTGTTATTAACCACATTACTGAAATGGTCTGATAAAGTGTGTAAAAAAAAAGACTCAGCTATTAATAAAGTAACTGACCTTTACTTTTGTCAGGATCTGCTGCTATGTCAGTGAAATTGGGACATAACGTTTCAGGATATTGGGGGATGCTGTTCATGTCTCTGCTGAATGAAAAGAAAATTTAATTTCTTAAGTCTAGACACATTTATGTTTCATAATCCAAAGTATGCAAAGGAAATTTACAGAGATGTAAAAAATATTCTAATGAACACCGTGATTACTATTGCTTTCCCACACTTTCTTGATTTTTCTAATTCTGAATTAACCCCTGCAATTTCTTAAAGCTTTTAAAAGATTTTCAATTAAAAGCAAACTACATGCAAAATTATTAAAATGAAGACATCTTTAATTACTCCACTTCTATTATTCAAGTATCAACCCACTGCAGATTCAGTCAACAGCTTTCATGTAAAATTGGAAAAGAAGCTAAGGTGCATGAAGATGAGCAGGACCTCTCATAATGTTTCAGTGCTCCCACAACTTTCAGACAGGTTTACTTCTGTGTGCATGAAGACACACAGGCACACGTGAACATCAATTTCATACTCATTGAATTCCATCAAATAAAACAGTCAAAATGAATGGAAAGGGAAGATTTTCAAGTACCAGAATCCCACAGGAAAAGGATTAAATTACTTCTGCTAGTGAAAACAGAAAGTCATGAATGAGAAGCGAAATGAAGATTGGTAGCAACAGAAATTTGAGATGCTATCTCTGTTACAGTAAAGAGGTAGTAAAGAATGTGGGGAAGGGGGAATCAATTTTCGTGCTGTATATCCTAGGAGATTAAAAGAACAACATTGAAAGAACAACATCAACTCGCAAGTGTCACTTCCACACTGCAATTTAAAACTATTATTACTTTACTCCAACTAAGTCATAATGGAAATGTAATAAATTGGGGAGATCTGTAAAAAAAAAATGAGGGGAAAAACAATTTCCTGATTTCCCCAGTTTTATTTTTCACTTGGGATTGTTTGCCATATTTCCCCAGTATGATCCACTTTGCATATATCTTTACATGTACTGAAAAACATACTTCTTCCAACGAGTAATTACAATTAGATGATCACAAAAAAACCCAAGAAAACAGGTAGGTATAATTTATCCAGCTGAGGTTGGTGTTGTTTCTTTAATGTCTTACAGGCGTAGATTCAAAATTTTTACCTGGTATTGCAGATGTTATGAGACAGATTTAAAGTGATAGGAGTTTCAGATGGAAAATCATTTTGTGAAATATTCTCTCCTAAAGAAAAGAATGACTGTGAAAATCAAAAGATCCTAAAAAAGGAAGTTTGCACAGAATATGCATACACACAAATAGAATGATCAGTGGTGTTTTCTCTCAGACTGGAATATCATCAACTGCATTCATTTTAAGGAGTGCTATCTAGGTCTACATGGTCTTAAATACAGTTTATAACTTAAAAGTGATCACTAAACTCTTAATGGAGAGGCCCCTTGTTACTATCAAATTCATTCTGAATTTGAAATTACTTTTTTTTTTTTTTTGGTAAGAGATATTACAATTAGAACAAACATAAAAGTCTAAAAGTCATGTACATGCAATTAATTATCTATTAGATTGCAGGTTCAGATACACCACATTATCTTTTGGTACGGTATAGTTAGATACATAGAGAAATACACATGTAAGTATATCCATTATGCCAAACAGCTTTTTCTGGGGTACTCAAACCTGAGGTTACTTATGTCACCTCAGTACTGTCTTTAAAGTTTAATTTCTAGGGTTATGTCAGTCTGGATAGTGATGGCAGCGACAGCATTTAGGCCTTCAACTACTTAAACAAAATTTTAAAAAACCTGCATTAATGAACCACAGTTCCCATATCTCATACCAGTCAAGTGGTTCAGGTCTGAACTGCTTAAATAGAGCTACCCAGGTCCAGTGTTCTCAGATCTGAACTGCTCTCATGCATTTCTCATTTGTGGGTTAAATAGCTGTAACATTTGAATGAGAATAATGTGATGGAACATAAATTCAAAGGCAGAAATTGCTTTCACTAGTGACTCTCCATCTTTCAATGAAAATTAGTTGTGCAGCTTCCTCAGTGTGGAGCCTGACACTTTCTCTGTAGCCTGACAGCTCATCTCCATCTCCAAAAAACCTGTGCGTTGATCATATTTTTTTCCCTTCCCCCAAGTACCAAGTCATTTAAATCTGTCCTTATGTTTCCGAGAGGTGCCCTATAGAAGGCAAGTGATGTGCCCCATGCCATGGCAGCCCTTTCTATTCAGAAGCCAGGCTGAAATTCTGCCCACTACTGTGCAGAGGTGATAGTTGCAGAACTTACTGGATTGAAGGAAATGCCTGTTAGTAACCACGGGCTTTTTATCTCCATCTGAACTGCTGGTACTGCTCCAGCTTCCCCAACTCCCACGACTGGCACGAACACTTCCTGATGAACTTCCACAGTCTGAGCTTGAATCAGAACAAAACTTCTCCAAACACTTCTTTTTTGACCGTTGATAAAAGCTTTCTAAATATGTTGGGAAAAAAAAAGTAATAAAAAACAACAACAAAAGCCCCAACACAAAACATCTAAGTAAGTCTTTCAGCTGAAGATTCAGCGGAAGGTCAACTAAAACCTGAACTCGCATGGATTCTCTGAATCTACTGATGATTGGATAGAAAATATTTACTGGTAGCCTCAGGATAAACACACCAGCCTCTACTATGAGGGACTTACAACCCATGTGATATCCCCAGCACAACTAATGCAAGTGAGGATACAGTGCAGTTGGAGGCAGTAAGTCTGAAACAGGAATCTTATTCTGTTTTCTGAAATATAAAGTCAATATGTCAAACATGAAACATATCCTGGCTGTAGGAATATGCATACTAAAAGCAAGTGACAAATGCTTCAAGTAATGAACACGTTAAGTGCTAGATTTTCTATTATTATCTCATCAGGGAGGCAAAGGAAAATAAATACTGATACTTTCTTCAACCCTCCTCTTCCCAAAAGCCAGGGAAAAGGAGTTGATTAAAATCTCAATGAAAAAGCAAGAATCAGGAAACCAAACTAGTGGTGTTCAAAAAACCACCTCTATTCTAATGACAGCCTTTGCAGTACTCTGCTTTAGCTAGTATCAGTTGTAATTGGAACACACAAGCAGACTGCCAGTCCTTTGCCAGCCTGATGGATTATGGCTTCAGTCTGATTTGTCTGGCGAATTTTATCACCAACCAACCTCACAGAGAAAGCACACAGAGTCCTTCAGAAGTGAGCAGGTACTACAGGCACTGCACCGTGCCAGTCCTGTCACAGTTTGAAAGGGTGAGAAGCGCAAGTCCCTCAAGGAAGGACTACAGTTCTACTGCCACAAAAGTCATGCCACATTTCTTCCCCTTTATACCCCAATTAAGATTACGTACCTGTATCTCCCTGTATGGACAAGCTTCCAGTTTTTTGGTCTGCTTTACAGTTCTCCCCGTTAACCTGAGGACACCAGGCTCTTATTCCAATATTTGCTCTTAGATCCGGCCTTTCAAATTCACTGCACATATGCTTCAGATCGCTCTGCTCAGGGACCCTAGTACAACCACACCCAGAGAAACATGTTTGCAGTTTACATTTCATCTGCATTTTCCCTTTTCAGGCACTAAACACTTAAACACACGTGACTATTGAAGCAGAATGCAGGGTGAAAGAATAGGTTTAGGAGTCTCATTCCCTAACTTTACAGAAAACTTCAAAAACCTTTCCCAAAATGCACCATCCCACCACTCAGCCTCCCACTGCTCAGGTGGAGAAGCAAAACAAAGTGTGTATGTTCAACTCCACTCTCTAAAGCACTTGCAGAAGAGTGAAGTGATAAACACAGTCTAGTACTGTATGAAGACGCACATGCATAGAAAAATGTGCCTGGTGTCTATTTCACTAGCATAATTATAACTGAAATAGATCTGAAGTGATCTTAAGTTTTTGCTACTAAAATTAAACTATCTGGATCCAATATTTTAATCAGAGTGTATTTACAGGAAATTAGTAACATCCAGGTGTCAAGTTTCTATAGGAAGAAAATGGTTACATCAAATTTCAGTATTTTACCCCCATTTTTTTCCTATGTACAAAGATGCAATTCCTGCAAAGATTTACACGTGGGCTGCCTTCCCACATAATGAAGAGTAATTTGCTTACAGTGACTTGGAACAGCCCCTTCAGATTTACAATCTCCTTGGTTAAGTCCACTGACCTCACAATAAAAATTTAGTCTGTGAAGTCTTTGTAGGATCATGACCTTAAGTCAAAGGGCAGGGGGATGGGAAGAAGGAGGATTTTCTCCCCACAAGCATTTCTAACTTATTTTTTAATAAGAATCCGAATAACCTACATATATATAAAAATCAAAAGTAGTTTACATCTGACTTCAGAATTGCATTTAAATCAATCTCAGGATGGGAAGAAAAAAAAAAAAAGATGACTCTCAAAAGGTGCTCTCAATGTTCTTTTGAGCCTAGTGCTGCTCTAAGTTTTTTAATCATAGGAAAAAACGCAAATTACCACCTACATATTTTTTTTCCTCTTCCAAAACTACTAGGAGACAACATTCCCTCAATTACTCAGTGTAGCAGATGATTCTCCTGAAGGTGGAACTGCTTCAATAATTTTGTTTTCCTTTTCCCACTGAAGAGAGTACACCACGGATTTTATCCATACAATTACAATGGAAAGGAAGTTCATCATCCAAACTTCAGAGATGGCAAATTTCAGACTGTAACTGAGAGCAACCACTGCAGTGCAGAATGGGGTGAGTCTGCACATGCAAAATTACAAATGGAAAATTGTACCCTTTTTTCCCCCCTCATTACACTCAGTACTGCATATTCTTAAAATTGAAGGTTCAGGCCAGGATTAAAGTGTTCATTTAAAAATAGATAAAACAATCCTGCCTAATATCCTATGCAAACCTGCAGAAACATTACAGCAGCTCTACATTTCTTCACAATTTGGTGAGGTAATACCTACCTTGTAGACATATTAACATTCTTCTTCTTATTTTTTCTAGATGTTCTATTTCTATTCCAATTCATATTTGGTAAATTTCCTTCCTTCTTCTCCTGAGGCTTCTTCTTCCTATACACATCTTCTTGCTAAAGGTAAAAAAAGGAGTTGAGACAATACAATACATTATAAAATGAAGTAAATGAACTCGCTGGATTCTTCTAGCTAAATTTCTCTGAACAAAAAAAAAAAAAAAAAGACCCAGATGCATAGTTATTTAGTGCCTTTCCACAGCACATCCTCTTTCCAGCACCATCAATTTCAACAGCTTTCCAAAACTCTGTCCTTCAAGACATCAACTGCTGATGAGAAAGCAATTTTTGAATTCCCAGTGTTAGCATTTTCCCCCCCTCACAGCATCTAACTGTGACTTTCAGAGAAATTTTTTAAAAATGGGGAAGAAAAAGGAAAGCAGTCATTAAAATTCCCAATGTGCTAAAACAAAAAAACATCTGCCAGATTTATGATCAGTTTGTGTGCAAGTTCAACAAGCATAAATCCTCCTTTTCCTCAGCAGCTGAGGGGTGGGGGAGGTGTTCATTTGAATTACAACTAAGGAAATTACAGGGTAAGTTAACCAACAAATACCAGCAAACTGAGCACCATCAGCCACACATAGAAAGAAGCTTGTAACAACACTTTCTAAAACAAGACTGGGTGCCTTTTCTGATATGTATTCCTCAAGCATGGTAAGCAATTCCTTCTTACACCTTTTAGCCACGGGATTCTCATCAGACAGACAGGAAACAAACCTAATCCAAATTCTTGGGTTTACCAATTACCAGATGAAATTCTTCAAGTGTTTGATGCTGTCCGCAATGAAGGTACAGCTCTGTGTTTACTGTGCTCAGAAACCAGGACAAAGAATAATCCTCCTCGGCAGCTTCCAAACTGTCTGCAAATGAGGTCTAATATGCCCGTCTAGGACACCCCCTCCCCCCAATCCCCAAAGTATGTTCCTACATCATTACTGTGGCAGACAGCAGGCATTAGATTCCAGCACGCTTGTGCCAGCTGACAATAATGAATCACAATAAGTCGTTCTATGAAGCAGCGTTAATACACAATGGATACGGGACAGCAAAACTGCACACTTCCTCATTCATCCGATTTACAGTTTCAGATCTATGGCTATATGTAACAGTCTCTACAGAGATGTACACAGCTCTGTGTGTATACATGTAAGCAACAAAAACATAATTTTAGATTCGAAAAGCAGATCGATCACAACACAAACCTCGGAAGAAGTAATCTCCTCCTTTGTGCAGCATGGAGTCTCTTCCTTAGGTCCTCTATTGATTTTTTTCTCTGTGGAAGGCTTCAGGTTGATCTGCTTTTTTAGAGACTCACAGTTTTCTGTTTCATTCCTGAGAGGCACTTGCTGGCTATTCCCTACAATTAAAAAGCACTGTTAGTTTGCCTGGGAGAAAAATTAATTCTCAGTCTTAACCATATTATTTTCTGCCTTTCTTCAGTAACGGATTTGTAGTGCTATCCTAAATACAAGGAGACTAACTTCCAGGCCACTGATGCTGAAAATATCAAAACCAAAAAAGCTAATGCTGTATACAAATTCCAATGGCAGCTGCAAAAACTAATTCTTTATTGACTCATGCTTGTGGGCACACCGCTCTGGGCAGATGGATATATTACCCAGGTCCTGTTCATCTCATCTAAATTTGAGCTACTTGGGTCCCAGGACACAAGTTCATAAAGTAGAATCTGAAGCCAGAGAATACTGGGCTAAATACCAGGTGGAGAAGAGACTTCAAAAAGAGGTAGATCAAAATAAGGACAGTATTTACTTGGCTCTCTATGTCTCTCCATTAAGCACCCTCTGCATTGACAATGAAGAAAGGGGAAGTAATCCTTTCTTAAGGATGAGTGGTACTTAAAAATTTATCTTTGAGAGTCTTGTGAAGAAGAACAACTGTTCTTGTGTAACAAACCTCAAGAGATGAAAAAATGTCAGGAAACATGTCTTAACAACTACATGAGTTGCTCAGTCAAGTCATAGTTTTCCATGTGGGCCCTGCCAATGCTGGACAGGACAGAATTAACTTTAGTTCTGACTGGTTTCCAGTATCTCAAGGTATCTGTGTTACAGCCACAGTGATCCACTACCCAGACTTTCAGAACCTCTGCATGAGAAATGTCACCACTTACTGCACTGAATTGGTGATATCCTCTAATGAGAAAGGCATACCCAAATGTGCTTATCATTTCCTATCTACCAACAAACTAAATCTTCCTAGGTCTGAGTCAGCCTCTCTCTTCCTTCCGGAGCAGGCAGTCACGATGATTGCAAAAGAAGCCCACGTGAATGAAATACCAGAGACACCAAGCAAAGGAGGCTCCTCTGTATTCTCCAGCATACAAACATGTGACTATCTCAGAGTCTGAAGGTATCACATGCTTAACCATGATTTCCACAGCCTGTACTCAAAATTATTTACCTGTGCCCATAAACACAGTTAAGACATTATTACCAATTCCCCTCCCCTTCCTCCTCCCACCCCAATTAATTTCCTAATTCAAAGCAAAGAACAAACAACAATGCTGTGTAGGATCGCATGAATAATCTCCAAGTACTTTGTAAATATGAATTAAATTATGCTGCTTCCACGTGAGACTGTTCATTTATTTCACAGATAACACAAGGGGAAGCGCAGGACCCAGGGTAACAACTATGCAGATCAGTAGGGCTTGAAATCCCTCTGTGATGGTTCACTCAATAAAACTCTGCCATGGCCACAGGAAATGGCGGTACACAGCGTTCAACTACTTCACCAAGTGCCTAAGCAGAGCCAACAGCTCCAAAAGATAAACTCTCCAGCTGCTCCTAAAATTTTGAGTTGTGAAGTTAAGGGGCAAGATTTTCCAGAAGTTCCACAATTTAAACAAACAAGAAAAAAAAAGATTAAAAAATAGAGCTATACAGTAACTAAGAGAAATCTTGGTCTGCTGATTCCTACAAAACACAGTTTCACAACACACTGATGTCAGTTTCTGTTATTTTAGGTGGTTTTATCAAAGGAGTTCTGAATACCCAGTACTAAACACATTTGTTTGGTGACTAAAAATCAGGCACTAGATATTCACTGCACTTGAAAAACTTCAAACTGGGATGTTTCTAAATATTTGACAGAGGGAAGTTGTTTCTTCTAAGCAGATCTGAGACATCAATTATTTTAACCATTAAAATGCTACAGCACAAGTTTTAGCTCTGTAAACAAAAGTGAATTTATGATTTATTAAACAACTTTTAATGCAAGGTGTTTCCTTAGAAACATGAACAGATAAATCACAGTGAGGACACAAGAAATACCACATCTGCTCATCTCACACAAAGAAAAAAAAATAATTTCTGATCTCAGTGAACTCAGTAGAAGATTTCACCCAGTAATTTCCACTGACAGAAATTGAAGGGAAAAAAAATTACCAGTAGGTTTCCTAGAAATTTCTTGCAGTTCCGGCTGTTGCTGAGGTGAATTTCTGGACAAGTGACTTTCAGGTAGCTTCTTGGATATCTTCACAGGACAGAACTCCTGTTCTTTGAGCTCAACTAGATTTTCTGAACTTTTAAGGTTAGTTTCCTTAGGAAACATACATGTTTGAATATCATCCTTCAGACTACATTCTGAAGAAGTATTTTTAACGAGAACTGTATTTTTCAGTGCACTTTCTTCTTTACCCAGAAAGTTTTCTGGACGAGTTAAATTCTTGTTAACATTTATGCCATTTGCATATTTTAGAGTTACCCAGTTCTCACTGACAACATCAGTGCAAATGTCCTCTTTTGGTGCTGAGATTTGGTTCTCTGCAATCTGATTTTGCTTCTCATCAGTAGCTGCAATGGCACTGCTAGCTGCTGTGTTTGATTTCTGCTTACTGTAGTAAACTGAACATTTGTGTTTCTTCTGAGAGTGGATGTAGGTTGCAGGACTCCTCTTAGCTGCATTCTGACTTCGGCTGGAAGAAGTGCCTACAGACAGGAAGCCCTTCCCTTTACCTTTATCTGAGGAACTGTAGGAATCCATAAATGTTTTGCAGCTTCCTCTGGAAAGAAAAATAAATTCAGTTTGTTTTTTTTTTTTAAAATCTATGAAGCTATTATGACCTGTTTTATGAAATATTTTGTAAGAAAAGAAAGGGAGGCATACTCAGAAGCCATGAAAATGCATGATAGCAGCCTAGAATATTCTGATTTCAGTGTGAGTTAAGCAAAACTCTTAAAAGTATGTGGTCAGACTTCAAACGCGCTTATATGCGTCAGTGGCTACAAACTTAACTGACAATCTAAAAGGGTCAGATATGAGGACGTGAATGTATTTTACCATTCTTTCCACAGCTGCTGCTCATGGTGCTTCCTCTACTTCCATGACACAATTTTTACCTTATTTACCTACCACTGACAATACACACAATTAATAAACCCTCAAGTTCTTCCACTGCTCTTTTGTGGAGATGAATATACACCACAACACTGAAAGTTCTCTGAAAGAGGTTGCTTGGAACACTCTTGCCTCTAAACCAGGCCACAGTAAAATTGGAATAAAACAGGTAGAGAAAAATGCAAAGAGACAGAGTAGCCTCACTCCACAATAAACAGGGTACAATAAAACGCAATTCATAAGAAAGAAAGAAATATTTTTACTTGTATGAATCAGAGCTGATTACATCAACGGAGTTGCTGTTTTGCTGCGATGAACTAGGGTTTGATCGCTGTCTTGATTTCATGAACTCTGCTAGAATATACTGGGCTTGCTGAAAGGCTATCAGAATCACTCCAAGCAGGGACAAACTGCCAAAGAAACAGATATTGATGTCTACAATTTCCAGGAGTATTTGGTGAAGAAATTAAAAAGCTTCCAACAAGATGTACTTTTCAAATATTTTCTGGGTAAATTTTAACTAAGAAGACAGATGTAAGAACTCAAAATATAGTTTAAAATATGTACATTTTAATGGTACTTTCCTCTTTTTTCCCCCCTTTGTAACTTTTGCTTGTTACTATCTCAATCAGATAACTCAGTCATGAGCTTTACAAAAAACCAAAATAGCTACAAAGAAAAAAAATCCATTCTAAAAAAACTAGTACTTGGAAGATCAGTTAATCAGACATGGACAATATATCATAGTATAATACTTATTGGTCATCTGAGTAGCTTCTGTTCAGTCATGATAGTTATGTCATTGTTTTCATATTTATTTAACACTGTCTCTTTCTGTTCCTAGACAAAATGTTGCCATAAAGTGGGCAACAAATTCCACCATACTTCCGAACTAAGACTGAAGCTGCAAAATACCCTCTCTTTCTCTCTAGTTTATTTGGTTTATGATACAGATACAAATTGATCAGAAGAAAAATCTCTGCAATTCACCAAACTGCTTTCTTACTCATGCAATATAAATTTTGTCAGCAGGAAAACAGAATGTGAAATTCTCTATTTTTTTTTTTGGTTCCCTTTAACCTTCTTCCATTTTATCTAGAAGCCTATAACACAAGTCATTATTATTGCTTCATTTGTATTATATTTTCAGTGTCAAAACAACAACAGAAACAGAACCACCGTGAACATCAGGATCTCAGTTAGATATGGACTGGCCCCCGTGTGTATTACCATGACAGTTACATTCACCCCTTGTTAGTACTGCAGGAATTCAGGGTTGGTGTGATAAAAGCACTGAGTGTCATCTATGACAAGCACAATATTCAGTTCGCCCTGCACTATGTGAAAGGTTACCAAAGAAAGACAAAGAAGAGAATGTGTGTTGGAGTAGAACTCTCAACTGTTGCATAAAAGTACAGTCTTCTTAAAAGCAATTTGCCACGTGGAAGCAATGACTCAGCTAACATGAGCCCATGCAGATGAAGATACATGGTGTGTCTAGCAAAAGCTAACAATTTTTTTTTTAACAAAAAAGAATAAAGAAGCAGAAGGAAAAACAGATCCTCCCTTGATTGACTTATATTTATAAATAAAATTTATACCAATCTTTCAGAAATACCAAAAGATGACCTACTAGTTTGCTTGATTTTATTTATAACATTCAGATACTAGTATCTTACATGTGTATCTCTACTGTGGGGGTAGCAGCTCTCTAGCAAGGGGGATATCCATTCCTGCCCTTTTTCTTTAAAGCCTTAACATGGAAGTTTATTAGGAGAAGCAGCCAAAAAATGCTTGACAACTTCATCACCAGCTACTGCATTACTGCATTATGTCCACGATGTCACAGTCAGTTGACAGGACTCCTGTGAGGCAAATGCGGTAGAGATTTAGCCTGCGACCACTAAACATCTAACACAAGCCAAAGTACTTGCTGATCTTTCACTGGCAGGTCGCTTCTGAACTCCTGCAGGGGCCCAAAAGGCATTACCTTACAAAGAGGACAGTGAGCCTCCAGAAAGACTCTTCCCAGCTGGGTCCTGGCACCACGTCTGCACATAGTGGTAACAGATGGTGAGGAAGAGTTACATTGAGTGTGAAGTGGAACTCCAAATCAGCAGCAGTCACCAGTGTAAGCTCCCGGATTACCCATGAAGATGTAAAGTCTGGAGTGAATCTGTCAGAAAAAGCAGACAGAGCTCATTTTTCCCATTGTTGGGCTGAGTGTAATGTTATGGTCACACTTTTCCCCCAAAATGCAAAGTAACCTTGGCTTAATAGTACCTAGAAAAAGACAATTAAGTAAGTGACCACTGTCTGGTTAGACTTTGATGGTATTAGCACCTAACAGAGCAAAGACTTTGAGGTCATCTTCAAGCAGCAAAATACATGTTTTTACTGTGCCTCATCACAATACTCCCATTACTATGACTCATTTTCCTTTTCTCAAGGAGGTGCACATGATCAACTCATGCTAACCAAAACACTCTTTACCAGAAGCACAGTTGTCAAGCACACAGGATGCATTACTTTAGAAATAGCCACTACTAGAGTAAGTCTAGATCAAGGCTGTAAAGGTAGGGAAGGCAAAAGAAAACATCAGATTTGTCTCTTCTTTCATTTATTTCTCTATCCCATACCATTACTGTATTTGACTTGCCATGGGTACTGGTAAAAGGTATGACTTGCTTTTCCTGTCACTAGAGGCTATTAAACCACAGCTACTGTAATACAGTAACAGTAACTCTACTTGACTTTCACTCAATGAGATTTTAGTAAGAATCAGTCCTACACTATGTTAGGAAAACAGGAACAATTCCTGGTCAGGCTTACTTATGCAATCAGCTAGAGAACACCAATCAACCTAAAAAACCAAACCATCAACAAAGCATTTCTTAATCTTTTATTATAACAACTCTTTTGCTTTAATTTACTACTTCATAATGCACTGATAAAGCATGTGTGCTGCTTTTTAAAAATAATGGAGTCTTATAAAGAAACATTTTATTATTGTGTACGAGTGTGCTACTGGAACGTCTCTTACTCAAATTAATTATTTCAAAATTCCCCTTAATGTATCAGAAAATTTGTTAGCTGCTTACACAATGCTGATCTCCCGTGATGAGTTTTGAGCTAGGAAAAACTCCTGACAGTCTAACACTTCAAATCCATATCCCTGGCAACTGTAACCATTGATTTTCATTGATGAAATTGTTATAGGAAGAGGCCCAATATTTTCTACTTTGAAGTTCTTCGTAATGGATAGAATTTGCTTGCTGTCTTTCAGTTCTTAAAGAAAAAAGCAAAACAAAACACACAATTATTTTACAATTATTAAAATTAAAAATGCTTTAAAATTATTTTTGTAAGTTCATAAATAAATTGCCAATTTTATTTTCAATAAAAATTCGGATGCGACCAATAGAGACTGTTTTGCAGTACTGCATTTCTAGAAATTCTAATTATCCTCAGTCAGCATTTAAAGAAAACAGAATCTAGCCTCCTTATGATCAAGCTCTTTGGCTTTTGATATTTCAACAGTCTGTTTACTTAACATTACCATACCATTACTATAGACTAACACAGCCAACTACAAAATCAGAGACCTGTTTCTTCTTACTCACGTCGTCTGCAGTCCATTAGTGTAGCTTCTGGCACCTTGAATCGAAGGGATCCTCCTGCACCAGGTAGTCTTCCCCCTACTTTAAGCAATTCTTTGGCTCCAAAGCCTTCTACATTGACTACGTCCAGAACAGTTAAGTTGTTTCTGTCAAAATATTAAAATCAAGCAATTGGCCACTAAAATGCAAAAGAAATTTGAAAAATCATGACTTTCCTCTCTGGGTGCCAATCCAAGACAACGGTGTTTCAGTAATAGAATCACTGGCAACACTTGGATAAGTTTCCCCTAAATACAGACAGGGTGACACCAGAACTGGTGAATTTCACACAGTGAAGGAGTAAGTCTTGTGACCACTACATCAGATAACAACAGTACCTAGTGAAAACAATTGCTTCTTTCAGAAACAATATTTTCTGCCAGAGATAACCAATGCACATGAGACTCAGTGGATAATTAAATCCTACCATTATGGAGTTCGGTTGAAAACAGCAAAACCACTTTATGTGTTGTGTTGCTCTCTCAACTCCAAACAGGCTCAGTAAATTCATATGCATTTTATCAAGAGCAGAAGACTATTTTCAATGACTAAGCCACAAGGCACAAACACCCTTTATGCAACTTTTATAAAACTGGAGGTATTCTAACATTCACGTTTTGCTCCAAGACTTAGAAATTCACTTTTACACTGAGTTGCTTCATTCTCACAACTGAAACTTTGCTTACCTGATTAAGATAAGGGAAGACACTCTTTTGTAATCAACCGGTGTAAAAATTACACCAACTTTTCTGGTTTCCAGTGGCTGCAAGTTTAGCCAAAGCAGCTCAGAACTGCATTTCTCGTTGATGAGATCCTCTTGACGTGCATTCTGTTAAACAAAAATGCACTTCTTACTTCACAGAAAATGTGTGTTTAAAGACTCAAAGTAAAGCAAGCACTGCATCCTTACTTAGCACCATATAAGATATTTTTGGCAAGGTGCAGTAACTATCTTGTTATACAGAAGTCTTTCAATCTGACAACATAAAACTTATATGGAATGCAGTACTTCAGTTTTTTAAAACAGCTTTTATTTGTTCAGATGGAAAAGAGTTTATATAATCTCTTTCATATTCAAGGAATCCAGAAATACTTCACATCACAATGAGAACAGGCAGTATACTGATTGCACAGGCAAATGTTGCAGCTATCATATCCTCAGCATAAGACCTGCAAGTTTATTCAAGTGATAAAGGGACTGTTGGCTAGTATGTTGATCATTGGAGTCACTGGAAATAAGCCACAGTGAACGCCCTACCATATTAACTGAAGATCAGAACTACCAGAAGTTCACTGAGTCTGGAAATAATATAAATTCATTTGGCTTTTTGTTTGTTGATCGATGGTGTGTTTTCTGTTCATTTGTTTGGGGAATTTTTAGGGTGGTGGTTAATTTTGTTGTTTTGGGTTGGTTTTTGTTTTTTTTTTTTTTTTTTTTTTTTTTTTTTAATACTGTTGCTTATTTTTTCACCTGTTAAAAAAAAAAAAAAATCCCTGAAACTTCCTATTCCAGAATTGGAGGTCTCCTCTTAGAAAGGGTGATCAGACACCCACAGCCATCCAAAAAATCATAACCATTACAAAATGGACTCTGTTTTTTTTTGTTGTTTGGGTTTGGTTTGTTGTTTGGTTTTTTTTTTTTTTTTCCCAGCTGATGGTTGTTGTCAGAGTTCTCTGATCTTTTTCAAATGTTTTTATTCTTAGTCTACTTTGTGACAATGTTTCAGGATCTGTATTTAACAACATGTATTAAAAAACAACCATGTGTGGCATTTGCAAGCTCTCTACTAACAAAGATACACATGGACTCAAAAATGAGCCAAACAATTCACTACACATGTATATTAAGTGACTAGGGAAATGATGACAAACCCCCAAAACGTATATACTAACAATTAGTGATTTGGCCAAAATCCGTTTTGTATGTGCTGAATACCTATCTAATCATACATGTAACCTCTGGGTTTTCAAGTCCCTAATGAAAACCAGATAACACACAGCGACATAACCATCTACCTCTATTTTTCCATTTGCTAAAGATTACAGCATATGTGACTGAAAACTTAGTCCTAGCCATGTGCTGGTGGAAATACCTTCTCTTCCTCAGCATGTGCCTACAGGTTGTGATTTACGAACTGCTGTCTTCTCTCTTTTACAGCAATTCTTACAACTGCTGCCACAAAAGGCCACTTCAATTAGCACAGTAAACAGCCTTTTTTTCTACAAGGCACTGAACTTCCAATACCATCTTAAAGCATATGTACACTATGTATCTACATAGGGCATTAAAGATGTGATTGCAGCATGCCCAAAAAGCAAGGAAAATAGGGGATTTCTAGGCTTTTGCACAAACTGGAAGTACAAGAATAAATTCTCCAGGTACCCTGGATGGTACTCCAGTCTGATATCAGAATATGCCAGTATCCCTTGATACACCATCTTCTCTACTTCTCTTATCCATGACACAATAGCTCAGGGTATAGCCACTCAGCACTGGTGTGGCACCATCAACTGTTACTACACACATTAAAAATGAGGCAATGGGAACCAGAGAGAATCATGGCATTCCAACTTGAATCCAGCAGCTGCAGTGAGACTGAGGGAAAGTTATCTCCTCCCTTTAACTAGCAGTCTGTATTTCCCTCTACTAAAAAGATCATAGTCTAGCTTTGGGCTCAAAAACCTGACACTTCAAGGTTAGCCTAGTGCTCTATCAAAGTCCCAACACAGAATGCAAACAACAGCCTCCTAAACAGTGACACATAAGCATGCAGGCATAGCACAGGTTCCCTCTCTATAGTTGTTTTCAAAACAGACTCAAAATTTGAAAAAAAAAACCCAAAAAATTAACTGCAAAGATATAAGCCTGACAAATAATCAAGAAAAACTATTAAACTGCTTAAACTAGCACTTGGGAACAACTCAGATGCAACATAGCTTAAAAAAAAAAAAAAAAAAAAAGGCTTTTTCTAGTGCAATAAACCCACTTTTCCTATCAAATTGAGTCATCTTACCTTGTGGGAACATTCAGTCATCAGTCTGAATTCAGTGGTTGTGAAGTTAATAGTTTGAGCATTTATTCCAAACCTAAATAAAACAAACGAAAAAATTAAGCTCCTCAAACCCAGTCTGTCAGCAGCACAGTGACATTTATTTTTAAGTGAAGAATACTTTTTAAATTATTTTTTGACAGATGTGAAATACAGTGGAAATGTGATACTGTTCTTTAACAGAATACACTACAAACCAGTCTGATGTGAATTCCACACATCTGGAAAGCATACAAATGGCCAGGCATCTTGGATCTCTTAGCATACAATAGTACAAGAGATCATTATCAAGAAGCACAATTCTAAGCCACACAAACACAAATTCAGTAAAGCCTTTTCTGCCTACATAACTGTTAAGAAATAATCATCAAATCTCATCACTTACTCAAATATTCCTTGTTCTGCTCAGTATTTGTTTGGGACGAATTAATGTTTTGTTTCATATACCGGACAAATTGAATTCACTTACAAGCAGTTGATCATTTGCCTGAGAGCAAATTATAAGTATTTGGCATTAAGATATCAAAAACAGACATAAGAAAACCAATATTCATAGATCAGTTTAGGTTGGAAGGGACATTAAAGATCATCTAATTCCAACCTCCTTGCCATGGGCAGGGACACCTTCCACTAGACCAGGTCCTCAAGTCCTTATTGTGCAAAGACATTTTCAAGACGATTACCACACTTAATGCATTTGTAAATGCTGCAGTGTTACCACAAAGCTAGCAAATGGTTTCAACAGAAAATCTGTACCATTACACTTAGGTATCTGCAAGAACGTGGCCAGGACCAGGGAAGTGACTGTCCCCCTGTTCTCAGCACTGGTGAGGTCACACCTTGAATACTAGGTTCAGTTATGGGACCTACACTCCAAAAAGGATGTTGAGGTGTTGGAATGGGTCCAGAGAAAGACAATGAAGCTGGTAAAGGGTCTGAAAAACAGGTCTGGTGAGGAACAGTTGAGGGAGCTGGGATTGTTTGGTGTGGAGAAAAGGAGACTCAGGGGAGACCTTCTGGCTCTCTAAAAGTCCCTGGAAAGAGGTTGGAGCTAGGTGGGTGTTGGTGTCATCTACCTAGTGACAAGTGATAGGACAAGAGCAAGCAACTTCAGGTTGCACCAGGAGAGACTGGATGCTAGGAACAAAATTTTTCACTGAAAGGGTTGTGAAGCCCTGGAACAAGCTGCCAAGGCAGTAGTTGATCCACCACCCCTGGAGACATTTAAAAACTTTGTAGATGTGGTGCTGAGGGACATGGTTTAGTATTGGGCAAATGGTTGGACTTGGATGGTCTTTAAAGTCTTTTTCAGTCTAAATGATTCTATGACAGCTGAGGAGGTATCTCTCCAGTAAACAAACAACAAATGCAACAAATGTATGGTTATTTTATGAATATATATAAAATATAATATACACACACACACATACATATATACATATATATATATATATACACACACACACAAAAGTAGATCTGAGGCTTCCACTTACAATGAAGGACACCTAAGCATCTGTAAAATTTCTGTTATAAAAGACCAGTGGACCTCCAGTCACTGAACTGGAAATTCACTTTTAATTTTCTGTGACATTAGCTTAAAAGAATCAACAGTCAGGAGACATGATTTCTGTAAAACCAAGATATGTGTAAACAGAGTGTGCAAATTCAGAGCAAATGTAATTTCAAACCACTAGAAGAGTCTATGTGAAAACTGTATATATTATGCAAACAGATGGAGTTATTAAAGTGCATATATATGCACATACACACACATAGACACACACACAGAGGTATGTAAAGAAGTTAGATTATAGCAGCAATTACATAGTCGTTTATATTCTAAATAAGTACCTTACATCTAGGCATGCGAGTAGTCCCCACTGGCCCCAACCAAGCAAACAGTCCTACTAAATACAGTTATTCAAAGTTACATGTGACAGTCAGGGGTTTATTTTATACCATACCTTTTTATACTATTCATCCAACTCTTATCTAGATTTCTCATTAGATCTTCTCATTTCTAAACCAGAAAGTTCAACATAATGCAAAAACATTTCCTTA
Organism: Eubucco bourcierii; assembly: GCA_013396675.1. Lineage (NCBI taxonomy): Eukaryota > Metazoa > Chordata > Aves > Piciformes > Ramphastidae > Eubucco > Eubucco bourcierii. Next base: position 291,956 of record VWZE01018315.1, read on the forward strand.
GTTGACCTTAAACATTTATGGTGGGGGTCTTGGGTCCTCAGCTGTCATTTTTTTTCCTGGCTCCTGCTTCTTCTAACAAGGGGATTTTACCTATGAAAAAGCTAAAACATCCTTTTCTGTTGGAAAAAAGTTCTTTCCTACTCAGTCTACAGATTCTGTACACTTGGCAACCAGTTGTGCAAGGAGATGCACATCCCTAGTTCTGCAAGTCGCTCCTCTCACCTGGGCACCTTGCACAAGCTTGCGCAAAGCCTTGGATCTTAAAAGATGACCAATTATAGTCTACAGCTGCCAGATAAACTTACTGAAAACATGCTTAGTTTGATTTTATGAAGAGCTGTGCATCATATAGGGAATCACAGAATCAACCAAGACCTCTAGGATCATGGAGTCCAACCTATCACCTAACCCTTCTAATTAACTAAAAGCCACTCTGAACATGATTATATCTTCCAAAATAGGTCAGAACACTGTCTCCACCTCAGGTACACTTTGAAAAATTAAAACAAGCAATAAGCAATAATCGTAAGGCATGGCAAATACATCTTTTACAAGTCAAAACAATATCCCTAGACAGTTAGACTCGTTACCATTTGTTGAGCAGACTCAATGAAGCTTGGGGATCAGGGTAGTAAGAAAGAGGCAGAAGCTGCAGCGTAACTGGGAAGGATGATGGGTTTCTTAGTACGAAATATTTTACCTAAAGAATTTGGAGGGGAAAAAAAAAAAGTTTAAAAACTACACACTTGAGAACTGCAAGGCAAAACAATTCAGTACCGGCAATATGATCTGCATTTCAAGGGATTCCAATCTGTTTTCTGTCTTAATGCAATATACTCATACATGTGGAAAACTGCCTGGACCAACAGACAGGCCACCACACTGTCACCATTTGATAAAAGAGAAAAAACCCCAAACAGTTAAGAGTGCATGAAGAATCACATGTACAAAAATACAGATCTCCTCCACTCCCAAACAACCCTTTCGTTTGAATTTTGATTTACACAGGCAGACGTAAAGAAAGCTCTTCCAGAAAAGAAGGTGAAGTTAGTTAAGCACCACCCTTTCTTACAGAAGTGTGAAGTGCAAGCAGGTTATATGCATTACTATAATGACTGGCAATTAAAAGTCATGAATGAAACATTAAGATAATTCACAGTATGTGCATATAAGAACTATCTCCATGTGACTGGTTCTAGCCCAGGCTAGGTGAGTAATGACCTAAACCTGGTGAACAAGAAAAAAACAAGTGTCATTGTGGTTGGAAGATGCATTGCTTTGCTGATCTCTCAAGCACATATCTCTTGCAAATGTTTTACTCACTTCTGTTATGTAAGACAGTGGCATGACCCCAGATGCATCATTACTGACAGTACATCCTATCTCTAGTCCCAAGTTCATGTATTTTACCACAATCATGTACCTTATAAAATGATGCAATGACTAGTTAACACCTACACTGCTTTACTCCTCTCCTTGTATTAAAATACTGTAACTGATGGCTAGACGTCTTGTCAAAGAATCAAAGGGATACAATCTGATGTCTTAGATTAGATTTCAAAGCACCCATCTACAAGTAGTATGAAAATGCTAAGCATCACCAAATATTAACTGCAAAATTTGCTAAACAAGCTAACCATACATCAACTAAGAAAAACTGTAACAGCAGCCATCCTTACCATACTGTTTTTAACTGCTGTGGCACTGAAGTTGAGTGTAAGGCCTGGCTCTGTAGTCAGCCGTGGCAAGAAAAAGGCAAAGGACTCCTCTTTAGGTTTCTTCTGGTAAATGAAGTGAGCCAATCCTAAAATATTTCTCTTGCTTTATTGGCAAAAACAGAAAGTTTTGTTAATTTCTTTTTTTCTTTCAAATAAAACCCAACACTCCCCACTATGATTTGCCCTGACCTCTTAATTAGTGAATGAATCTTTCCTTGAAAATGTTCTTCATAACTGTAACCTAGTAGTAGTGAGTCAGTGTAACTTATGTACATCTCTTCAATCTCCACTTTTCCACTTGCATCACAACTCTTGTTTTCATAGCTCTGACACACCATCTCTATAAGACCTACAAGATCAGTCTACAAGACTGAGAAAGAATTGCTCAGTAACAGCAACTGCTTCCTCCCCAACATCCCCAGTATGCAGTATCCATGAGGCCAGGGACTAAAACCTTTAAAACCAATTCAAAGATATTGATCAGGATCAAAGACTACTAATAGGATCTGTCGATGAAGGACTCACACAATTCCATAAATGATACAGTAAAACATGCTTTGACTGCTTCTACACTATGTAGCTGTGGTGGTGGTGTTATAGTCAGAACGTTATTTACATTCTGAAGTTTGGGCATGTGAAATGTTTATTTATGGTTGGCAATGCCTTGAAACAGAAGCTGGGTGTTTGGGGTACTCTGGACTCCAGTTGTTTTGAGGTAACTAAGTACACGAAGGGCAAAAATGTTTGTTCTAATTAAAAATACTTTGGAACAGCAATAGTCTTTCTTACAACAGTATAGTGGTTTAAATTAAGAAACAAAACAGATTCTGTACAGACCTGCAGGCTTCTCCACGTCTTACTTTTTGCCACCTCTCATAAAGGTCAGTTGCAAGTTCAGAATCCACATCCCAGGCAGAGCGGTTCAGAGAGAGGCTCTTCTGCCAGAGCAGATTTGCTAAAACGGTAACAGATTTTTCATACTTTAGAGAGGTAACATTCGGTCCTCCGTCGATCTACTCCCCAACACAAAAAAAACAGTATCTGCAGAGGGTGCTGACACACAAAAAAGGCAACCTACTTTTCCTCTTCAAAGCAAGTATATGTGAGGGTATATGTGTATCTATCTATTACTGTCCATACCTGATTTGCTTAAAAAACAAGTACTCTTTTGTTCTCAGGGATGTCACACAGAGACAGCAGCTCTACAAGCAGACCAGAGTATGGGTACAGGCTTTACAGGCTGCAGCAAACCCTTTTGACTGTTCCCGTTTCTAATGGCTACCACTGAAAAGTCATTATGAGTAGACTTTACACAGAACTCTCCACTGATGCCAATGAAGTACCATGATTATATACTGTTCTCTGAACAGTAGTATAAACAGCAATATCAGGGAGCAACACAAATCTCATAGTTTGGCAGAAACGTTGTTTTCATTTTAGATTTTCTTTTCAAGTTGCCAATAATTTTCTCAAATTCTTAAGATCAAAACTGTAAGGCCTAAAGATTAATTCCCTTTATAAAGTTATTAGTTAAAGCATTTTCACATAGCCAAAAGGACTTAGAAAAACATTTTGTGGAAAGAAAAGAAAAATGGTTTATTTTGGAAGTATTTTATTTTATAATCATTTGCATTTAGAGTAACCAGTTGAGATTGATGGCGACTGGACTAATCCATCTTCAGGTCAGCAGTTTCAGGTTTGTGTCTTAAGTCTTCTCTAGCTAGCAATACTAGTATCCTAAATTATAAAGATAGAATACCTGTATGTAAAGATGTGATTACATCTATTATTGGAATGAAAAAAGAGTAAGCAACAAGGACTCACTTGTAGCAGAAATACTCCTTTATATAAATTTCGGAAAAAAACCCACTTGCTTCTAAGATATGTACCTGTGTACATGTGCATATGCATCAGTAATTCTTCAGGAGGTCACTCCAGTTCTCCTTTTTACATCTGACTGACTTCTATTGACTTCTTCATATGAAAATACATTTTAGGACAGCGTCTTCTTGGAAACACATCATGGGAGCACTCACGTACTCATTTAAACCCTACAGCTGCCTACTGAAATTCCTTAGTGTGCACAGAATAAAGAAACCCCACTACTCTGAATCAGTTTTCATCATATTCAGCATTCTTCAACCAGTATCATGTCCATGATATTGGTATGTAATAGTATAAAGCACTGTATTTTCGTAAACAATAGTCAGGTACTTAAAACAGCTCCTGGTATTGCAGTATTTAGAGATGCATGCCTCAGTTCCAGAAGGAATGAGATTCCTTCTTTCTGTTTCACACAGTAGAGCATTAAGTATGCCATTTTTATAAACCTGCCAAAATGATCTTTTGTAGAAATCCATGACAGTATTGCTGTGAGAAACAGATAAAGAGAACGCCTAGAGATCTGTCTAAATATAGGATACTGGTCAAGGTTTGTCTTTTGTTTTCCATCAGACTCAGATTATTCATATTTTCTAATCATTGTGAGCTAGTTGAGAGATTTATTCCACCTCAACATATCCAGTGAACAGGTAAAGAAAGCAAGCAACATTTGAAAACTTCTAGAAGAGTCTTAAATGTTAAGTAATAAATAGGTAAATTTCAAGACTGAATGGAATTAGAGGTCCAAGATATTGCATAGTGTACTCAGTGGAGGTTACTCAAAGCTGTGTATATACTCCCAGAAAAGTGGATGTTTTTAAAAGACATAGAATTAAGTACTTGCATGAACAATCTCAATATTCTCATTACAAGTCCTCTTACATTAAAATTAATTTTTTTAAGTAAAACTACTGCCAGATGCCTACAAAAAAAAAACATGGACAAGCCTACCTGCATCGGACTTTCCCAAGTAACACTGAATATCACAGTGGGCAATCACTTCAAAATGAAGATCTCCCTGCTGGAAAATCAAAACAAAAATTATAATGGACCACATGTGACAAAACACAAGATAAATTCCAGTTTCTCAGTGCATGATTTGGATGAATCAAAGAGAATAAAGATTGCCTGGAGAACTGCAACTCACTGCTGTTTCAACTCTGGGGGCTTAACTTCTCAAGCTACAGAATGGTTTCACAGAATGCTCTCATACTGAGTTCTTTCGGGACTAATAGATAGACTTCTATTCTAAGAGGTTGTTGCAGTTTGGTTTGTAGTGTGTAATACTAATTCAACACAACCGAATACAATACCTTGGACACAGCTGAATATATCTGCAGAGGTATTTCAAACATTACTCCCACATTTGTAGCCAAATAAATACTAGAAAGCACATTTGTTACAGTGTCTTTTGCACTGAGCTTCAAAGAAAATACATTCCAGCAGCCTGGAGGTAGAGTCAAAGGTTCGGCAAAGTTCAGAATCTAGAGAGAATCAAACAGCTGAATTAGAATTGGTATAGTATTTCTGATGCAAGTGATACCTTTAAGAATGTAAACTTTCTCTTCCTTCGTGCTTTTGCTGTTCTTGCACACACATGTGCACATAACTGATCCATCCTATCTAAATATACAAAGAACCAATTAGATGCTTCTATCATGTGCTTATTCATAAACCAGATCTGTCTGGTTTAAATCAAGCAATTGTGCGAGTATATTACTGGCTTTGCCTTTTAAACTTCAAAGCTCATCTATGTACTAAAGACTTCCATTATAGCCTATGAAGAAACGCTGAATCCTATGGAGCACAAATGCTGCAGTGGTCTGTAATTTGATGCATCTGCAGCTGCCAACCCAAATGAAAGATCAGTTGTTAATAGAACAATACAAAAAGCAAGTTGGACAGTAAATAACGTCTATTGAAAGAGTCAGCTTTTCAGGACCTATGACTTACAGGCCTACATATATCTTTGTTTTGTGATTTATTTCAATCAGCTTTGAGAACACCAAGTACTTCAAAGAACTTTTTTCGTATGTCAAGTGCCATATCCTTAAAGACAAAATATTGTATGAAGTGAAAACAAAGCTTACCTTTAAAATGTTCTTTGTTTCTCTGGCTATGAAGACTTCATTCAGTTCAATGCTGAAGTCAAAATTGTTTGTAAACCATATGGACCAAAATCCTGAAGTATTACGATGTGGTTCTATATGAAACAATGCTGCAGAAGGATCTATGTCAAAATACCTGTATATAAACACAGAAAAAATCTTAAGAACATCTGCAATTGTCCTTGAGCATGAGTGGTCTGCGCATAAGGTAACTGTAGCATTTTTGCATAACAAGACTCTTTTGAGGTTTTTAAGGAGAAAAAACACCATTATTTCCTTTGGAATACTTACATAAAATATCAGAGGAAAAATTTACAAGAACAATGTCAAGGAGGTAGGCAGGTAAATCACTCTACCCTCATGCCATGCCACAGTACAACATGGCCTACCATTCTGTGATGTGGTAGTTTGTAGAAATTGGAAAAGAAGACTGAGATAAAGACTTCATATTTTTTCTGCAACAATTCTGCTTCAGCATCAGATTAATAAGGATGGTGGAAACTTTATCGTAAAGTGAAAGCAGCATTGATATATGAACTGCCAAGGTATATCTTTGCTGAAAGTATTCCTGGATAAAATATACAGAACTATTGCTTGAAATGTCACAGGCCTATTTTGGCAAATAACAGAGCAACACTAAGAACCACATAGGATGCCGGAGCTGGAAGAGACCTCGAAAGATTATCCAGTCCAACCCTCCTGCCGCAGCATGATCACCTATACCAGCTCACACTGGAACACATCTAGACCTGTTTTGAATATCTCCAGAGAGTGAGATTCCACAAGCCCCCTGGGTAGTCTGTCCCAGTGTTCCATCACCCTCACAATGAAAAAAATTCTTCCTCATGTTTACATGAAATTTCCTATGCCTCGACTTTCACCCATTGCCCCTTGTCCTTGGACATCACCAAGAAAACCCTGGCTCTCTCCTCTTGGCACTCACCCTTTACATATTTATAAACACTGATAGGGTCATCCCTCAGTCTCCTCCTCTCTAAACTAAAAAGCCCCAGTTCTTCCAGTCTCTCCTCGTAAGGAAGATGCTCCACTTCCTTAATCATTTTTGTGGCTCTGTGCTGGACAGCTCCCTGTCCTTCTTGAACTAAGGGCCCCAGGACTGGACAAAGTATTCCAAATGCGGCCTCACCAGGGCAGAGTAGAGGGGGAGGACTAACCATACCCCTTCTAATACACCCCAGAATGGCATTGACCCTCCTGGTCACAAGAGCACATGAAGCCTCTTCATCATCCTTGTAATCATTCCATGACAACACAAGCTAACCTCATCTTCTAAAGTAGGGTACAATATTATTCTTATAATACTGATGAATGCTAACAAATGAACAAAACTCCACTATCAACCTACCCTTCCATCACAGGACAGGAAAGACAGGCTTTCAGCATTGTAGTGCCTTCCAGATGATTGTTCTTTTTGTCAGTGTAAGGACTTTCACTGTCACAGGATGCAACTGGGCAAAGAACAGACATACAGAATACTACTACACCAGCCAGAACAAAAGCAAATCCACCACTATTTTTGTATGAGTACTTGGAAGAATACTAAAACAGGAATCATTTGCTGATTCAATTCTCACACAGGTGAACAAAGTACCTAATTGCTTACTTTCAGAGGTTCCAAAACTTACTTCAAGAAAAATGTATGAATGCTACACGCTTTAAAATAAAAAACAAACATGCACAACAAGGTTGCAAAGAGCAACCTGATCAATTTTAACCACATGTCCCTGGCACAGCAGTCCTAATTATCTGTGCAAACTGCCTCCTTTTAATAAATGAAAAACTGTTCTGGAAAAAAAGAATCACTGAACATATAGTCTCTTCTTTCTTATTTGTCCTTTTCTACTAGGAAAAAAGAAGTCCCCACGTCATTATGCAAGCAGCCTGTTTCACAAACGTTTAAAGTCTATGTACTGCAGTCTAGTGGTCAGAATGAGAAACAGGCTGCAGTCAGGAATGCTTAAATGTAAATCTTCACTTTCACAAACACGTCTGGTCGCAGGCAAATCTCTTCAATGATCCTGCCAAGAGATGTCATACAAAGCGACCACCCAAGCTCAACAGCATTTTAGAAAATATACTGGAATGAGAAAAATAACCACAAATTGTAGAAGGATGCTGAAAAAGCACATTCAATAATTATGCTTATTGTAAAATCAGCTAAGGTTTTAGCAAATGTTTTCAGCCTCTTTTTAAAACATGTATATCTTAGAGCCTTCCACTGGCTTAAGAGAAAGCACATATACACAAAAATGGTGGAAACAATTAGCAGAAACAATTCACCCTCCTCCTCAAAAAAGTCATGACAAGTTGAGTTGGAGAACTTCCAGGGTCTCTTTATCTGCTGAAAAAAGTTACTGTTTCGTAATCAAATCCTCTTTGACCATATTATCTATAAGTATACATGCATCCTGTACCTTTACAAGAAATAGAAGCAACTTTTGTAAAGTTAGTAGATGATGAAGATAGTAGTACTGGCTGAAACTCCAGAGGTGACGTGTCTTTTGCTGACAACTGCCGTATTTCCTGTGTGAAGATAAGACATAATGACCCTTGTAGTAGTACTAACATTATTTACTGTCTTCTTGCCAACTTTGCAAATCATTATCTGCCACTTTCTCGCATCTCCCAAACCAGTCCATGGATTTTTAATTCACATTAATAGCTATGTCTTAAAAAAAAAAAAAAAAATCCCCATCACTGAACTACAATTTCTTTTCTAAAAGACCTATTAGATGATTTGGCACACTTTAAAAATACAGAAATATCATATTTGCCACCAACAAAATAAATCTGTTACTCCAGAGTAAGCCAGTGGCCCCACAATTACCTGTATATGCACAAGGCTGTTCCCAGAATGCATAATGTACACATCTACTGAAGAACCACCTGTCCAAAAGAATGAACACTGAGGTAAGTTCACCAAGAATGGACACAGTATTGTTTTGTCAGATATTCATATGAGAAGCAATCTCAATTCAAATTCAATAATCTTTGCATGACAGCTACCCCCATAAAAAGGAGGAATTATTCAATCTTGAGCTGGCAATTGTTTCATATAGGAGTAAAAATCCCCTCAGCAACCCTTCTGGTCACAAGCATGAAGGCAAGGATGAAAAGTGAAGTCTCCTAAATCCATGATGGAGCACAACACTGCCCTTTCTCATAGGCTGAAAGATGGGAGGCACAGCTGAAGGAACAAGGACGGCTGATGCTGCCATAACTTTTCAAGTATAAAGGCCAAACTAGCGATAACACAAGAGAATCCAGTAAAAAAAACCTCTGTGTAAACACACATCTATACAAGACCCTGGCTCACCTAATTTGCTCAGCAGCCAATACAAAGCTGGACTTAGGGTTCAGTGCATTTTGGGCTTAAAACACAAACAATCCTATCACCAGTAACCTACTGACTACAGCAACAGAAGATGAGTATAACTTAGCTTTCACCTGCCATTAAGATGGTACAGCTGTACTGGGTACCCACCCTTCATTGCTGGCAGATCTAAATTCTTGTACACAGGACCAAAAGCAGAGCACCAGGACAGAATGATATGACTATTATACTGGGGTGGTCATCACATTTCATAGAATCATACAATTGTTTTGGTTGGAAATGACCTCTAAGGTCATTGAGTCTAACCATCAACCTAATACTACCATGGTTGTTAAGACACATTCTGACATGCCATGTCCACAGGTTTCTTGAACACCTCTCCTGGCACAATTTCAGGCCATTTCCTCTCATGGTATCACCTGATACTAGAGAGAAGACATTGACCACCACCTCACTATAGAGCAATGAGGTCTCCTCTTAGCTTCCTGTTTTCCAGGTTAAGCAATTCCAGTTCTGTTACCTTTTCCTCATAAGACTTATTCTCTAGACCTTTCACCAGCTTTGCTGACCTTCTTTGGACACATTCCAGCAACTCAATCTCACTTTTGTGCTGCGAGGCCCAAAAACTGAATGCAGTATTCAAGATGTGGCCTTGCCAGTGCTGAGTACAGGGGCGCTATTGCTTAACTAGGTCTGCTGACCATACTATTCCTGATACAAGCCAGGATGCTGCTGTTCTTCTTGGCCAACTGAGCCCACTGCTGGTTCATGTTCAGACAGCTGTCAACCAACACCCTCAGGTCCTTTTCTGGCAGGTAGTTTTCCAGCCATTCCACCCAAGCTTGTAGCATTGCATATGGTTTGTGTGATCCAAGTGCAGGACCAGACACATATTTTCATGAAGGAGGATAACACCCTGAGTCCTTGCCCTTGCTTATATTGGAGTTACATCAGTAGATGCAGGTTGATATAAAAGGATATTCTCCCAATTCACCAGGCACAATTTCTAATGAGTGTGTTTTGCTCAGCCTCTTGAACACAAGGTTACAGGTACCAGCCTCCAACAGAGGGTTCAAGAAGTTGATTCTGAGTAAGCAGAAGCTTCACATACCCACAGATTCTAGATGCTGACACAAGTACTGCACACAGGCACAGCACCATACTCTCATTTGGTAGATCTTTTCCTCAAGACTGTCTCTCATTTAATTATACCAAAGAAAGGCATGCAAGCACTGATGTTTGATATATGAAACCACACCAGTACCAATGCAGCAAGATTCCCAACCAAAAGCAAGTCCAAAGGGCTTATATGAGCAACCTCTAAACACAGTGAGGACTATTTATTGCTTTACATTTAATAAAAACAGCCTTAAAAGCATACTTCTACTACTTTAACCATAGCAAGTGTTAACAGTGAACATCCTGTTCACAGACATGAACAATTCCTTATCAGCATCAGAATAAATGTATGTTCCCAACATAACAAATCACTGTCATCTCACCAGCAGTGAAACTAAGGTTGCAGTGTATTTCAGTTTCAGGTGTGTAAATACCACATCATAGAACAGACACAAGGGGAAAAGCATATATTGTTTTGTGACTAGATCTTGAACAGAGCTTCTCAAAAATCAAAAATACCATTTTCTTTCTAACCAGTGTTAAACACATTATTTTAATCTGGGTTCTTAAATAGTTCCTTCTTCAATCAAAAAGTCAAACTGGAGGAAATGTCTAAGAAAAGCCATTCAAATAGACAGTAAAGTTGTATAAATAATTTTAAATCCCCTGGATTCAGAAGATCTGTTCACCCAATAAACGTTGCATAAAGAAACTGCAAGGAGATAACTGTTTTACCTATAAAATTTTATCTTACAAAGATCAAATGATGTGTACATCTGCACTACCTCATTACCCTACTTTCCACAATAGCCAGTATCCCAGTACTGCTTTCACAATTCTATTATGTCACCATTCTGACTTCACAATTCTATTATGATTCATTTAATTAATGAAGTTGTAGAAATGGAAGGGCTATGATGTATTTCCATACTATTTAAGTGTTAGAATGGGGAACTAAAGAATTAAACCGATTCTACGACTACCACCATCACCATTATAAAGAGAACTGCACTTATAGTGACCCTGTCCTAAACAAAGTGGTTGATAGCCTCTGTTAACTGATTTGTTTCTCCTTACTTGTAAAATTTAGCAGTCCTTGAATTTGACTCAATTTAGCACATGAAATTACAACTTAAGCATTAAAATCAAGCTCTATTTACAATTAACAATCATATTCTCAACTTACCTGAGGTCTTCATTTTTTCCGTTGCTACATAAACTACAAAAAGATTCTCCAGTAAGTATTGTCTGTGCTCCACAAAATCTTGTTGGGCATTTTCCGTTCTTACCGTTAAGGTCATTTCTAGCAGCATTGGGTCATCGGACATAAAACAGCAACTCTGGAGAGAGACAAAAAGACATGGTATGTGTGTGGTGGGGAAGGAAATGGAAATAATTCATCATAGTAAGGTATCTTGAGAAGTTAATCACAGGTATTGTCTAACAGATAAGGTTTCCAGCACAGTATTGGCACAAAAAGTAATTCAGATATCTGCTAAAATCTCAGTAGAAACTGAACACAGTGCAGGTAGAGACAGCACAGCAAAAACAAAGTTAAAAAACAAAAAGACACTGAATTTTGGGAGAATGTAAACCTATAAACTGTCTTAGTCAGTCTCACCTCAAGGACTGCAAAACATTTTTTTTTTTGTTAAATCCTGCCTTCAATAAAATATGCCATAAACAGACTGTGCCTTAATGGTAGGAAGACAGTTCATGTTCACTAGTCTGTTTATAGTTAACTTCTACAAATCCTGTGCTTTTTTTACTCCATTCCTAACTGATGTAATTTAAAAAAAACAAACCAACACCACACATGTACAATTCTGAACAGGAATCACTGTTGTCTGGCAGGAATACTTCAGATAAATACAAACATGGTCTTATTTCCTTCTCTAAGGAGTGGTTGCTGTTAGACAGCTGAGTACCAGCAGCTACCAAGACACAGACATCATCTCACAAAAAAAATGAAGTTAACAAAGCAAAACAAAACACAATAATCCACAGCCAGTAACAAACTTGTCCTATGTCACACCATTAAGACTGCTAAACTCTGGCTCTGGTGTCCTACCAAGAGGACTAAATTTACTCAGTAGAACAAGAAAAACTCCACTCCTGGCACATGAAATAACTGTCTTGAAGCAGCAGTAAAACCCCTTCAGCCAGTGTGAAGTGCTGGAAGGAGGTACAGTGTGAGTAGGGAAGCATCTCTAAGGGGACACCAGCTCACCATTCATACAGCATAAAAGAAATCCTCAGCACTTGAAACAGTTGCCAGGAGCAGAAGAGGATGCTGCTGTGGAGACTCAAGAGTAGGAATGGTGTGCCCTTGGGAAGCTTACATCAAAGAGCAGGCAACAGCACTATGTGCAATCTCAAATGTTGATGTGCATTCTCAAGCCTAGCCTTATTCATCAATGCAATCAATGAATCAAAAATGGGAGGAAAACAACACAGGATGACTGTGATGCGTAATGTACAGAAAAGCAGCCATCTAGTCTGGGCCTTATCATGCTTGATGAAAGAAAGGTGCCACAGACCATGGTGTGGGCCTCTATATTTCATGGAACAAAACATGTCACTGAATACTATCGTCATTGTGATCCAATATCCATTTACTGTTTAAGGATATTTGAGGACAGAGAAGATGAGATGACACTGCCCAGGAGGAGAACTACTGTCCTGAACTCTAAGAGCTCTTAAAGGGGACTTTTCTGCTAACAAGTTTGCCCCTCCTCAGCTCTGCTCAACACCAAGGTCACCTTCAAAGCCTCCTGAGCGTGCGGCCCAGGCAGCCCAGACAACAGCCTCTCAGCTCAAGGATCTCTTGTCAGTGTGAACCAGAAACTTATGAAACATTTCTGGAGACAGGTAAATACAGGAGTCTAATCACTTTTGTACTCCATAAAATAATTACAACACCTACAAATTAAAATGCTTAGCCTGTTGGGCTGGTTTTGAGTTTTTTTGAAGGGGCAGGTGAAGCTGCAGCGTGATACATGTTACATTTAATTTATACCACTGGGTACTGTTTTATAAGCGCAGCGAAAAGCACAATTCCCCTTTAAAGTGAAATACTGGAAATTAGAATCATAGAATAGTAAGGTTGGAAGGGACCTCAAGGATCATCTAGTTCCAACCCTCTGCCATAGGCAGGGACACCTCCCACTAGTACAGGTTACTCAAGGCCTCCTCCAACCTGACCTTGAACCCCTCCAGGGAAGAAGCAGCCACAACCTCCCTGGGCAACCTCTTCCAGTGCCTCACCACCCTCACTGGAAAGAACTTCCTCCTAACATCCAGTCTAAATCTCCCCTCTGCCAGTTTAAACCCATTGTCCCTTGTCCTGTCATTGCAAGACCTTGTAAATAGTCCCTCCCCAGCCTTCCTGTAGACCCCCTTCAGATACTGGAAAGCTACTCTAAGGTCTCCTGGAAGCCTTCTCTTCTCCAAGCTGCAGAGCCCCAACTCTCTCAGCCTGTCCTCATAGGAGAGCTGCTCCAGCCCTCTGATCATCTTTGTGGTCCTCCTCTGGACCTGTTCCAACAGTTCCATGTCCTTCCTGTGCTGGGGGCTCCAGAAATTGTTTCATTATTAAAACTTTTAAGCTCTGGAATGTATCCCTGTAAACACAGATTAAAATAAGACTGAAATAGATAAAAACTGGCAAACCATACCTTAACTTGGTGATAGGCATCATTGGGTAAACTGCATTCAAGGTGAACACGTACGAGACTGGAATTCATAGTTTCTGCCTGTAAGAATGTGAAGAAAACTTCAGGCACATTGCTTCAAAAGATGTCATGATATAAAATTGATTTGCACACCACAATTTATAAAGACAGTAGGATTGTTGCCACATATGCATGAGACAGCACCACAACGAAATTTTAAGACAAATATAGCAATCGATCTTAAATTTTCAGAAACTCCATCGTGATCTACTTACTCAAACTACTATGATACATTATTATTAAAGATTTATACAGTATCAATGAGAACAACCCTTATAAACTTTCACATATCAATAAACCATATTCAAGTGAGCCTTTCTTACAATATAAAAGTTTGTTTCCTTCCTTACTACATATTTTCTTTGCCGATTGGATACTTAATACAGTTGCCATGCCAAGAACATAATGCTTCTTGGACATGGTTTCATATCAAAATGGACACATAAAAAAAAATGTTTGCTTTTTTATTGATTGGAAAAGACAACATTGCATGTGCCAGTCTGTAATGCACTCACAAATCTAATGGGCCAACAGTGCCAAAGCCAAGCATGGTTCATAAAAATTACTTGTACAAACTGCTCAGATAGTATATCTTGATTCTGAATTATATAAAATCAGAGTGACAGCCCTGCTACTCTACCAATGCCTTAATTACAGCAGAAGAACCCAGTGATTTTGAGACTGATGTGGACACACACACAAGAGTTTCTCTTGTCATACTGAACTAAACAGATGAATGAGGTATCTGCAGGTTCAAATTTCTGGAGTTGTCAATGCAACTGACTCTGAAGAATTTCAATAATTTGATGCTGAAAAGTAAAACTGTGAAGAAATATTTTTTAAGTGGGCAACATACTATTCTGCATCTCCCTGAAATAGGCAGAAGGGGGCAGGGTGCACCTAAGGAGAAAGTAGATTTACCACACAAGTGTTTTTTCAGAGTACAGTTTTCAAGCCACGCTGCTAAAAGGAAGGCAAACCGCATTCCCGATTCAGATGGGTTTCATACTAAAATGACTGGAGCTTCACACAAGAGGGCGATGTAACATCTGCAAAGGTGGTTAGCAGCAATCCAAAACCTGTCCCCAGCTCAGCTCTTGAGGGGGAGGTGAATATCTATCACCTCTTTTGTTTTTTCCAAATGCTTTTGTACTTATCAGATTTTGGGAGCAGAAAAAAAGCCCCATTTGATTACAAAATATGCATGACTTACTAACTTCTCATGACCATGACTGCTAGTGGAGTTCTAACAAGGCAAGATTATATAAAGTACAAATTAGGGGGTTAATTTTCTGGTCAGATAAACATTGATGCTTAGACTTCCCTTCTCACTGGTCCTCTAGAGAACACAACAACTTCATGGTCCTAAATAAGGAGTCGTTAGCCTGTATTCAATGCCACTGTTTAAAGAAGTTTAATAAAACCCACACCCCTACCCCAAAAAAAAAAAAAAAAATTTCAATCCCCTTCTAATTTTAATAAAAATTACCACAGCCTGAGTCANATCTTTTTTTTTTTTTTTTTTTTTTTTAAATTCTTTTCTTTCTCTGGCATGTCTACATAGGAAATCGCTGTCACCCCAAAACTGAACCTCACAGAGCATGCACAGAGGAGCAATGTTATTGAGATGGTTTGGTGTATTTGAGGTTGATCTCCATGGGAATGTTTTAATTTCTGTTTGTGAGGTTATATTCAAACAGGAACAGAGTCTTCATTTCTGTACAGCATACAAGAGGTGCTAACGGTCATGTTTTACTCTCTTACAGCACTCGTAGCATGGCTGTGTAACCATAAACAATAAAGCATCTGAGAAGAAAACACTGTCAGTCAGAGCTCCCAAGACAAACCCAGGACCACATCCACATCTCCCAGCAATGCAAGCACTCCATTTGCACTGTAAATACCACTATATATGAATCAGAGCACAGAACTGAGTTATGCAGCATACGTTTACACAACTGGAGAACTGGAAAATACGAACTTGATGGGTGGAGCACTCACTGGATAAGGAATTGGCTGGATGGTCACACAGAGAGTGGTGATCAATGGTACAATGTCTACCTGGAGACCAGTGACAAGTGGTGTCCCTCAGGGGTCAGTGCTGGGACCAGTGCTGTTTAATATCTTTGTCAGTGACATGGACAGAGGAATCGAGTGCAGCCTCAGCAAGTTTGCAGATGACACCAAGCTGTGTGGCACAGTCGACTTGCTAGAGGGCAGGGATGCCATCCAGAGGGACCTGGACAGGCTGGAGAGGTGGGCCCAGGCCAACCTCATGACATTCAACAA
>VWZE01018315.1:317567-379750 GCA_013396675.1 Eubucco bourcierii
CTGCCTATGGCAGGGGGTTGCAACTAGATGATTCTTGAGGTCCCTTCCAGCCTTACCATTCTATGATTCTACGATTCTAAGGTAAAGGAAGCAACAAGCTTCCTCTCCACTAATAGGGCAATTTTTCAAAAAAGGAACAATCATCATGAAAGACTAATTTGATACTCACGCAAAATGATCCAATATGTACCTAGAATGCATTATGGTTCTCTACTCCCTTTTCTGCCTTCCTAGAACCACGTTCATTTTTATTTCCAAAGTACAGTTCCAACTCCGCACCAATTATCTACTGTTTCTCTTTTTTCAGAGGATGGAATCATCTCAGCTAATGCTCTTTCCCCAAACATAACCCAGTATAGCTGTGCCTCCATGCTTTGCTATTAATCAAAATAAAATCATGTAGGATACTCACTGCATTCCAAAATGTAGAACTGATGGGTGAAAATGTAAGGCATTCCCATTTGGAGGCATCTTTGCCGAGAAGCTGACAAAAAAGGGAAAAGAAGCCACAATTAATATTTAGCGGGTATGATGCTACATATTGCATGGAAGGAAGACATGTTGCAGGCTCTGACTGTATTCTAAACACATTCTGTTCCCAAATCTTCTCATACATTCCTCTGGATGTCATAAGCCTGACCTTTTCAGAAGTTTTCCAGACAACAGCACATGCTGGAATACTTATGCCAATAAAAGCACAATTAGAGAATTATCCCATTCAGAGGCAATGCTGGCTTGGACAAGCTCCATTCCTTACACACATCCCCTCAGTAATGCTGACACACTGCTTTATGAAGCTGCACAGTGAACTGCAGAAGAAACACAGCTTAACATCCTGAGGACTGAAAACTGTCACCATGGAGCAGATTCCCAGTCTCATCAATTCAACATTCACACAAGCACCAGTAAGAGCACACCTGAGAGATGCATAGGTAGCGGAACCCAACATCAAAAGAGTTTGCCTAGTTGTGGTTTTAATGCCAAAGCAAATTCACTTATATGCAAACAAGAGTGAAAAATCACGTGAAATACAAACATCATCATATTTCCCCTGTCAACAACAAAACTGCCATCAGCTGCAGTACATTTTTAGCTTATTTCAACATGAGCCAGTACTTTTCAACAGAGTATACTCTGGGATTTCTGTGTACTTTCTCCAGTATACCTTGTCCTTCACAAGTCCCAACAACCACAGTGGTGAAAAACGAGCCCAGTACTTGTTCATTTCATCCACAGACCCACCGTGACACTATTAAAACCTCCCCAGAAGCAATCTGCATGTTGTACAGCCAGAACCAGCTTCATCTTTACTGTATGATGCCAACAAGCATCCCAGCAAGGATGAAGCTGCAAAGCGACGGATGGACTGTGGTCTAATGTGTTATCCCTCTGCTTTGCATAATGTGTGGTAGTACAGTGAACTGGTCAGCAGTTTTAAAGTGTAGTTCTACAACATTACACTTCTAATATATTAAAGCATCTACATAATTCTGTTGTTGTATTCCAAACCAACAGAGACATCGTAGTTTATTATCGGTCGGGAAAAATCAATTATTATGATGAAACCCCACAGCTTTTATGGAAACACTTCTCAATTCAAAGCAGGAAACTCCCCAGTTGCTGTAGCAGGAGGAATACAATATACCCAGCCAACATTTCTTGGGAGCTGCTGGAAAGTAAGAAAAGAACAAGACAATGCAGAACTACAAAGTGTGAGTGAATGACAGTGTCTGATAAGTCTTTCCAACCACCTCTTCTCTGCCCCAGTCAGCTCTTGCCAAGAAATACTGCAGCAAACAGCACCTTCCTACCCTTCCAGAAGTCAGTCTCAGAGCTCCATAAGGGAAGTGCGAGCAGTGTTGTTGAGCACACACAAGTTAAAATTACTACTGCAGTAGAAGCTCCAGGCACCTGGGAGAAGCACACTGCTTAAGGGTCCTCAGATCCCTTTTTTATATGCATACACATATAGAACAAAACAAAAGTTAAGCCAATGAAACTTATGCACTACATATCACCTTGAGCCCTATCACCACTTTAAGTTTCTAAAAATCTTAAAGGTACCAAGAAAATACCTTTTCCTACCAGAAAAATCTTTACTGAGAAGGGCAAGAAGTTGAGTGCTCCTCTGTGCCAATTCATGTAATTGGAAGTAGCTCTGCAAGACTTACTAATCTTCCTTCTGGGAAGCTCTAGCAGCATCAGCTCTTTTCCCCTCAACCCTCACTCTCTGCAATAGGTACCAAAAACACTGACTGAGTGCAAACCCAGCTGAGGATGTAGCAAGATGCATTTAATTTCATGTGGGTGAACAAGTTCACACTGTAGCATTGGTCCTTAAAAATGCATGGTATTACTGTTCAGTCAAGAGTAACAGTCACTCCTCTACTAATCAGAAGATAGGAAAAGCCCTGTGACTGCAGCTGCAGTTAGCAATATGGGGCTGCAAACCCATTCCTTCTGAAGAAGGCAGCCTGGACCTGGGTTGGCTGAAGCTAAGCCTCAGTGAATGAACTCTGTAGGCTCAAAGTTGACTCCTGAGCATGGAGGTGATTTTAGAGCATCCCTGCACACTGCTTCCCAGCAGCCCTAGAAACAGGACAGTGGTTACAAGACACAGCTTCTGCTCTGCACCCCGCAGAAGCCACCAAACTCCTCCAAACCTGGCCCCGAAAGTAGAACAGCCACATTCCTACTGGTGCTGTGCTCATAAACCTGACTGTTGGCCAGCTCCAGGATGTCTGCACTGCTTATCAGTGGCCCCAAACTAGCACCAAAAAATAACTTCAGAGTTGAGTTTATTCAGTGGCAGGACTACTAGAAAAACCTCACTGTTGGGTTGGGGTTTTTCCCCTCAAAGTAAAAGATGACAAGCTAGAATAGCGGGAACAGGCAGAGGATCATTCTGCCTACCTCACCTGAACAACAACAATACATCTTACAGCCCACCACTGTGCTGGTTTGAGGCTAATTTAAACATTTTAATAGAGAAAATTATATTATAGGCTGTGAAAAGGAAACAACGGTGATGTCTACTTCACTCATAGGCTTGCTGAGATGTTTAAGTACTTAAAACACAGATAAGTCTGTCTCTGGGGCACAGTATCTCAGTCTAGCAGCTTCTGGTTTTTTCTCCTCTCTGCTGAGTTATATCACTAACCACTTTTCTTCTAACTCCCCTGGCCGATCCTCCAAGCTCACCTTACATGTAAGGCAAACCCTGGGGTAAGGTACAGGGGTGGGGAGAAGGTGGAAGGGTGGTTGGGAGCATCTCCTGGGGTCTCTGATTTCTGGGAGGGCTGTTGTGTTTCTGTATTACCTTTAACTTGTATATTTCTGTAAATATTCCTGTATATAGTGTATATCTCTGCTTGTACATTGTGCTGAGCTGTAAATAGAGCTTCAGTCCTTAACTTCCAGCCAGCTGAGTTCTAGTCTGGGTCATTTTACAAAGTATGGGGGGGCGGGGAAGTCCCAAACCATCACAACCACTACAAAGAGAAAGGGACAGGCACATCTACATTAGGAGTGAACTTCACCAGTGTGTAACCTCAAGTCTCTTAAAGCCAGTTGGAAGCTAGCAAAACATTCTTCTGCATCCCAGCTCTTCAAACAAAATTCAGCACATTCAGATCTCTGCAGGGGATCTAATATGGAAATAAATACTAAAGGCAATTTACTAAAACATTTAGACGTTGAAGTCACATTTTAAATCAAACATTTACTTTTTTTGGATGCTTTTTAAAAGAACCTTGTCTCACTAACAGAATCACTTCAAATTATGCCAAAAATTTATCCTTTGGCTGCAGACGTGTCCCCAAAAGTACATTGGTCATTTAATGGTATCTCTCTTTTCTCAAGCAGATCAGCTGAACATTGACTTCCAAATAATAAATTTTGATACAGGTCAATTCTGTCATTTCAAGGAACATTTCTAAGTACAAGTGAACAGAAACGGAAGGAAACAGAACAAACATAAGTAGCAACTTATTTAGAATCATAAAATGGTAAGATTGGAAGGGACTTCAAGGATCATCTAGTTCTAACTCCCTGCCATAGGCAGGGACACCTCCCACTAGTACAGGTTACTCAAGGCTTCATCCAACCTGACCTTGAACACCTCCAGGGAGGGAGCAGTCACAACCTCCCTGGGCAACCTGTTCCAGTGCCTCACCACCCTCACTGGAAAGAACTCCCTCCTAACATCCAGTCTAAATCTCCCCTCTGCCAGTTTAAACCCATTGTCCCTTGTCCTGTCATTGCAAGACCTTGTAAATAGTCCCTCCCCAGCCTTCTTGTAGGCCCCCTTCAGATACTGGAAGGTTACTATCAGGTCTCCTGGAAGCCTTCTCTTGTCCAGGCTGAAGAGCCCCAACTCTCTCAGCCTGTCCTCATAGGAGAGCTGCTCCAGCCCTCTGATCATCCTCGTGGCCCTCATCTGGATCCGCTCCAACACTTCTATGTCCTTCCTGTGCTGAGGGCTCCAGAACTGCACACAGTACTCCAGGTGGGGTCTGACAAGAGCAGAATAAAGGGGCAGAATCCCCTCCCTTGCCCTGCTGGCCACACTTCTCTTGATACAGCCCAGGACTTGGTTATTTGAACAGCAATAACTCCATTTGTATTGAAAAGCAAACAAACAAAAAAAAGTATAACTGTCTCCATTATCAATTGTCAGCCCAACAATTCAATGCTCTTCCCCCTCTGGATCCTCACAATGTTTAAAAACACTGATACCCTGGATCATACTTCTCCAGGAAAAACAGATGAAACTTTGGGGAGGCAAGAGAGGGCTCCACATGGTCACCCAGGGCAGAAGGAACGATGGGGGACACGTCTGTGGCAGTACAGAATGGCTCAGTCCAAGAGACTTGCAGCTCCAGCATACTCCAGTTCATCATCTTGATTCATTGAAAACATATGGCAGAAAAGGATAGGTTCTGAGCATGCAAGCAACGCCCAGCACCAGGGCTGCTTGCCAGGGAGTAAGGTGGATGCATGCAACAAGTGTTAAGGAAGACTGGGAACACCAGGGAAGAGCAGGATGAAGATATGTCATACCACCTGTGCAAGTAGAAAAACATGTAAGCCAGCAGTTTGTTGGGGGTAGGGATTTTTGTTGGGGTGGGGTTTTTTTTCTGTTTTGGTTTTGTTTATATGTTTGTTTGGGGTTCTGTTATTGTTGTTTTGGGGGTTTTGTGTGAGTGTGTGGTTTTGGTTGAGCTGTAAAAGCTATATTGCCTCCAATGAGATGTCAAAGAGGTGCTTGTGGTAGGGAAACAGGTGCTGGAGAACACAGAGAAGTCCCAGCCTTTTTACAACACTTCCTTCTCCAGGCAAGGATACTCTGCTGTTATATGGGACTAACAAAAGGGGATGCTAACACAGAGATGCTGAGACAGCTGTTAAACAACTAGCTGAAATTGTTTTGTCTTCAATTCTACTGTTCTGTTACTCTTTGATATAGTTAGTAAAAACAGGTAAACGATCAGGTCAGTATAATTTTATGTATTTATTTATTCATACTTTGCCATCCAAAATCACAAGAGAATTACTTCTCCTAAAAATCCAAACCAGACAACCAAATCTACTCAAAAAAAAACCCCAATTGCGGGTGTTTGTGTTGGGTTTTTTAGGCATTGTTGTAATTTTAAAATTTCTTCTAACAAAACTGAGTTAATTCATCCAAAAACACATTTAAACCCCTCAGCAATCTCTAGAATGAGCTCTGTCTGAACAGAAGCAAAGGGACACTGCCTAGAAACAAGTTTATCCCAGCATCCTTTTTCTTCTATAGCTCCTTCAAGTCTTCCTTGCATCTTTATTTCATTGCTTTGATTACTTTATATTATCCTAGGGTGCATGTTATCTGATGATTCAGACAGCAATGTCTGTAGCTGAGAATAATTGCAATTGCTGCTTGGTGCCCTTCCTTTCTTGTGCCCTTTGTTCTCAGTAGATGAAGAAAAAGCAAGTCAGGGGAAGGCATTTTATTGTCTGGCCTTTATGGTTGCAGGGTTTTCTAGGATGCAGCAGGGAAAAAGGGACTGGATTTTTTAATGCACAAGAGGTCCTTTTTGAAATAATCTCCTTAGGCAATACTATGTTATTTCTCAGTATATCAATAAAAGTAAAATTTTACTTTTTTTGCATTTTGTCACTTTGTACATTCAGTGCAGGAATGTTAATGAATGCACAAAATAAGGGTTTGAGATGTAAATGCATGCATTGTACAGGAAATCACAATTTTCCTGTGCAAAATGAAACCGAGAAATTAATTTTTAGAACTCTCATTTATTGACTAATTTTAGATTAATTCTAGACTATGCCTGAGAAACAAAAAGCAGATGAAAAGGATGAGATTCATATGTAAGAACAATCAAACTCAAGTACTTTTCATAGTTCTGATTACAACTGATGCAAAGAAACTATTTTAACAAATGAAAGTAGTGAGCTAAGAGGAAACTGATGTAGAAATAGAAAGAGCAGCTGGACCAAAGTCTTCTGCAGAGCCGGCACAAAGCTTTGTCACATTGCCCAGTCCCTCTATTCTTTCAACCTCCCATTTACCGAAAGGAAGTAGAAGTGCTAAGCAGTAGTTAAAAATTGAACTGCAGCTCCTGAAAGACATACAAACAGCTTTGAAAGCAGCACCTGAATAAATGCGTGCGGCTCCTGCGCGGCTTGCCATGGCCTCAGCCCTGTCACACTCACCACTTCAGCTCCAGAGACTTAGTGGAATTCTGAAGCCCCCCACCAACCTAAGACTCAGGTAATAACACATATATCACTCAGTCTTTGTAGATTCCTGGTTGTTTTGGGGTTTTTTTTTGTTGGTTTTGTTGTTGTTGTTTGTTTATTTTTTAATTTTTAAAGAAAGAAAATGTCCAGCATTTAAAAGAAGAAAAACCTGTGAATTTTAAACACTGGAAACCTAGAAGGCAAAAGACTCTGGTGCTTTTAGGACTGCATTGTTTAAGGAAGAGGGGGAGGACTGACTCACTGCTTCTGAACGCTTGGGATTGGCAACCCCTGGTTAGGAATTCACTTACATGCTTTACCAGGGAGCTGTGCTGCTTCTGGAAGAAGGCTAGCTGTCTTTATTTCCTCGAACTGTGCTATATACCATAAGAGACTTACTGTGGAAAGCACGAAAGGCCAAAATGGTGTTACCCATCAGGTAACACATGTGCATGCATGTCTGCTGTTTTGTATGCTGTGGCTATATGGATGAGACAATTTCTCTAAATACAAATCCCATGATTTATAACCAAATTCATGATTTAAGGAGGCCCACAGGTGTAACAAATTTTTTGTTTTGTTGGGTTTTGGGGTTTTTTGTTTGGTTTTGGGTTTTTTTGTTTGTTTGTGGTTTTTTGTTTGGTTGGTTTGGTGTTTTTGTTTGGTTGGTTTTTTTTTAAGTTTCTAAAATTGGCAAAGTAACGTATAGCCAAGAGCTGCCACTACCAAAGTCTTAATAGGCTGATTTCACAACACAGGGCAATAAAAAGGTAGGTAGGTATGCTGAGCTTAATGTATAAAGCATAAGCTGTGTAGCGTTGTTGCAAGGTGAACGCCATTTCTGATGGTTCTTCCTGGTTACAGAAGTCAATTTTGGTTGAAAAAAACATAATTTAAAGTATTTCTTTCTATTTTTGACAGAGTTGGCTTGATGACAGAAAATTAGAGACTGGAGGGGACCTTGAAAGGTCATCTAGTCCAACAACCCCCTGCCAGAGTAGGGTGGTAAACTCAAATTTTAATTTTGTATTTCCAGTTTTATCACCTCTTTCAAAGCTGTTGGATGTCCTTCAGGAGCTGCAAAGTTTAATCTTCCTAACTACTGCTTGGCACTTTTACTCTTCATTACTTTCATTCAGCCCCTCCTGCACTGCTCTCATCCAGCAAGTTGAGCAGCCTCCTCTGCTCCTCTCCATGTTTCCCATGCCATTAGTTGTCTTTCTGAGTCACCTAACCTCTTGCCGTCTGTGCTCCCTATTCCCATAAAATTCTGCAATGATGTTTACACCAACCCTTCGCAGAACAGCTACCCAAGCCAGCAGTGCTTCAGTTTTATTACAAAACTACAACAAAGTTGCAATAATCAAACGCACAGCACCTCACAGCCTAGTGCTAATAAAATTGCATTTCTCAATGGGATGTAAATGAAAAGACATAGATAAAAAAAAACACAAAAAACTTCTCCCTACCCTCAAACCCAAACAGTATCCTTGAAAAACGTCCAATAAAGACGAGAAGACCACAATAAAAAGTAAGACAAGACTCAAGAATAAATCTAGCAGAAAAAACGAGCACTGAGGCACAAAGCCCTACAGCAAGCATCCTGGCAAAAAGGCTTTCTTCTCCAGATGTGCCTGTGGTTTGCACATTTAGCAGCAGCAGTAACACAACAAAGAAAGTGTTTGCCCCCCCATAAAATGAGTGCTCAGCTTCCGAATGACTGAAATCTGCACTAAATTAAGAAATTACTTCACAATTATTTGAGTTCACTTGAAATTGTTTTCTGGAATCTTTTCATAGAAAGTCCTTTAGCCACCCGGATTTCTGGCAATAGCCAATGTTCTCTAGAGATGGTTCAGGCAAATTATGTTGGTTTGGTTTAGTTTGGTTTTTTTTTATGTATCTTCAACAGGTAATCTGGCTAAGCAAAAATCAAAAGCAAGTAAAATCAAGATCTATAAACCCCTACAAACTGCCAAGCACAGATCCAGGAGAACAATATATGAGTCAGAGAACTCGGCATGAAAATCAGGTTCCCATGCAGCATAAGTTGAACCTGTAACTGCCTGTGGACACCAAAAAAAAAAGTCAGTCTTGTTTAAACTAGACTGAGAAATATCCAACTTATTTATTTTGGATCAGTGTATGAGGCCCACTAGTTTGACGTACACATCAAGCATTTTCTTCTGAAGCATCTCCACTTCTAGCAGTAAATCCCAAATATCCTGGCAAGTAGAACATTCACCTTCATTTTCCTTTCTGCTTCACATAATTTTAACAATTGCTTATTCATTTTGAAATATTTCGTAAGGCAGTCTTTAAGTACTTAAGACAACAGTAACTGCTCTGAAATAAAACCTTTAGTTTGTCTTTTCCTTAAGCTTCTTAAAGAAGTCAGTAATCTTCTGTTAAACGGTTAAAATCACAGAAACAATAAAGTTTATTCTTTTAAATTATTCCCAAAACAAAACTTAAAAGTCACTTGCCTAACAGAAACACACTTCTGGTTCCTTCAGGAGCCTGGGCATTCTTTACATTTTCTCTTGAATTACTCAGTCCTGGATTTCCAGGGTTATGAGAAAATACTTCATTACAAATCTTTTTAAAGAATCCTTCTAGTTCATGAGTAGGCAAAATAAAACCATAAATCCCAAAGACACATGAAGCAATTAATGCTATTTTCTCCCCTCTTCTTAAACCTCAAAACTTTTTAGACAAATTCATTTTCAAGTAATTTGTTCAGCCTGTAGTTGCCAAACCGTTTTCAAAAAGCCTAAACCAACAAAAAGCAACCATCACCAAACAACTGAACACCTAACACATTTAAAAAGCCTGCATAATCCAGGTTTGTTCTTCAACTCACAAATAATTTATGAAATGTTAACTTTGCCTATCTTACCTAACTAACAAGTGCCAAGAAAGGCAGTCAAGGCTGAAAGCACCCTGGTCTACTTGACACACGTAAATAAATATTTGCTTTTCGAAGAAGGTTGATCAACTCTCAGCTCAAAAGCACTTCGAGAGGAGATACTAGACCCCACTCCTTTGAAAGGGCAAATAATTTATCCAAGCTGCTGCCCAGAGTCTCTAAACTGAAGATAAAACATTTTCAAGTGAAGATATGCTACTCACAGCCTTTTTCAGACACTTTGAAAACATGAACCCTAGAGAAGGAGTGCACAGAGAAGTACCTACAAAAAGGCTTTCGGTGTCAGCACATTTGCCTTCTCCAGCTAAAAGCAAAGCATTATCTACAAGCCTTGTGCTGAAATATCACCAAAATTAAATGACTATGTTCTATCCACTGTTTTCCAAGAGTTTTACTGAAAGCAAATTTCACAGCACAGCCCTCTGAAAGAGATAGGATAAAAGGAAACGGAGATGACAGACCACAAACCCATCTGCCTTGTACCCAAGGAGAGCATACTTCTTTTTACCAAGTACTTCATTCTGTCTTTACAACAGTGAAATCATAGCAGAATTTTTTAGCAGAAAGAACTGGTTTTAAGCACAGTTCTGTGCTAACATGGTTAGGAAAATAAAAATCGGAGACAGGTATTCCAGAAGGAACAAATACCACTTCTATCATACCTGCCTAAAACTAATTAATTCTCTTCCGAATTACTACAAATTTCTTTTTCTGTCCCTGCAGAGTGTCTACAGAACAATTAGAAGAGACCCAAGTGAAAAACAGACCTTGCTTTCGATTGTGTCAACTGCAATTATGTTTTTAGCTGTCACACATTCTTTTCATTGAGGACATACAGTTTCACTCAAAAAATCTCCCCAACATAAAAAACAAATGGACAATTTATGCAACTTCAGCAGCAACCCCCCTTCAAGTGTTTCACATGCCAGGGCAATGCAGTATTTCTCTGAATCAGGGTATCTGGCTCCTGCCACGACAGAACGGAGAGGCGCTGGCAGGAAGCACAGTGGGGCTGCAAAGCTCACAGCAATAGGAAGTTACATTCTTGTCAAGTACCATTGCACCCAACCATTTCCTTTTTCTGCTTACAGCCACAGTCAAAAACTTCCAGCTAGACAAAAAACATTTTAAGTTAGAATAGTTAAGCAAAATGCATAAAAGTGTCCTGTGATTGCTGATAAGTTTGACCTGCTAAATAACCACAAGTGCTCATCTTCCTATGGGAGATTCCTTCTGCTGCTTCTGCATTAGCCTAAGCCTTCTACGGTTTGGATTTTTTTAGGTTTTTTATAATTTAGAGAACACAGGCCTGTAGGATGGCTGACACAGGTTTGCTTGGTAAATCTTAACAGCGTACAGGAACCTTTACATTAAGCCCATTAAGTACTAAAATTTACCCCCTACAAAAAACAAACAAACAAAACCAACAATAACAAACCAACCAAACCAGGAAAAATAGCATTACCTAAAATCAAATATAAGAAAATACAAGAAAACTGAGACCTAGGACCTAAAGTAGTAACAATGATTATGTTTGCTTTCAATTCATGCTCGTTGGTCTGGAGAACGCACCTGATACCACCTGCCCTGAAAAGATCCCACAGAGAAGCCAGTAAGTTCATGACTCAAAGCTGCAGAATTGCAGTTTGACACAATAGGGGAAAACATCAGCATGCAGTTCACATTTCTTCTCCTTTGTGAATTTCAGCCCAAATATTTAAAACCAAATTTCGAGTATCAACTTTTAAGCACAGTAATTTACATATGAGCTTCCAACACCATTCCTTAAGCCTGCATATGAAGACAGACAGACAGACAAAAAGGGTTCACTATGTAAAACTACGCAAGTTGTCTACACAATAATTTACTGGATTGCTTCAAATACTACAAATATGGAAAAGCAAACACCACAATATACAGTTTAGATGCATTAGGTGGAAAGCTATTTTAAAACTGGTAAGACACCCGGTAAGCCCCTCTGGAAAATGTAACTACATGCACCTCTTTCAAAATTCTTTTACCAAGATATTTGCTTGAGTAACACACCAAGACTACCTTTCTCAGTGCTGTTTCGGTTTTATATAAGGAGAAAAAGTTTTTAATAAATCTGGCATTTAATAGCAGTAAAACTTAATTCTCTAACAGATGAGGTTTCACCTAAAACTTTGAAGCACAGGCAAACTACCCAGAATTTAAGCTAGACATACTAACTTTCTAAGAATACCTATTTTTTGTCATTGAAGAGCATTTTCACAAGCCACAATGTATGACTGTAAAAATATGATACAAAGAAATATAAATAGCAAGGCAACACAGTCATCCTGTGTAGAGCATGGGAACAAAGTTTCTCTCCCACAACACAGGGGCCACTATCAAATCTTAAGGAAAGGTTAAAACAAATTACTAACAAAACAGCCAAATACCAGCTTCAGGCCAGAACCAACACCTCCATCACAGAAGCATCACTCTCTTGTTCACGTTTTCCACTCCTCCCACCTGGGATATATTCTATCCTCTTTAGTCCCTCTCAAAATGTTGTGGTGTCACTTAGTGAAGCTTTATTTTTTTTTCCCCCGGAGCAGTAACCTACTATATTTAGGCCACTTTACAGGTATGATACGTAGATTTAGTTGTTAGACAGGATATGTGTTTACTCCAGACAAATACAGAACTTACTCCTTATGAAGAAGCTTTTAAAATACAATAGCAACTTTTACAAAAATTGGAGAACTTTATTCTTAATTCAATTTTTATTAAGTGATTGCGCTGTGCATTTTCATCTTTGTGTACATGCTTCAATAGCACAGTCATGCATAACTACTCTCCAACTAAAAGCTTTTCTTTTCCAACTCCCCATACAAAACTCGCAGTTACACTCCTAAGTACATGCCCTCTTGTAGGCAGAAAGGGGCCGTCCTCCACAGCATCAGATCATTTCCAGTTCCTCACCCAAAGCCGGCAAACCCCCACGGTGTCAGGACACGGTGCAGATGGCCTGCTCAATTCCCCCAGCTGCCTCTTTTGTGAAGAGCAGCTTGCTGCACTCGCCTGTCTTGTGTCACTCAGCGTTCTGGGTCGTGGTATGCATAATGGAAAGACAGCTCCTTGATTCAGTGCTATTAATAAAAGGAACCGCTCTCACTGTGTATTTGTGACCTACTCCTAAGTACCACCACATATTTATGCTTCATTAGATGATGTTACTAAAACACAGATATGAAAACGTTTATATCAGAAAGTTCAAACTGGCAAATTTTTTAAATTTTTGCCATTGCCACGATTAGTACTTACAATGCTCACTGCAGAAATTACCAAGCCCTCACAAAATATTTGGGATCTGTTGAAGCCAATGTATAGCATTTGCCACCTTCTGGCAGACAAAATGCTGCAATCTTCTGCTACTAAACAAAATAAAAACGTATGAAACACACCCTGTTTCACAGGTTTATTAACAAAATGTCTACCATGAAAAAACACCCTCAGGTATGTTATGGTTAGCATGTTAAGTTCTAGAGTTCTGATTTCTAGCAAGGAGCACCTTGAGCCAAGGAGTTAACATTGGTTTCCTTCATCAGAATAGCTGGGGGTTGGGGGAAGGAAGAAGAGAACAACGAGCTGAAACACAGCAGGAAGTCAGCTTTTGATTATTTTCTATCAACTAAGCTATTAGCAATCAATCACTACATTAAGACTCCATGTCCTCTAGAATCTTGCCTTTTCTCCTTTATTTCAAAGCCAAGAAGCTAATTGGAGTTCACCAACTTGAAATTGTCACCTGTGAAACTAAGGGTAAAGAATCAACAACACTACTTTTAGTTTCTCAAGAGCCTCAAACCAGAGATGTGCTTCCGCTACAACAAAGGATACACTCTGCTTCTGCATTAATTAATCTATTTGACACAGAGTTTCTAAAGCTGCCCATGAGAAGAGCTGCTTCAGACAGGCCAAAGATCTCTCTGCAGCACAAAGGTGTATCTATCTGAGCTTGGATGAATGTATGTTTCTTGCTGCTCCCTCCTCCACAAGATAACAAGCAAATAAATGTCATAGTCCCACACAGGACCCACCAGAGTTGCACGAAGTCCCACTGATGCCAGTGGACCTTCTCATGGGCAGAGGGGCAGACGGAGTAGGCTGAGGATGGAGAGCTCCGTCCCTTCTTACAGGCACATATACGAGTGGACACGAGAGCTAAGTGCACGAGAGCAAGCACCACAAAGTGCACTCAACCTCTGAATGGGCTTCTTGTCACTTCACAGCACTATTTCACACTGAAAATAGGCAACATGGCTTTGTAGAGTACACCTCTCTTCCAGAACGGAAGATGTGTCTTTTGGCAAAAAAAGGGAAGCATTCGGTACTGCTCTAAACCCTGGCAAGCAACAGGTAACACATGGACTTTTGCAGTTTCCACAAGGTCATGTTTTCGACACCTCATCTTACCTTTCCACAGCTTGTAAAATTTAAGTGGATAGAGGGGAAAATAAAAAAGGTGCAAGTGTTCAAACCCAGTGCCATTGTACTTGCATCAAGCATAACCCAACCTCTGTGCTAGACCTTGCAATAAAGCCACACCAGACACAGGACAATTTGCAGTTCCCCAAGTCCTAAACAGAATTGCTCCGTTTGGGAACAAAACCAAAGGTGGTCCCAATATTAAAATCCGGAAGCATGGCATTCTTTATGGCTGGGCACTGCCCTCCCTCTCTGCACAGCGAGCATTTCAGTAACTACTGCAGGAATAAACCATCCACCAAAACCACAGACCTCTGCTTCAATGGCCATAAGGCATTAATAATTTGTTTTATTTACAAGGAGAGGGGGAAAAAAGAATATAGAAGCAAGACTGGAACCATGGGGACCAGGATGGGGTGGGGGTGGTGTTTGTTTTAAAGCAACTACCCACATCTGTGGTATCAGCCACATTATCCCAGCAACAGTGGGAATGCTCACAAAGGCCAGAAATGTATCCTTTTCAAAAGGGCAGTTTAAATGCTGCAGAAACTGGGTCAGTAACAGGCCACAGAAATACCTAAGCAGGCAGTAGGCACCTCATGGGTTGTAGGCATCAGGCTTGCAGCAAAGGACTCAAATAAAAGACAGAACACACCAAGACAGAAATCAGACAATAGCTATTGAAGAAAGGCAGTTAATAGCAACAAAGCACCTAAAGCACGGGTCAAGGAGTCGGTCAAGTACAGGCCCTTCAACTCCCTACCCTTACTCCAGTTGCCAGGAATCACTATTTAGACACAAACCATGGCACACAGCACTAGCACGCAGGCACAAAAACTAAGCAGGCATCTTAAATCCACAAAACAATGAGGAACTGCAAAACTACACAGCTGTTCACTTCCCAAAGGCAGCACAGTGCCCCTCATTATTGCAATCTCATCTAAAAAAAAATCCCACGAATCACACAATTTATGCTTATATATAGTTAACATGTTCATCACCCCTGTGTGCAGGTCTTTACTGTGTGTATGTTTACCAATGTGTTTATTGCAGAGACCTTAAAGTGTCAAACAACAACTTCAGTCTTTAGGACAATCTAATTCAGCACACACACAATAATGTAAGTAGGCAAAATGTAAGAGGTGACTACAATGTCACTAGTGAGGTCTGGCTTGCTGGCTGCCTTGTACCCTGTGTGACAGCTGACATTAAACAAGTGTACAGCAGGACTGTTGCTGCTTCTGCCAGTGTGGGAAGGGGAGGCTTGATTCCATTTTGCACGTATCCTTAAAATGATTTTACATATGTGGAAGTGGTAATCACACAAGGTGCAAGCAGGTATGAATCAGTCACTCCCTCCTTTCATTTCACTTTCCTTCTGCTATTATGTGTCTTTCATCACTAGATTGCAATCTGCTGTTGTCCCTTAGCAGTTCTATATATTACTTGAGATAAGCAAGCTTTCGTTTTTCCATTCCTATCATCTTTTAATTTTTCTTCACAACCTTTAGTCAGTTTTCCTCGTTACCATACTTCCCCCCCGCCTCTGAGGTAATTACATCCCACCCTTCCCTCACTGCCAAATTCTAGCGCAGACAAGTTCAGCACTGCATCTGAGTGATATCTGGCACTGCATTAGGTAAGGTGTCTCACCAGCACCATGTACAAATCAGTGGCTGGCATGCCTCTCTCCTCAGCCAGAGAACCACGCATGAATGGAGGAGTCCTATCCCAGTAGTGTTTGGCCACAACCAATGTGCTGCTCTGAGCATCAGAAAGCAGGACCAGGCCAAAAAGAAGCACTCTGTGCACTGAATCAGATGGGAGCTTGTTAAACTTCTGTAAGCAACAGCTCCTCAAGATAGGTCTGGTGACTGCATGGGTGCCCTTCAACTCTGCAGCACAAATTCTTGCAGCACCCAAGGTGCAGACTGCCAACCACAGCTGCTGCCCCAGAACAAGACTGAGACCAGGCATCGCAAGTCTCTGAACCTGTATGAAAACCCAAGCGGACAGGCCAAGCTCACTGTGCAAGTCAGCAATGCTGGGGTCCGAAAAAGCTACTGCAACTTCACCTGCTGTCTTCACCTCTGTAGCAAGGAGAAACTGCAGGTCACAGAGGAAGCGGTAGACAGGCGAGCTTGAGAGGATGCAAGCACTCTGAGCTGCCACTCCCTCTCGCTCTGAGAAGACTAGGAGGCTGCTCCTGAGGACAGTTCAAAGCCGTCAAACTAAACTCATTCAACATTCTCTGGTGAAACCTCTCTCTCACTGCAGGAGCTCTAAGTGACCAGTCTTTCAACAACTAAAGCTTTGTCTTAAAACCACTCTCCTACCATTGTCCAGGTGCCCAGCAACGGAGCTTCTCCACAGCCAACACCACACACCAACAGGTGAAGGTGAATCCTGCCTGTGTCCAAGGGCCAGGTCCAGGTCACAGTCACAAGGCAAGTGAACACTGCCTGGTTGCTGTCATTACAACTCTTCTGCTGACATGGCAATATGAAGATGGGTTTCAAATCGAGTGAAACATACCCATGGACTTCACCTGCCCATAAAATGGCTAGCCTGTTACAGATGAGTAATTAACATCTTTTTACATTTTCCCCACCAAGAAAAGCCTCAATAACATGGTGCACATTGCTCTAGCACTTGGACACAAAGCAGCAAGAGGGTCTAAGAGCCTTAAAAAACACCACATATGCGTTTTCAATAACTTACAGCAACCACACCTCTCATCCAAGCACACTGCGGCAATGGAGTTGAAAGGCAAAATACACAGGAATCTCAAGACCCTGGAAACCATACAAAGGAATCCTCTTTGTAAATACTACAAAAACAATCATGCATCTGTTTTTTCTCTCTCCAGTGCTAAACACATCACACTGAGACTACTGGCTCAGAGTCAAGTAAGTGTCTAAAGTCCTTCTTTGTTCCAAGCGTATTCCCAACAGCAGCACAACACACTGTTCCAACAAACGTGCATCAGTGTCCTAAATGCCAGATGGCATTCAAGCACATACACATGCATTCATATGGCCCACTTTTGGTTTGATACATGACAGCTGAACCCATTTCTGTCCTCACTGATAAGAAGCAAATACGTACAGCTAAAAGACTGCAAAGAGCCCTGAGCCCATCAAACCCACATGCTGGAGCTCTCCTCAAGTGCTCGCAGGTGAAAGAGCACCAGCAGGAAGCAGGATCCCAGGTGGTTTTTTTGCTTAATTTTGATTAATTGAAGTAGCTCCCCAGGAAAGGTCAAGACCTCAGTAAGCCAATAAACTCACAAAAAACCACTAAGCATTACCATTTGGATCCATTGCTCACCAAACGCTGTCAGCTCTGAAAGACACGTGCAGGAGCTTATGGCAGCACTTGCAATGACAGAAAGTGGTCTTCTAAAGCTTCTGGAAATCTGAGTGTCTGTACAGCAATCCCATTTTGGACCCTCTTAGGACCAGCAAAAGCTTTTCAAGCATAAACTCATAGAATGTCAGGGGCTAGAAGGGACCTCAAAAGATCATCTAGTCCAAGGCCCCTGCCAGAGCAGGATCACCTGTGCCAGATCACACAGGAATGTGTCCAGGCAGTTTTTGAGTATGTTGAGAGGGAGACTCCACAACCCCTCTGGGCAGCCTGTTCCAGTGTTCTGTCATCCTCACAGTGAAAAAAATCCTCCTCACGTTTAAATGAAACCTCCCGTGACTCAGCTTCCACCCATTGCCCCTTGGCCCATCCTTGGGTATCACTGAGAAGAGCCTGGCTCCATCCTTCTGGCACTCACCCTTTATATATTTATAAAAATTGATGAGGTCACCTCTCAGTCTCCTCTCCTCTTCTCCAAGATGAAGAGCCCCAGCTCCCTCAGTCTCCCCTCATAAGAGAGATGTTCCATTCCCTTAATCATCTTTGTGGCTCTGTACTGGACTCCCTCAAGCAGCTCCCTGTCCTTTTTTGAACTGAGGGGTCCAGAATTGGACACAGCACTCCAGATGTGGCCTCACCAAGGTAAGAAGAGGGGCAGGAGAATCTCTTTCGAGCTGCTAGCCACAGCCCTTCTAATACACCCCAGAATGGCATTGCCCCTCCTGGCCACAAGAGCACGTTGCTGGTTTACAGTCAACCTCCCATTAACTAGGACCCCCAAATTCTTTTCCTCTTCCCTGCCTTCCAACAGGTCAGTCCCCAACCTATAATAACACCTGGGCTTATTCTTTCCCAGGTGCAAGACTCTACACCTGTCCTTGTTGAATTTCATTAAATTTCTCCCTGCTCAACTCTTCAGCCTGTCCAAGTCTCACTGAATGGCAGCACAGCCTTCTGGTGTGGCAGCCACTCCACCCAGTTTGGTGTCAGCAGCAAACCTGCTGACAGTGTACTCTCTGCTCTCATCCAGGTCACTGATACATTGAACAGAACTGGTCCCAGTACTAACCCCTGTGGGACCCCACTCATCCCACAGGTGACTGGGAGAAGCGTTCCAGTAAATCAGGAGCAGAAATAGGGCTGTAAGAACATGGCAGTGTTCAAGGGGCACAGAGAAGAACCAAGGACAGTAAGACAAGAAATATTATTAACTTTCTATTAGATCAGGTATCAGCATTCACACTTGACTAAAAAGAGCTAGGAAATTCCCACTTAGGATATAAATGTATGTGCCACCAACAAGGCAGACAGCAGCAGAAATTATGCCAATTACAAACTAGTCATTTATCTCCTTATCTTCTTTGCAAACCAGAGACCATTTAATTAGATTTTTTTTTTTATTTTTTTTTTGAGACAGAAGTGCAGAGAAATCTGACAGCAGAATCATTCAGGTTCCTAAAACTATTACCAAGCATTCTGCAGTATGTCAAATTATCATCCTACTGTATATAAATCATCATTTGGGATTAAACCATGACCATCTCCAAAGGGCAGACCAGTTTTAAATCTCAGGACTGCAAAGGAAATGAGGTCTTCTATAATGCAAAAGCTCAGATACATTACTGCAAGTGTCACCATCCAATCATCAAAAAAAACAGTTTGTAGGTTTGAAAAAAGTGGGTTTCTTTTTTTCTATTTCTCATGTTTCCTTAAGGAGCATGCTGTTACAAACATTGAAACAAAACTTTCTTGCTCAGAAAGCCCAGCTTCTCACTGAAACAACAAACCCAGGAACCACAGTCAACACGGTCCACGCTTTCAACAGCACTGAACATGAGACATCATCTTAACCTTCTCACTTTTGTTTCCAGGTCCTTACAACTTTACATGTCTTCACAAAGGTTTGAAGTACAAGTTGGCTTTTAGCAGGAACTTACAAAAAGCATTATTTTGCACTTCAGATTTCATCATTTTGACATCTGTGGAGTTCTGGTATCCAGGTGGGCAAGATGGCAAACCACTGACTGGAGCTCACAACCTACTGTAACAGTATCCTGAAGCAGAGCAGGCTACCAGAAGATGAGAACTTCATGAGAAACCAGTACCAGAGAGATACTTCTTACCTTTCTCTTGGAAAAGATTTTTCCATCTCTCTCCTTTTCCTTATAATTCTGAGTAAAGAAAACAAACAAACAACAAAAACCTAACAACACACATCAACCAAAACAACTTCTCCATGGCTATTGTTTTCAATTGAGAAACTGTTGTTATTTAACATTTATATAAAATCCAATTGTTCTACAGAGAACAAGGACTGATTTGTATATACATAAAATATCCCAAGCTGTCCTTGTCTAATTATGTTTTCATTGCACTTTCTACAAGTTACTAAGACATACGAAAAACCAAAGGCAGTTTATCTGCACACCACTTTAGGGAGCAGCCTGGAAGTAGCACAGAATGGTGGACCCCTGAGAGGACAAGCAGACAAATTATTCACACTGACCTGATCATCTAGAAAAAATTTAAGTAAAACTCTTCTACGAATTTAAAGCAAATGCATGCAATGGGCACTCAGAACTCTGCAAAGGAGTTAATACACACTGCTGTCACAGGCAAGTACATTTACTAGTACCCTTCCTGTCCCTGAAGTGGACAGGACTATTCTGTGAAGAGGGGAGTTGATCGTTCTACAATCAATAGCACAAAGAAAAAGTGCTTTCCCGAAGTGGCTTGTGAAGAAAGTTAGTAAGAAAATATGTTTAAGACAATGTAACTTCAGATGTTTCTCTAAATCTAGGCCTACTGAACTGAAATGGGCTATTTGCTTTGTTTTTTCTGTCCATGTTTTACTTAAGTTACTATGGCTTTGGCTAACTCCAAAAATCACTGGAAAGGCTCCTTCACCCAATTGCCTGTGCACTCAGAACCACCACCAGGGTAGGAGCACAGTTATTTTTATTTGACTAAGAAATGTGCTCTGGAACATGTGAGGCATTATAAGCTAGGTCTGTGCTACCTTTAACTCTCTAGAAAGACAAGAGGCAAGTAACGGCATTACCTGCAAGACTTGATTACACTGCATCATATAGAAAGTCACCTGAAATCTATTTGACTTGTAAAAAGTTAAAGCCCATGTGCTGTGGCTAATGAGTCACAAGTGGACTGAAATTCCTGCAAGTGAGCAAACTGCTGTTTTCAGGTTTTATATTTTACCACAATTTGCCAATCTTCAACAGCAGAAAAACTACTAAGCCAGACACCTATCAGGTATCAACTTGCAGATTTTTTTGAGACTGGTATGTTATTCCGAGGTCTATAATTTAAATGCATAACAGTAAAATTACTGCAAATTAAGCCTTCTTAAGAGCAATGAAGATGCAGCTATAAGGGAAGTAAAAACAATTCATCAAAAATAGATGTCTAGATATAAAGCTAAATCTTGTGGCCCACTGCCCACAAATCTGATTAGCCTGGGATTGACATACATTTTAAATTTATTATTAGTGTATTTAAATGTAAAAGTAGAAGCATAAGAAAAGAGTTTCTATTCTGAACCACTTTTATAATATAAGTACCATGTCTGGCCTTAAGAGGACACTAAGTTTACGATGATTAGGACAAGGAAAAACATGCCACGGCAGCTCTTTGCTTCTGTTTTAATTTTTTTCTCTCTTCTCTATACATACAAAAAATGTCCTAACATCCCCTTTTTCAAAACAAGGCAGGTTAAGTTTATCAAGAAAAATGCCAAGTTCCAGAGCATGCAAAACCCCCTCAGCACACAGCTGCTTAGCATTAAGAGCTGACCCTCCCCGTGTGTTTTCTGAATGACTATTTCAACAGCCAGTGCCACCATAAAGTCTGTCTCTGCTCCCACATAGCTTAGCAGCCAGTATTGAAACACAGAACAAGAAACAAGACAACATATGCCTTTGTCCCACCTGCTCAGATCAGGATTGTCCTAACTCTGAAGGCCACATATTCTGAGTGGACTCTGCCCAAAAACATAGGCTACAGGGTTTTACTAAAAATCTGGGGGAAAAAAAGTTCACACCCCACACAACAGATGATGTATGTGTGTGCCTTCGACTTTCCAAACAGGGGTGCAGGCCGTGCAGCTGGCCGCATCATCGACTACCTCCAGCGCCATCACACTGATACACTTACTCCATCCTCCCCCTACCAAAAATCCATTCATTTGACAAGGCATTACTCCCAACATAAAATACATTCTCTCAGCCCACACTTCCACAGGTAAACCTGCTCATCTATCTCACCAACGGTGTGCAGAGCAATAGAATTAGCTGGATGCCTCCCCCGTTTCTCTCACACTGCAGTTGGTCACAGGAACAGAGAGTCGGCATTGGCAAAAGTGCCACCATGCAACCGCCCACCCCAACAGAAGGTCTGAGGAAAGAGCAGGAAAACACCACAAGTTTGGACCAGAGCCACACTGAGACACCAACAGGCTTCCCTGGGAGCAGCACAGCAGGGATGCTGTCCTGCAGATCTCAGGTCTGGCAACGATTCAGTAGAGCAGGGGGAAGAGACTTGAGGGAGCACCTTCATGCCCATTTTCTCACTGCCACAGAATGCAATAGCGAAACCAGGGAACAATCACAGGTGAATGCTAACCTGGCAAAAATAAAACAAAGAAGTACTTTTAATCTAGAGAAGTGTTCTGATATAACCTGTAGGGCTGCACAAGGCAGGGGACAGCATTGAGGCAACAGAAAGGGCAAGATAGTCTCTTCTTCTTGCAGTACAGAAACTACAACTGTTTCAGGCATGGCCTGGACAGAAACAAAGAAGAAAGTAGGTATGCCATAAAAGGTATGCAAGAGATCTGCAGAAGAGACAGAAAGTGGAAAATGAAAGTAAAGAAATTATTAATAGAAGAAAAGAAATATAAAGGACACTAAAATGTAAAGCACAGTTTATTTGTCCATTTAAAACAAGTCAATACATGTGAGAAAGTTTACTCCTGTAGTATGTAACCACAAATACAGCTTTTTCACATACACTAATCTCTGTGCAAACAGCAACCTTACAGCCCCAGCTGAGAGGAGACTCTCACTGCTTGCTATTTTTACCAGTATAGAAACTGAGGTAGAGACAGCCTGTGTGGCTTTCCAAGGCAGTGGAAGCTATGTGAAAGCATGAGTGTCAATTCTCAATTACCACATCAAGATTGGCTTCATTTTGCAAAGCCAGATTATTATCCATAAATGAGAAAGTCCATTTTAGATCAGTGTACGAGCTGAAATACAGTTCAAATAGGCAATGAACTGACCGTGGGCTTCCTCCAGCCCAAGTACGCTCACAATGGCAAGGGAGATAGTCAAAAGTGAGGTTTGGCATGACTCTGGGCAACCTGATCTAGCTGAGAACGTCCCTGCTTAGTGCAGAATGGGTTGGACTAGATGACCTTTGGAGGTCCCTTCCAATCCAGGCCAATTCCATGATTCTATGAAATTTTTCACTGCGAGCAAACAAGGCTTTGACAATTAAGAGAATTACATTTGAAGAGTAATTAAATTTGGCCGCACAGTACCTTTAAAATATTTCAGTTAAGGTCACCTAGGACCTCAGTAAGGACAAAAGCTTGTCAGCTCTTTGCAAAATGCAGGAGGATTGCCTTGTTTGCCTTTCACTCCAGATCCTAGAAAGTCGCAGCATCAGTTCCTCGGTCTGGTGTGAAACTCAGTACAGTTGTCATAGGTCTCTGCTCTCACTTCAGAAACTTAGAAAAAAAATAAATACATCGTTGACTCATGTGCTGGCACACAGTACCAGCATGCAATGTCCCATGAAAAAACTAAATAGGCTTTTTTTACTCCCTGTATAAGCAGACAAGCAACACAGTTTTGCAGAAGGACCAGTATTTTGGAAGAAACAACAGACAGAGGGCACAGCTGTCCCCAACAGCATTTAATACAAAGTTCAGCAAGGCAAAGTTCATCAGTGAATCAATGACAACACATAAAACAGAGATAAACAATCAGAGCAGCAAGAGTTCAGCCTGCCACCCTACCTGTGCCTGGCAGAAGTGTAAGGAAGGACAGGAAGAGTAGTAGTGGTAGTTCCTTCCAAATCTGTTTCACCCACAAGACATTCTACAACTTTGCTATCTATCTTCCAGCACTTTTTATCAGTAAGATTTTTTTTATTCTAGCTTCACATTATCCTGTTTCCTACAGGTGTTTTCTTAGGGATTTTCATGCAGTTGTAACAAGTAGGTGTGTACATCTCTTTTACACTCTGCTATTTCTAAGGATTATATAAAGCACATAAAGCTTCTTTACGCAGCCAGTAAAACTTAAAATTAGTAGTCCCTTGGTAATTTGATGAAATCGTGATTAGTTGTGATTATGATAAAACAGCAGTGGGTTATCGATTAAAAAACAAAACAAAACAACACTTTACCAAGACTGAAGCAAGTACAACCCAGAAAAAAAACCACAACACTACTCTGTGCATACTGTAGAAGTATGGTATAGAATAACAGAATGGTAGGGGTTGGAAGTAGCCTCAAAAAAAACCAAGTCCAACCCTCTGCCAGAGCAGGATCACCTAGAGTAGGTCACACAGGAACGCATCCAGGCAGGTTCTGAAGCGCATTAATAGTGATTAAAAAGGTTTTCCCAAAAAATGCAACTTTTTTTCTTTAATATAAAACATGAATCTCTTGTTAAAAAAAAAGAAAAAACCAACACCAGCAACACAACAACCTTTAAAAACAATTTAAATCTAAAACCTATAAAATTGCATATCCTAGGAAATGTCTTGATGTATTTTTAAAAATACTTTTAGGAAGAGAGCTTCATGACAACTTAAAATAATCAACAGTACTCTATACAAGCTCAGGTTGAAAGTAATGTTTTAGAAGGGTTCTGTTCAAACAGTTTAAATGCACTGACACCATCAAATCTACCTTTCATCTTTTTACTTGGAAATACTCTCAATGGATAGTCAGTTTGACTTTATAAAGGATATAAAGGATTATATTTTAAGATTAAATATAAACGATGTAGGTTTTTTTAATATTTGGATACTTCTTCTGGCACAAAATCAAAGATTACTCTTTTCATTAAAAAAAAAAAAAGAAAAAAATTCTGTTGAAAAATAAATCAGTAACAATGTTTCTTTTCCTGGCTTAGCCACCACCCAAGCTACTGAACTGTTACACAGGCACACCACCAGTTCCATGCCATTATTTTCCAAGAACTGGACTGTTGTAAATTATGGAACTAAACAGGTTTTCTTGAAGGATGAGTCACCTCTGAAGTGTCTTAATTGTCTATCCATAGCACCAGATTTATCTGTGCCTCCTGATTGGAGATGAGAGGAAATTGTGGCCAGTGAGAAACTGCTACATACAATCTCACAACATGAGGCAGACTTTCTCCCCAGCCACTCTGGACTTTTCCTGAATAACTGCCTCTATTAAATATCTGTTAAAGCCCTAAGTAACTTTACAGTCTGTATACCTTAACTACTTTGCTGTTCCTCAGAAATCTAGGAAGCTATTCCCTTGACACCTTTACCTTCCAATTTCCTTGCCACATTCAGATCACTATTTCACAGACACACCAAAAATCACAGGATTAAGAGTAATCCCACTCAGCAGTCAGGAGAGGTTAAAGTGCTGGGCACCACCTGTCACTCCTTAGGATGCAATATCACCCTACCAAGAACCCACAGGGCATTGATACCATCTACTGCCCCAAGGACCTCCAGTCCATGAGGTCAAACATCCTACTAGCGATCAAAGGCAAAGTTCAATAGAAATGCTTGAGTGAGCTAAATGCAACACACTGATAATTCTCCTAGCAGCTGATACCTATCAGCTCAAAGCAAAATACATTCTGTCACAGGTTAAGGCTAGAAAATGTCCACCCACATACCATACTCACAGCACTGTATGGCTTTCCTTTCCTGTGGACTACCTCTGCACATCACATATTAAAAGTACATGCTCCATGCACACCTTGAATACAGCAGTTTAGTCTTTTAACATATCACCTGGGGAACTGTATCCTCAAAGACCTTTCACTACAAGTTTGCAAAATGAAGGATTAAGAATGTCATACATGTGAAAGTTTATTTTGCTTTGGTAGTCCAATGTCTGCTTCCTTGAAGGTTAAAAGCTAAAAATGTTGATAACATTATTTGTGCACATTACCTAACAGTATTGCTCTTTAACTTGTGCCAGATTTCTGCCATTTTAGCAAAAGCATAATATAAAAAAACCAAGCACCTGAAATCACAAAGTTTGCTGCTTCCAGCTGAGGTAAACAGTCAACAGCATGAAGGAAAACAAAACAAAAATCCCAAACAACAACACAACTTTCAGGTAAGATCTGTCATTGACTTTCAACTAACAAAACTTTCTGAATCAAAGCTATTCTGGAAAGCATCTTCTTACTGCCGACTTTGGAATTTAAGAAACAGCTCTTTTGATAGGCTAGTCCAAATATGCACGGTTTGAGTGCTGTCAAACTCTGGGGCCTGAAGCAGTACAGCCAGCAACCCAAATATCTACTGCTCAGCATTTCTTTTTTCAGAGTCTGATCCAGGGAGACACAAAACAGTAGAAACCAGCTTGTGGTTAGCATCCAAGCAATCACAAAGGCAAGAATCCTAGACTTGAAATTAAATAGTTGCTAATTAGTTTCTATTCTTTCAGGGCAGCTGAAAAACCATAGACCTCCAAACCAACCATTTTCCATTCACCTCTCAAATAGTTCCTTATAAAAACTGCAATTTTGACAATGCCTTTTTACTTCCATGAAAATTTCTGTATTTGCTAAAAAGTTAAGCCTAAGGCAGAAATATTTTGGTAATAATCATCCATCC
The DNA here is from genome assembly GCA_013396675.1 of Eubucco bourcierii. Taxonomy (NCBI): domain Eukaryota; kingdom Metazoa; phylum Chordata; class Aves; order Piciformes; family Ramphastidae; genus Eubucco; species Eubucco bourcierii. Next base: position 343,924 of record VWZE01018315.1, read on the forward strand.
CTCTTGTGCACTGGCCACAAAATCAACAGTAAATCAAGCAGCCCACCCCAAACACAAGCTCTTGTGACATACAAAGTCAGTTAACAGAATGTTGTTTATTTTTCAAGTAGGCTAGCAAGCTCTCAAGGGAACGCGCCAACTCAGAATTAAAAACTGATTAAAATTATTCTGGGAAGAGACTTTCTCCTTCATAGCCCAAGATGCTAAACTCTCTCTACATTCTTCATCTCTGGGGAATACGTTTAACTCTCTATCTCCATTAACTTCTGTTCATAGGTCTACTTTAAGGTGCTTTGCTTCAAGGAGCTTCATATCAAATTTCAGTAGCTTTAGCTGATTTCCCCAGGGCACACTGGCAGACAATGAGATGGAGATGCTGCAAGCTCTCAGGTTTTGCTGCTACAGGAAAAGGAAATCCTCATGATTTCACCATATAGTAACATAAGCCAAGGGAATGAAAATTAATCTGGAAAGAAACTATAATGAATTCTAGTCTTCCTAACATACTTTTGCTACACTTTCTTCATAAAGTCCACATTCCTTCAGTATACAGAGCACACACAGATCAGTGTTTACACACGACAGCAAACCAGAACAGCTTAAAAGATGCACAAAACCAGTGCCTGTTTAGGCAAGCTTCCTGCAGCACTTCAATATGACAATGGAAGGATGTTTCCATCCATGCAAGTGAACCTTACAAACTTTATTTTCAGAAAATGGTTCATCTTTGGAAATGAGTAATTGCTAGAAAAATCTTTAAGCACCTGAATGACAAAAAAAAAAAAATAGAAGACAAGCTACTTTTTCCTATTTCCTATGTGAGTCTTAAGAAGTATTTATCTTTCAATAATATTTTTATTATTGCCATAGTAGCCGCTTACTCCACCTCCAGAGGAAAAATGACAGGTGGAGGTGTTGGGTTTTTTTCCCTTCAAAACTACAGCTCTCTGCCTGCTAGCAAGTCTCAGAAACCACCATAAGCACAGCATTTGAAACTCCTATCTTCTGACTACCACTCAATAAAAAAAGCATTCTTACACACAATGGAAACTTTTCACCAAGACCACAGTAGTCCCCATCCAAAAAATCAGAAAAGTTCTGTATTTGTGCAGGGAAAACATCAACTTTCAGTAGTTTACCCCTCTCTTCACAGCTAGAGGAGTCAAAAAAAAAAATAAAAAATCACCAAGCAGGTAGGAATTGGAGGACACAGGTACGCACACACCATCAGCACCACCTGTCTGAGGCAGCAGTAAATCTCTAGTCCTGCTTCTACACTATCTTTGTCCTTCCCATGGATATGGGGCACAGGAAGCCCTAATGCTGATCTGTGTTTGGATGGCTCCTGACAGGACAGAAAGGGGTAAAATCTACACAAAGAAGCACTGCAGTGCAGGACAGACACATCATAATCATCCCTTTCCTGTCCTTATGCTTACCCCTTCTACCAGCTCCTAGCAAGGCTTCTGTTTTGTCAAACCCAAGCTAAGGGCAAAGACAGAAGATAAATGAGAAAAGCATTTCTGGTTAAATGCAGTCATCAGAGCACATTGGTGTTACACGTGTTTATTTCAAATCTTGTGATCTTTCTGGTTGGCATGGCACTGAGAGCTGTAGCCACATTAACACATACCAAAGGAAGGAAGTGTTTCACTGGTAGATGTCCAAGCATTTTAATCTGGATGCTCAGAGGAAACAATGTGTGTTTAAAAAATAATCTGTGATACTATTTGCCCAATCCTTAAAAACAGAGGAGGCCTGATACTAGCAGAAACTGCAAAACTAAGGCTATGGTTCTTCAGAGCTTTATGATTTGTCTAAGAAATAAGGCAGGACATCTATTGTTCCTCAAGACGACATCAATAAACCTTAGGTTTCACATCTTTACTTTTCTCCCCACCTTAGCGTGCACTAAGACTCTTAGACTACTTCCATTAGCCACTTTCGGAACAGAAAATTACCCTCACGTTTAAAGAAATTATATTACAAAATATATAGTAAAGTAGAATTAATAAACAGACTTTTTTGTGTAAAAATAATGAAAAGCCACAAGTAATGTAAATCTAATATGCAGTAGAAAAAAAAAAAAATCTTTTTAGTACTCTGTCCAATTACACTTCAGTATTTCCTAAAGAAAAACCCACCACAAGCTTCAATAACCTTGCATTCATTCAAGTTCTGCTTACCTTTGCTCTTGTGGATGCTCTTCCACATCCTCCTCTGAATCAGCCTGACAAATAGAAAAAAATACTTTGTAAGAATCTCAGAACTGCAATAGGAGTATGTACCAACTAGACATAGGTACCATTTTTAACTCCCCCAAAGATGGACTTTCATGTGACTTGCTTGAAACAAACTCAGAAATCCAAAACTCCTACAGTGATTCTTTGTGATCCACAAAGTGGACACTGACCATGAATCCCATCTGAGGTTTCAGCTCATTCTGCCAAGATAAATGGCAACTTAATGCGGCTACACCATTACTTTTTTTCCTCAAATGCTGACTGAACAGACTCATTTTCCATTTATATAAGTGCATTTATACATTAATTCTGCTCACATACAATTTCAATTTGAACACATAGATTGTCCTCAAACTACAGGAAGACTATTTCCTCCACCTTTCAAATTGCCTCCTTGTCAGTAAATTTCATTAGCTAATACCTGAGAAAGTAAGTCGCAAAATGCCCTGAAATTCAGATCACACAGTAAAGGCAAAGTACCACATTCCAGTGAACGGGAAAGAGCTCAAACTCAGATCTTATCCGTGATCAGCAGAAATTACAGAAATTGGAAAAAGAAGACACACTAAACAACCTCTTAGCTCAACCGCCGGACCAAGATAATTTTTGAGACTCACAACCACTCTGAGCTGTCTACAGAAATGAACACAAGCATTGGTTCAATGAACTCCCTGCAGGAAATCCACTTAAAACAAGCAGGTAGCTACTCTGAATTGGCCAAGACCTCCAGGAAAGTTTTAGGTACAACTCAAAATGGAACATGCTACAGCCACCCAAACTGCACTCATGAAACCAGGATTAACATTTTTGAGGAAGAGGTCTGAATTTTCTGCCAGGAACACCCAGTAAGTTTTCCTAGCTATTGCTTGTGGAATCATTATTCCACAAAACACGAGCCACAGACTCCGGCAACAAAAAGGAAGCAAAAAAACCAAAACTCACCATTTGAAATGAAAAGGGTGCTCTTTCCACCACCCCTACTACACATTTCCAATGGAAGTGTAGCATGGAATAGGCCCCAAGTCAACAGCTTTGACTCTTAGCTCCTATTTTCACTACACACTGCAGAGAGAGGGAGGTGTGTGTGGTGGAATCAAATCACCTGCACAAATAGTAACTCATTTACCGAATGGGACAGATAGCAGGATTTCTGAAGACTTGAACTTCATAAACGGGGGATACAATACAACCACACTAAGGCAACAAATATGGTTAATTAGTACAGATAAAAAATGGTATTACGGGTAATACTGTTACAGATCATGTAAAAAGCTACCAGATGCCTCTAACTTCAATCTTTTGCCACAAGCAGCTGATCAAACAGAAGCAGCACAGCCTTCGTCATAGCATAACCAAATCTGTAACAAGACTGACAGGGAAGTACAAGTTAATTTGAGGACTTGACAGTCTTACTGTAGACCTGCCCTTAAAGGGAGGCTGGAGACAGTGATAGTTGTCAGGATCTACAGCTTATCACACAGCTCTTCAGCACAGACCAACCTACCCACCTAGAGGTCCTAGAACTTGGCCTTCAACAGAGTTTCCTGTTAAGTCCACCAGTATAGCACATTACAAACCCATCATCTGTTTTCCAGCTTCTCCAGACTACTTTTATACTTCCTCAGTACAACAGATATCAAGTAGTACAACAGCTACTATGCAGAATTAGAGGACTTATCCACCTTCTCCAGAAAAAGCTTCTCTGTCACAAGAGGCTGACAAGCTATCCTCATTTTAAATGCCTTAACATCTGCCAGGCATGAGAAACCAGGGATCCTGTCATTACAGTGCACATTTTTAACACTAGCTATCTTACCACTTCTCTTCTTCAGTTTTTCTCAAGCAATCTACAGTGCAGTCTTAACACTAAGTCTCAACTGTGCAAGGAAACAAACAAAAAAAAAATTGCCCTCGACTGAAAGCACACACATGGAGGCCTCTGACCAGGTTTCTGCTCTCTTCTCTTTTCTGTATGCTGTATACTTACACTGAGGATTTAATAAAGAAATGAACAACTAAAGAATACTTTCCTCAAACCATCATATCATCACACAAGCACTACAGTGGAATAGGAGAGGAAGTGAACAACTCCTGAAGCCGAAACAGAGGTCCCAGCAGAAAAAAAATTCCCTTCTGCTAAACAACCTCATCCTGAATATCACCAGGTGCTTATCTTGTGCTAGAAAGCCCCTGAAAGTGCCCCTCTCATGTCACACAAGTCATGAGAGCCTGGGCTGACAGCTTCTGCATAATCTGCGTGGACAACCAGCCATGAGTACTATCAGCACCATCCAGAAGCTTAGCTAGGAGGCTAGAGGATCCTTTTAACAGCCCAAAGAGGAACAAAATTCCCACCCCAAGTCTGTCTCAGGCTTTCACACAACTGGTGTGCCTTCAGACAAACCTTGCTTTGAAGTAGGTGACTCGGTACATTCAATTTGTGCATATCTCACGGGATGCACCTCTGATAATGACACGCTGCAGTGCCGCATATCTCCAATACAGATGTAAGATTAAGGTCTTTATCAGCTTTCAAATCTGGTAGAACAACTAACTTCATTAGCCCCTGTGCTGCACTGAAGAACAGAAACTGAAGATGAGTCACTACTACATGGGAAACCCAAAAAAAAAAAAAAAGTTTCAGAACCAAGCAGAACTTTCAAAACCGAGACAGCAGCTCTGCATGTGCCCAGTGTCTGTAACAGACTATAATACAGTAAGTATTGTATTATCTTTCTCATCTCTCAAAAATTCAAGCATCTGAAATACTATCAAGAAAGTGAAAGAAGTAGACATTTATCTCCCATGTATCTGCAAGCAAATTAAAATATAGTCAAGGCATTTCTCTGCAGTGTGCAGGAACAGTAGAAAACATCACACCAGGGAGACACAGCACCGACATGCACAAAAAATGTTTGGTATATATTGCCTTTGAAAACTTACTGTCAGTTTCAATTGTGCTAACAAGACCTACAATCTAATCTTCATTATTTCACTTTCAATTAGTTCGTCCCTCAAAACTGAAGGGGTTGAAAGTGCTGAACGCCCTGCTTTGCAGAAACCTAATCCATCTGCCTCTGCCTTCAGATGCTCAATAGTAATCACCAAAGCAGTTCTGACAGATAGAAACACTCAGCTACGACTCTTTAATACATCTTTTAAATGGTGTCCACCATGAACAACAAAGGGCATTTGTGCTCCTTTCATACACTTGAGGCTGCAGAGACACAGTAAGAATATCAGGTCTGCTGCTTTTCCTCAGGCTCTCTCCTCTCCAGCAAAACAACCTGCAACTGCCCTTCGGCTTTACATTGAAGTGATTCAACGTGACTGTATTTGGAGTTTTTTTCAGCTTCAGTCCTTTAACAGTGAAGGACTTGGGTGTCAAGTTGTATACAAAGGAGCTTTTCTCCCCAGCATTTTAGTTAAGTATTAACAAATTACAAACAAGCAAAACCACAAAATTGTAAGGAGTCTGAATAAAAACCACAACTGCTCTAATCGAGCTTCTCACACCGGAGACCTTCCCTGTCAAAATCCCACTGGTTTTCCATGCATCTCCCAACTATCAGGGTAGACAAGACTTTACATTTTTCTACACTGAGGACAAATGATGGGAAGAAAAATAAAAACAGATGTCCTGCCACTCACCCCAGGGATGTTTCCTACAAAAATGAGGTCAAAGGAAAAGGAGGAAAGCAAGGGAGGAGATCTGTGGCCACACCACACTCCACACCATCTTCAACAAGAAAGAGGAACTGGGCACAGGGGAATACAGATACCACATCCGACTGGGAAATCCAGTTTGTCTCAAAGCAAAAACAGAACCCAGGAAGAAACACTAAAATGCTGGAGGAAGCTGTAGACCAGTGGAAGTCTGTCAACACGTTAGTTAGAGATAGCTTCTCCTCAGCTCCGGCACACAAGCCCACGCACACCCTCACTGACTGCAATGCTTTGGGCACCCTTAAGGCTTGGCTATAGAGCAAAAGCAGTAGGGGTGTCATCCCCAAGCTGCAATGCAGGTTTCAGAGGAAGCTGAAATCAAAAGACCACGGAGGGGAAAAAAAAGAAAAAGCACAAAATACATGTAAGAAGGAAGCTGGGAGGGGGCACGCAAGCACACAAGAATAAACAATGGAAGGGAAGCAAGAGGAAACAGAAGGTAGAACGACCAACTGGGGTGGAGGCACGGGGGCCCCGGGCGGCTGCGTTCCAGCATGCAAATTCATGCAGTTCACGTAGACAAAGCGATGCTATGAGAGGCCTGAAAATCAACTACAAATATTAAAATGCTTCGTTTCCCCTCCCTCGCCTCTTAATATGATGTCTTTATTCAGTACATTCTCTTGGAACAAAAGTGTGCACAGACAACCTGACAGATGAATGGGCTACCGACCCGTCCAACTTTCATCCTCAAAATCTGGAGGCAGTAAGGAATGTTCAAAATTCCTCTGTCATAGGCAGCTGATGATGCATGGAAAACAAGATAATAGTGCAAGCCAAAATAGAAAGGGGAAAGTATCCATCAGACAGCACTGGTAACCTACCAGAAAGAGGCAAAAGGGATGGGCAGATAGGGCAACCTAATCTGTACCCCTGCTCCACACAGGCAGGAGTGAGGTGCTTTTTGGGAGAGGAGCATGCATGGTTCCTTCCTTGATTTTTCACTTCTGCATGTGAACTCCTCTCTCTGAGATGCACTCCAACCCACCCTCCTTCACTTCAAGAGAGAGCAGGAAGAACCAAATCAAGGACATTTCCCACTCTCAAAGTCTTCTCGGAGACCCATCTTTAAATACATTGAATGAAGCAACCCTCCCTTAAATATTTCCTACCAAACAACATGTATTATCCACTCAACAGCAAAGTTCTTACTGTATCTTCACTATTGCATCACCACTGTTATGGCATACATACACCGGGCAATGACCCTCTGTGAGAGTTTAACTGACAAAAATCTGCTCCTACAAGACAACACAGACAGTCTCTTCATAAGTTTGACCATTTCTTTTAGTGGAGCCTGAAAACAGACAGGTAATAAATCTCCTGCAAGCTGAAGCACCTCTCTTAACAAAGAATTGGCAGTCAGGTGTTAACAGATGAAGCGGCTTTTCCAATCTCCAGAACTGATGCCAGGATCTCTACTGATGTCCCTCATCAAACTGTAATGATCACCCCACAGAGCAACAACGGTTAACTGTTTTCAGGACCCCGTAGATCTCATGGCAAAGTAGATCACCCTTGACTGCTCAGGTGCTCAGAGAAGAACCATGACCAGCCACTGCAAAGCAGTGCCACCATTCCAAGAAAGTAGTGTTGGAAGGGTCCCTCACCACATCCACAGAGGCAGAGTGAAGTCCCCTTTTCTCATCCTGAAAACTGGAAAAGGTTGCTCTAAATTTGGCTACAGGCCCCAAGACTAAGAGGTGCTGGGAAGGCCCAAACCCACAATAGAGAGACATATGGGCATTTTGGTTGATCTTAGAACCAAACTCTGTGTTTAAAAACTGTTTGAGAAACCTGGGGCCTTCTGCTTCAGCTTAAGCAGTCACCAATGTGTCAGATGCTGCTGTGGTCCTCAGCCACACAAATCAGCCAATGCACCACTACTGTTCAGAGACTGGTTCATCTGGCTTTTAATGTCCTCCTTTTACTTCAGTGAGCCTGTTGCAACTTTGATGCCTCGCTCTGTCACAACTGAAACCAGAAGACCTGTTTTCTTTCATGCACACATAAAGCAGAGAAGCAGCAGCCCCAGCTTCATCTTCCACTGCAGCAAGGACTGGGCAGAGCCATATACTCAATCATGCCCTAAGTTCACGGGCCATTCACACCTAGTTTTCCTTCAGCCATGCTACAGATTATTTTTACAAGGATGCTCAAGAACAAAGTGTTTTCCAAAGAGACCTGATCTCAGGAAATAAGTATGTCATCATCACTCAAGTGCAGCTTCCCCATGAGAAGCAATTACAAACAAGTGCATTACACAGTTCTACATCGAATGCATTTTTATGTCTTCAAGGAAAAGAATGCACAAGGAAAAGGCCAAGTTCCTTAAACATCCCTGGGCAGAGACTCTGCACCTTCCCTTAGCTACTACCACATTTGCACAAGACAAATTCTGAAGAGTGTAATATCCATCTTCTTTTAATTATTTGTATATAAAAGAGATTATATTTTTGTAGCACCATGATACAAAATGCTGGGCCTGAAAGCAGCATAAACTGTTAGCTAACTAATGAAAGAAACACTTCTGCTGTTTTTCCCTATGTTAACGGGGCTGAACACTAAACAGAGAATGATATAATGGTTTAAAAGAAATAAATTACCCTCGTTTCCCTCTCACGTAAAATAGTCCCTATGGACTATTTCTTCCTATTTACAAGCCTGGTGCCTTGAAGTCTAGGAAGGCCCAGCTCAACATATGGCAGAGTCCATCAGTCCAAGCTAAATGACTGCCTCAAATGCCATAAACTCCAGACCACTGCTTCCAGTACCCTGCCTCACTTACCAGTCTGACCATGCATTTCACCATATTGACTCTACTTGCCAACCCAGACTTTAACAAACCTTGTTAGTGCTCAACAAAAGCAGCTAGACAAAACAAAAAGGTGCTAGGACGAGAGGAACGACATCATAAATGATGTGTCATTTGAGAAGGAACAATGGTTTCACCTGAACGAGTCTGAGACAAACATACACATTTTCACTAGATACACAGTATTTACGGTGCACAAACGTATTCTTTTAAAAGTACAGAGAGAATAGGAAAACAAACAAATAACCCCCCAAAAAAATCCAGGAAGAACAGGCAGGCCGAAAAATCAGGCTATTGGTTGCAGCCTAGAAGGACCGGGGCAAACAGAGCGGGGAGCAGGGATCCCGGCGGCGGCTGCGGCGTGAACCCCTGCCGCTCCCACACCCGCCCCTCGAGCCTAAACACTTCCCCCCGGCCTCTCAGGGCTTCACAATGGTCATTGACTCCTATCCCCCTAACCCCGACCTCTCAGGACCTCAAAATGGTCCCAGATTCCTCGCTCCCCGGCTTCTCAAGACCTCATAATGATCTCTGACTCCTCGCTCCGACTACCCCGGCCCTCATCACCTCCAGCCCCGGCGCTCCCTCACCTGGACGGGCAGCAGTAGCTCCCCCTCCTCGGCTTGCCACAGCTCCACCACGCCGGGGATGGGCTCGATAGCTGCGAGGACAGAGAAATAGAAACTGCAGATGAGCCGGCTGGGCCCACAAGGGCCGAAAGCGGTAGCCCGGAGCCTGCAGGCGGCAGCGGCCCCGGGCGCCCCACACCGGGACAGGCCCGCAGAGACGCGCGGCCCGACTGACACCGGGACGCGGAGGGCACGGCGAGGCGCCGGACCGGAAGAAAAGGGATGCGATACACGTCCCAGCTCCCTTTGTGTCCCCAGGGTTGCCACCGCGGCAGCCGCCAGAGGGAACGGCGGAGAGGGCGATGGCCCCACTCGCATGCCTGGAGCGGGCAGCGGCAGTACCCACGCGCCCTCCCCAGATCCGACCGGCCCCGTCGGCGCCTTCACCTTGCCCCTGAGCCTCCACGGGGCGGAAGCAGGGTAGGAGGACGTGGAAGACGCCAAGCAGAAGGTTCATGGCCGCGGCCGCGCGGCAATAGCCGCCGTGCTGCGGGTAGCGCAGCCCCGCCATGCCGTGCCGCGCCGTGTTGCGGCTGGGCGGGGGCGGTGGGCAGTGGCCCCGGCGCTCGAGGACACGCCCAGGCCACGCCACGCGGCTGCGCGCCCCCGCGCCACACCCGCGGGAATGTCCCCCGCGCCGCCCTCCCGCTATCGCACCACGCTACCGCCTAGCGCGCCCCGACTCCAAAGCAAGACGGAAACGCAGGGGTCCGTGGGAGCGTTCGAGCAGAATGAGGCAAAATCACTTTGGTTACCGCGCGTCTGCAGATTGCGGGTGGCTGGGGGCGGACGCGGCTTGTGCCCTCCTTCCCTAAGGTCCGTGCGGGATGTCACCACACCGGGGCTCGCTGCTCCCCCGCTATTTTTAGGATAAACGCATTAGAAGAGCGAAAGAAGCGAACTAGGAGACAGCGCGAAGAGGGAGGGGGGAGAGGGACAACCGCCCCAAATGAGCCGCGGTCGTCACCCTGGTGCAGGGGTCTGTAGGGAGGGTGCTGCCGAAGTGAGCACTTGCAGGACATCGGAGGCCGCGGGGCTCGTCAGCTTTTTGTATTTCTCGGAAGTGCTGCGCTTTGGGGCGCATTCCTGCTGCTTGTGGGGTGCGGTTTGGTGTCGAGACCCTAGCGGCCGGGAGGTCTGCGCTATACGATTATTTGCAAACTATGAGCGGAGAGCAGAGCCCAGCAACCGCATGTGCCAGGCATGCAGCTCCAGCGTGCGCTTTACACGCCTTCCCAATCGCACTGCGTTTGTGCCGTTACCTCACAAAATAAACCCTCAAATGCTTTAATCGCTGGCGGGGGGAGGGGGACGGGACGGACAACAAAACATCTGTTTCGCAGAGGGGGCGCAAAGAAAAATGCTTTGATAGCAAAGTTTGCACAATACCAACATTTCATCTGGTCCTCTCCTTACGGATCGAATGAAGTAAGTCACATAAACAACGGAAATAACGGTGCTTACTCTAAACCAAAGGCTCACAAATAAAGCCACACAAATGCTAAACCCCACTTTCAGCCCCAATCCGAGACATTACTGTTTGAGACCTTGATCCCCACTGGCAGCAGGAGAGCTACACGATTACCTTCAGCACTGCAAAACTATAAAAGCTTCTCCCACGCTGAGGGTCATCCAGGTTCGACTAGAGGCGAGGGTGGGTCTGTGCGTGTGGAGGTGACTCTGCTTAGGGCAAAAGCAGTACTGACCCCCTCCGTAAAGGAGAAAATGTTGGTGTTTACTAGTGTTCTTTAACAGCTGATGGCAGTGCAGTCTTGTCTCCTGCCACCATCCTCCTCTCACTTTGTTCTCTTCCCCTCGTTTTTCTGCTCTCTGCCTGCTAGGTCTTTTCTTGTACACCCTGTCCATCTGCATCTTTAATTATATCACACATGCTTACACACCAGCAGAGGAATGATTGCCAGAATTGTATGGATGCACTCTATGACAGCCCTCTGCCTGTGCCTCAAAGTGCCCCAGGGCTTGCACAGAAGCAGTATCTTTTAAAATAGGGGTAGTTGGATGATTTTCTGCTGACAAACGTGCAGCCATGCCTGAATAGCTACTTTAGAGAGAAAGAGGGTTGTAATGGCATAAACCCCACCCAGAAGCCACATGGCACCCTGAGCATACCGTATGCTCAGTAAGGAACTGTTCTCATCACTTTCACAAACTCTGTCAGGGGAAATATCTGATAGAGCCACAGACTTAACATTGCTTTAAATTACTAGGTTTTTCTTGCTGATTTTTTTTTTAAACCCACATGAGCGTGAGCTGATGATTTTTCCTTTCTGATACTAGGACCTGACTGTTTTCAGTGTCTGCAGAAGGGGGTACACCTGGCAGTACATAGGGGTTTAGAGGAAAGCCTTCCTATCCTAGATAGTTTTGAGACTGAGGTCTCAAGAACTGAATTCAGTTATTGATTTGAACAGGTTTTAAAAGGTTGGGCAAGAGATGGCCTGAGCTGCAGTCTGGGCTGGGACTGAGCTCACCTGAGAGATGTTTCCCCTGTGAAAAGCAAGGGACACATTTGCAGCTTTGGAAAACAGAGGGGGCATGAGGTTTTCTGTAGTCCTGATACAGCCACTTCAACTTGATAGCACAGCTGAACACATTGCATTCTGGAAGATTTTTCAGATGCAATGGGCAGTACCAGGAAGAAATCAGGGCCATGATACAGATACTACAGTTGAAGGGGATGTAAGCGTTGCGTAACAAACATCAGATGGGAGGTGGTGACCTAGTTATGCTCCCTCTCTGCATCCCTTAACCAGCAAAATATGCCTAGGACTGTTCTTCGTTAATGAAATGAGATTAAATGAAATGTTCCTGCTGGTAAATAAATGGAGATGGTCCTAGGCCAGCCCCAGGAAGGCCAGGAGAGTTGCCACCTACCATTGAGGAAACAAGGAAGACAATGGAGGGAGAATACTAGGTGGGTAGAGCAGAAGGGAAGTAGAGGGGGAAGCTTTTCCTCCCAGGTAAGGCTCAAAATTACTTCTGCAATCATGAGAGAACAGATATTTGGGTTCCTTCAGACTGAACCATCTGACTTTATGGGCCTTGGTTTGTGCAGGAGGGGACCCAAGACTCCTATGTCTTGCAGTCTCCATTGCCCCAATGGTTTCTGCTGCCCAATCTTCTCTGGGCCATGCTTGGTGGGTGCCAGCCCTGTGCTCCCCCAGTGATGGTTCTCTCCTCACAGCCCATGGCACTGCCTGCCACGAGCCAGCATGTGACAAAGAATCATAGAATGACATAATTGTTTAAGTTGGAAAAGACCTTAAGATCAAGATTGAGTTGGACCTGCTGCAGCCACGCCAGCTTCAGAAAAAAAAAATAAATAAAGTACTGGCTGGAGCAAGGTATCATGAAGCTTGAAGTTCAGATTGTAAGATTGGAAGGTTCCTGTTCCAGTTGCTGCTTCTGGGTTCCAGGTTTTTGGGTGTTGTCCTTTGTGCTGGGCTGGTGATGGAACAAGGCAGGAATGGGGGAGCAGTTTTCTGGCTTGGGCTTTCGGCTGGCTTGGTTCTGCTTTGCTGCTACTTTGCACCATGCTTTTTCTGCAAATGGGCTACAGTAATTATTCATTCTTTACTAAGTATCTGATTTTGATCAGTAAACTCTATTCTCATCTCACTTTTTTTTGTCTCAATCCTGATTTTTTGTGTGTTACTTTTCCCTCACTTCTTTGTTGGCAAAACAGGTTAACCTGCTGGTTTGATCTGACCCATTTTGTTCTGATTAAAACCATTACAACCCAGCACTGCCAAGTGCACCACTAAGCCATGCTGCTAAGTGCCAAATTTGCATGTCTTTTAAATACCTCCAGGGATGGTGACCCAACCACTTCCCTTTGTAGTCTGTTCCAAAGCTTGAAAATCCTTATGGTGAAGAAATGTTTCCTAATGTCTAATCTAACATGCAATGCTACTCTCTGCTTGCATTGCCTTTAGGCAGCCTAGGCATCCCTAATACCAGTCCCTCACTATCTAGCTATATGCACATTGATGCCACTGCCACCATCTTTCCAACTGTATCCATCCTACTTTCACCATCTTCTTGCCACGGGAGCTCAATTTTATGTAGCCTGTAGCCTTACTGAAGACCTGGTGATGAGAACGAGCTCAGCCCACAGGACACAGTGGGAGGGAAACAAAGGCTGTGAGTATGTCCCTGCTTGTCCTCTTAGGTGATACTCTTCCAGAAAGTAATGACTAATCCAGAGCTAATAGACTGCCTTCTCTCAACTGGAAAGGCAAACAACTGCTAAAACATTTAGATGAGGGACTTGTCAGGAGATACACCAGTAGGTAAGAATCCTGCCACATAAATGTGGCCCATGCAGTTCCCCCAGTTCTCCCAAACCTTCACACCCAGCTACCTGCACATGTGTCGGTGGTCCTCCAAAACTTGCAGAGTTACTGACAATGCTGTTTTCCAGCTAAGGAAGATTTTTTTTGAGGCTATAAACATACTTGCTATTCATGTGAAACAAATCCCTGTGCTGGCATACTTCAAGATCTTTGATTTGTTTTTCAGCAGTAGGATGTGATGTTGAAATACTTTTCTTTTTCCCTTGAGCTACAGGGGAAAAGGAGCTGAGTTTTACATACAATCTGGAGATACTGCTGTAAACTTCTGCAAATCATAAGGCATATAGCAGTTAATCCAGCCTTAAATACCATTACAAATCCCCATTACTTGCATCATGGGAAAGGCTACTTTGCTTTCAAAAAAGGCATGATGCTTTATGGGAACACTAAGCAAAATTAATTTCAGGGGGAACTGAGCCCAGCAGAAGCCTTTCTAGTCAAAGTATGCAATCGTTTCGTTTGCAGCCACATACAGCACCACATGCAGTTAAAGCTTGTCGCAAGTATACTGATCTTCTGCTTTCAGGTTTGCATTAGGTACAGTTGGAGAGCTGGTTTGCACCAAAAGTGCTATGTTTTTAAAAAGAAGGCCCCAGGGAAGTGGTCAGCCTGCTTGTGAATATTGTCTTCACCTTGCTATCCCCAGCCAGGTAATCGACAGGTATAAGTCCCATTTGTATGGGCTGAGCTACTCCCATTATGAGATCTGCAGCCATCTCTGGTGGAATCCAGGGCCTCTCCTCATGCTTTCCAGCAGCCTCCCCATTTCAGCTGGGCTCTGAGTTATCAGTGCTGTGGCTGTACATCCCCACACCCACCCTGCACACCCAGAGCTGGCCATATCACCAAGTGGCAGCTATGGGCAGTCTCCTCTGATAAAGCTGCAAATCCCAAAGGGAGATTGAGGGAAGACAGCACCTTCAGCTGGGTCATCACCTCTCCCAGCTTGCTCATTCTTCATCAGAACGTCAGCATTTTCCCAAACACCTGCCACTGGGTGACTAGGCAAATCATCAGAGGCCGAGTCCTACCCAAGGAAAGTTGAGTCCCACTGGTCTCTGCCATGGGGCTACATGCTCCCTGAAGATCAGCTCATAGGTGAGCACACAAAGAGGGGAAAAAAGAGTAAGAGGAGCTGGCAGGGCACAACCACAAATTTCTGTGCTTGGCTCCCTGTATGAGAACTGCAGGTAAAGCAGTCCTCTCTTTTATCACCCAGGTTTGCCTAGCTTGCTTGCTTAGCCAGCCAGCTTTCTGGAGCAGAGGTACTCCTGCCACATCCCAGTGTTTGTGTAACTCCCAGAGGAGCAGGGCCGCTATCTCCATCAGGCTGCCTCTGCATCATTAGAATAATAAAACAATATGGGAACAAGAGATTGTCTCTTCCTCCTGGTGACAATTACCATCATGCACCTCCCCCAACTCTCACATCCCCAGCAACGATTTTTAGCAAAGCTGGTGAGTGCAGCTCTGGCTGGGCTGAGCCTAATTCTTTTAAAGACTAATTCAGCCTGATGAAAGCATCCAGGACAAAGCCTGCCTTGGCAACGTAATTAAAGAAGTACAAATTGTTTCTAAAACCTCATGCTGGCAGGACTCTTGCAATTAATGACCACTTGTCAATGTTGAGGCTTGTCGGTAAGGAATTGCTCTCGTCTTAAGACACTCGATCTGGGTCAGCAGCCCATCGCCTGTTTGGGGACAGGAAAGCAAAGAGGCAGCCCGGCACTGCCCCAGTAAGCTACTAATGACACCATACTCATCACTGCGGATGACAAATATTGTGCTCTTGTTTCTAAGTAGAATTTTTGCCAGCTCACTTTGACTTTCTAGGCTGTAATTAAATACAGCCAGAAAAATAGGCTGCTTACCTACCTGGCCTACTTTTTTCATTTCTCCCCCTTTCATGCATTTTATGTTGGAAAAATCTGCACAATAAAGCAAGCATCTCTATGGATCACAGGGAAGAATTTGATGATTGTAGGACAATCTTTAGTTATTTTAACAGTGGAGCTTATGAAAAGTCAAGGGAAAAAAAAAAGAAATCTCAGCTTTTGTGGGATTCTGTCTCTGGAATCTCAAATAAGAGAACAGGTTTTTTATGTATGTATATATATGTCCCAAGCTTCACTGTGTACTAAATTAAAATAAGGAAGGATAGTAAAGTTTTTACATTTGAAAGCAAGGTTACTGTTGTGGTATCAATCAAATGCTAGGTAATTAAAAAAATATGCTGACACACTCTGTCCTTTCCTTGCCCTGCTCTGCCTACATTTTTTAGCACATACAGTGCATCCACTTGAAAGCGTGGTGGATCCTTGCACATAGCAGGATTTTGCAGTCTCCTGCGGGACCCACCATGTTACAATAGCATTCAAAGCTTTATAAGCTTCATTTAGTTTCAGCAAGCTTGTTGGAGCATTGTCTGTGCTTAAAGAGGCATTTAAAACTGAAGCGAAGCTTTGAAAGCTTCAGAGACAATGACGCTGGACTCCCTAAACCCATGAGTTCAGTACATGATTTGAAGTGATGGCATCATGTACAAAACATGACACACTGCTCTGAGAGCCCTGCGGTAGCTAAGCATCTGAAGGGGGAGCAGGAAATCTGGGGCGCACGTTTGCTTTCTATGGCTGAACATCATGCCGGCACTGAGGGGAAGAAAAAACATCCTGAATTTTTTCTGCCCCCTGAGATTTGTACCCATGCACATTTGTTCTCTTGCTCTGGAATGATTTCTAAGCTATTGCTAAGTGCATTTCTAAGCTGTTACAAATAAAAGAAAATAGAGCCTGGAGTGCACACAATAAACAGAAGCAGTGACGCAGCAGGCATGCCACAAGGAGATGTCTGGCTTCTGTGACTCTCTCATCCTGCAGTTTGTACATCCCTGGACTGAGCAAAAGGCAGCATTTAATGCAGAATTATGCTATCTATGAGCTGAGGGAAATAGAATCAAAACAGGCATCAGTAAAACTGTGCTTTCCCTGAAAGACATTTGTTTTTCAATGTATAACCCCACCTGTAACCATTTCTAGGCAAGGGCATGTCATCTGTATAACCACAGTGACAAATTGTGCCAATGACATCTTGAGACGAGGAAAATATCTCTTCTGAGTCCCAGAAATAAGCATCTACTCTGCCCCACATCACCTCACTTGGGCTTTGAAAGTCATCCCCATACTCAGGGTGTAGTGGCACAAAGTCCCTATTCCTGCCTTGTAGTATTTCTCCGGTGAAACCCCTGGTGCTTGGCTGTGGGCAGAAGCTTCTCGTCCAACTAAGCTGCCAACAAGAATGATGAAGAGAGTGAGAGCCATGGAAAAACAGGAATGATCCATGTAAAATCACACCTTATGGATCAAGTCAGCTATGTGATACCCATAAGCAGATTGAAAGGACTGTGTGTAGCAAATGCATGCTCTAAATGCCAGTTTTTTTGCTAAGCTGCCAGGCCTGAGTGGGTTTAGAAATGAAATGGTAAGATAGGATTTAACAGCATGACAAATATTGTCAATAAAAGCTGGGCACAGCTCGGTGCTGAGGCAGCACATGGAGACCCACATCATGTCTCATGGGCTGCACCTTGTTTGTAAGACCACAGTATTTCATCGGGGTGCAGCTTGATGGAGTGGAAAAGGGAGAGGGTGTGAGCCACAGCAGAGTTGCCATGTACTTCAATAGCTGTAGAAGGTTTTAAGAGAGGTAGAATGTAGCTTCACTTAACCTCAGTCCAGCAGAGCTGTTTTTCACTGCAACTGAAAATAAGGAAAATAAACTAGTTGGAAGAAGATAACAGGCAAAGGAAATTTTACCCCAAAGGTGTAAAGCCTCATAAAGGTGTAAAGCACTCAGAATCAGTTTAGAACTGCAGTATGC
The DNA here is from genome assembly GCA_013396675.1 of Eubucco bourcierii. NCBI lineage: Eukaryota > Metazoa > Chordata > Aves > Piciformes > Ramphastidae > Eubucco > Eubucco bourcierii. Next base: position 361,592 of record VWZE01018315.1, read on the forward strand.
CAGAAGAAAACTTAGCTGTTAAGGATGCAGCTGTTCCATGTGTGTGCAAGTGAAGGAAGATGCACTGATACTGAAAAAAAAAAAAAAAAAAAAAAAGCACAAAAATATGAAAGAGTTCAAAACACATCTAAATTGGAAATAGTACTGTTAAAAGCTTACTGAAACACAGTAAAATATTGCTGCAGCTCCTTTCTGAAGTCCTGAAGTTCTACTACGACAAAAATAAATATGCTGATAAAATGTTAGAGAACAGCAATACCAAACTCCCAGAGAAGTGAATTTGCCCAAGCCATGTTTCAGGCCTGGCTCCAAAGCTGGCTTCCCAGCCCGGGATCTAATGTTAATGGGTTACAGATGTTCTGTAAGAAAAAGTTGAATGTGTTTGTTTCTTTGATGGTATGGGCCAGAGGGCAGTTAGGGGAACAATTGGAAACCTGTGAGTTGCAGTTACTTGATCAAATAACCCCTTTTGGAAAAAAGTTGCTGTGCAAAACTGTCAAAACCCCACCCCACCCCCCCCCATACCGCTCCATTTTGAGAAACCCATTTAAAGAGTTTCACTTCCATCTGAAACTGAGGAGGGAATTTAGGTAACTTAGAAAAACCAATGTAATGCACAGAGTTTGTGAAGCACCAGGGATTTTTCAAACCACAACCTTAAGACCATCTCTTTTTCTACGCCCTCAGAGAAGCCAGGATTTGGCTGCTGCCCTTTTCAATGCCAGAGGACCACAGAGCACACACAGGTCAGGCTCTGTAACTCACTGCTTGCTCTGTGAGCGCTGTGATGAGGAGGTATCACCTCTGGGCACCCATTTTCTCATCTCCTAGTTCCAGACTAGCACAGCTGCAGCCTCCAGTTTCTCACCAAATACCCTTCCCCAGGACCTTGCTCTCTCAGTAAATTATTTAAGAGTCAGGGAAAAGAAAAGTCAGAGTAACAACTTATCTGACATGAAAAAGGGAAGGAAACAGGACCTGAGCTCTACCCACAGCATCAACAGCAGTCCTTTCTGTATGCCTATATTGTGTAGAACAGTAGAATCCTAGGCAAGAACTCAGTATCTCATAACAGTCTCATGACACAGGGTATTAAAGACCTCTCCAGGGCCCCAATTCCACCACCACAGAAGTCAAATGTTCCATATGAATATGGGATGCTCCTTTCAGTGGTGGCAGGCATGGATGCCAAGCTACAAACAAGCATTTCTCAAAGGACACAAAATATACATGAACACTCACTCCACAGGAAGCTCAAATAAGGAAATGTGGGGAGGTAATACCTTGCCCTGGGTCAGAAACCACATAACTCCCTTACCTGAAATGGTTGGATTTCTGGGGAGTCTCTGCAGGAACCGTTTATACGTGGTGGACCCCAGAGCACAGCAGAGAGCAGAGAGGCCTGGGCTGCCCTGAGAAAGCCAAAAGAGCAACACTTTACTTCCTGCAGCCAGGGATGAGCTTAGGTACTTTCGACTTTCTAATCTGCTGTCAGATGCTACCTAGAAAAACACTGCAGAAAAAAACAGATTATTTGGACAGTTTAAAGTTTTCTTTAATTATTACTTCCCAGAAAGCAGATTTAGGCTTGTTCATTTCTTTTCATGGAACATCTGCAGTTCCCTGCAACTGTAATTCCTGTCATTGTCTACTGAACATGACACTGGCACTTGTATAATCTCATTCCAAATAATTGCAGGTACTTTCAGTTCCTTAAGATACATATATTTGATATGCAGAGCTTTACTTCAGAGCATCTCTGCCTTTTCCTCAGGGATGTGCCTGCATTCATCTGCTGCCCTGACATCCCAGGGCCATGGTCTTTCCAGGTCTTTCACTCACCAGCTATTCCTAGCAGCACAGCTTTCCCAGCTGGATGGGAAGCAGTACAGCTCCAGTACATCCTGGATGAGGAGCTGTGTGGATCCCATCAGCCATGAGAGCTGGGTGTCTATTTCTTTGTACGCCACGCTGGAAATGTAGTCTGCCTGGTGCCTGAAGGCCACACAGCATTGCTTTATCAAGCCCATTCTATATGCTGGGTAACACTCAAATGAAAATGCAACTGCAGTGTTGCTCTAAAGGGTTTGATGAGACATTAAACAAATAGACATCTGAACACAACACATCCATCCTAACAATACGTTTGGGTTACGCTAATCAGCTACATGTTTACATCCAAGATCTGTTTGGTTTCTAGCAAGAAATAAGAAGATGGCTAACATGCAATATTGCCTTAGATTCTGCCAAAACATCCATCTGGTGGGTGCAGAAGGATTGGGGCTTTCTTTAGGATGTCCAAGACTATCATACAAATAGGTTAAATAATAATGGGTTGCGTTTCTGTATAAAAGTGTTAGCTCTTTAACATCCAATGCTCCAGTTTTGCTCTCGGCTTTCCGAGGCATTATTCCTTATGCTGCAGACTGCACACTTGCACTTACATGTTTTCTTATTTTTTGGCTCAGTGGAGCAAGCAGTCAGCTTTTCCCTCATTCCTGAGGGATATTAGGTTACAACAAATGTTGTTCTGCTGTTACATACTTACCCAGTGGCATATTAAAAATGCTTATTTTCCATTTGATTTTTCTTCTTGCCAGAGTTGGGTTTAATGCCACTTTTCTTCCCCCACTTGTTAGTTACTGTTAACAAGCAAGTAACTTATTCCCAGACGTAAAAAGGCAGCCAACAACACATGCCCTGTTTAAACCTAGTTGGGGACATAGTGCCTGCAAGTCACAAAAGTGCCAATTCATTTTTAACTAAAGAAATTTCTAGTGCATCCCTACAGCTGAGCTATTTTTCAGTGAATAAATCTTTTGAGGAGATGGGCATAAGACGTGCGTAGGGAGGCTGCCTGGTCATGTAACACCCTCTGCAGCTGCACACATTCCTGCCCTGCTGATGTGTGTTCCCATCACAGGCCCAGAGGGGCTGCAGTCTCAGCCCATGGGCACTGTGCCTGCCCTGAGGCCCTGCCATGGGGCCTCACAAGAGTCAGCTAGCCCATGCGTGGCCATGGATGAGCACCTGCCACTGGAGCTCTGGCCAATGTTCAGGGCCCCACTGCTCTCAGTTTTGTTCAAACTAAACCTGAGGAGCAAGTTCAATGGAAAACCAACGCGGAGCATAGTGACAGCTCATTAGAGCTGTGCACTGAGGCCCACCAGGTGCCGAGTAGCCGCCTGTGTTCTCCTTGCCCACCACAGCTCAGTTTAGTGATTTCATTTAAGTCCTGCAAGCAAAAACTGAGGATAAAATCCCCTGGAGTAGGTCTGGCTCCCCACAGGCACTATCCAGTACTGCTCCAGCAGCCTGCACCACCATTCAGCTGCCCAGAGCCCATTACCTGACCTGAGGAAAAACCTAAATGCCACAAGGCCACAATCTGCCCATCTTTTCCCTTTGATACAGAGGAGGGCTAGGGGTTCATCAACTCTATCCCCTCAGGTCAAGGCACAGCAAAGCCATGGAGTAACCCCAGGATCTTGTTCTCAGTCTCCAAACTCCTCAGGTCCCAGAGCAGGCTTACTTTCTTGCACATGTGTGCTTTCATCAGTATAGTAAAAAAAAAAACAAACAAAAAACCAAACAAAACAAACAACAAACTCTTTACCAGCAAACTTTTTTTCTTGTTTACAAATAGGTTAAGCACTTTTAATCATTAAGAAGAACTGAAGCTAATAAAAGTTTGTATAAGAATCTCAAGAGGCAATTTAATTATGTCATGATTCCCCAAAACACCAAGAGGAGGGGTGTGTGTTTCCTGCAGCGAAAAAGGGTGAAAGTTTCAGCCTGAAAATACTTTTGTGATTTTGTAATTGCCATGCATGAGGAGCACAAAGCTAGAAGACTAGATAGACAGAGAGGAACCATATAAAACTACCTGAAACGTGGTTGTAGCCAGGGGGAGGTTACCTTCTTCTCTCAGGCAACCAGCACCAGAACAAGAGGACACAGTCTCAAGCTGTGCCAGGGGAGGTTTAGGCTGGAGGTGAGGAGAAAGTTCTTCACAGAGAGAGTCATTGGCTACTGGAATGGTATGCCCAGGGAGGTGGTGGAGTCGCCGTCCCTGGAGGTGTTCAAGGCGCATTTGGATGTGGCACTTGGTGCCATGGTCTAGTCTTGAGGTCTGTGGTGACGGGTTGGACTTGATGATCTTTGAGGTTTCTTCCAACCCTGGTGATACTGTGATACTGTAAAAGCTAGAAACACATTTCAAGGAATTATATTGCCTGTTGGCATATTTAATTTTCTCTTGATTAAGCATATACAGGCATAGATCACTACTCAGTGCAAAATTCTGAATTGGCTGCTCAAATTTATCTGTGACCATATGATTATGGAAGATCAAAACCAGTTAATTGGATTAAGTAATCATCTTGCCAACAGAAGATATGTGAAACTGAAAGTCAAAAAAGTCATAGAATAAACTGCTCTAAAAATATTTATACATTTATATCTTAATATGACATACAACAGCAAGGATGATATTTCTAAAAGTTGGGTTTTTTTTGGTGCAAGTAAGAAGCAATGAAAATACCAGAATCATAGACTCCTCATGATTCATAGTCCTAGCAACCTGAGGCAGGAGTTTGCATGGACATACTTTAACTCCTAACCTACAAAGGGATGCATCAAGGCTTTATGCCAACTCATGAATCTTTAGCAAGAGAGCCAGACCATTTTTCTTTGCTTTACACATATCTAAGCATTTCAATTCCACCCCCTTGGGAAAACTTAAATGTAATTTTTTTACTCTATTTAGCATGGCCAGCATGTGAAAATACAACAGGGGATGCTCAATGCACCTTTCTCAAGGAAAAAAGAGTGCAAGCTCACCTTTAAACTGTCCTGGGAAACCCTCCCACTCCAAACACAGGGAAAAGCATAATGGACCAAACTTGAAACTTAGTTTATTTCAGTTTCTAAGTAGTTGAAGATCTATGCTTCAGAAGTTTCGAAAGCTGATGAGACTGATTCTCAGGCTGAAAATGGACACAAGACTTCTATCAATTCCCAAACCAGTTATTCAGAAAAAAATGTGGCTGCTTTACTGCCTGTTGAAACTCCATGATCCTACCCAAGGTATTTGGGGCTCTGAAAAGAGCAGTGAGCAAAATTACTTCCATTTAGTTTGCATATTCCTGCTGTATTCAGAACAAGGCACAATGTCTCCTGCAATAAAGGACAATTTACAATCCTGCTGCCTCTGACAAGAGAAGGCTTAAGTGAAACAGCCTCACAAAACCTCCCTTATTTACTTGGATTCATCTAACTACCCTAGGAAAGAGATCGGAGACTTAATAAAATGTTTAGGCTTCCACTGATTTCAGCAGAACTTCTCTCCTGAAAAACTCTGAAAAGAGACAGATTCAGAAGTGCCTTGCCTGGTGTTGAGCAGAGCTATACTCAGAGGCCCTGGGGATGTCACGGCAGATGCTAAAATACACTTAACAACATGCTGAGAGGCTGGGAGCAAATAAGACCCATGTTGTGCTTAAAGCATGCTATGAAAGCTTCACTAAGAGAAACTGCACCATGGAGTAAGATCTTTTCCTTAGCTTGCAGGTAAAATGGAGGCATAAAAAAACAGTGAAAGAAAAAAAAAAAAGTAAAAGTATAGCAGTAGTATTCATGATGCTCATGGAAAGTTCTGTCCAGGTTGGTGCCTTCCACAGGCTAGGCTGCAATATAACTGTACTTTAAGTTGCATTTGAAAGAAGCACATTTTTCATCAAAACCTCTTTGGTCTCACAGCCTTTTGATGCTGCAGAGAGCTACTTTTCTCCACAGCAGGCTGAAGCTGCATTTCACATTTCTCTTCAACACAGAACAGCTGTTTCTGCAGCAAGACATTACAAAACATGCAGCACTTGTTTGCAGAGACTCTTTGCATGACTAATGTCTGAGAAATCACAAGCTTTTCTCCAGAGAAGCTCCACAGTGTATAGCAGATTACCAGGCTCTGCTTTGACATCAAGTGGTTTGGCTCAAATGCATCCTGAGGAGAGATCAGCAATGAAGGAAAGGTGGGAGGCATGATAGCTTGCATTATGCTACCTCCCATGCCTGCTGCAGAGAGCTCCCTGGCAAAATCATTCTGTTTTGACAAAAATAGGGTGTGATTCAAGAAGCTTTAGTGAAAAGGTAAGATGGAAGCCTCATACCAAGGAATTCTGCAGCACAAAGCTTTTTATCCCTGAAGCAAAAGGTACCAATTTCAACTCAGAAGGCAGAAAAGAGTGGGAGATGGACATTTTGGGGGTGAAATCCAGGGCACACTTAGCGGAGGTGAATGGAGACAAGAATCATGTTTCCTTAGAGATGAATGGAGTTCAAGTAAAGAGAATTTTACTAGGCTGAGCAGACAATTCCTAAAAAGGAAATTATTTTCCTCTTTTTCATCGACAAAGAGATTGTTCCAGTGACAGTTACCACGGAAACCGAGTTGGAGAATAACAAGAAAGCATTTATGGTGCAGAGTTTATTTTAAAGGTTAGTGAACCAGCAGCATCCCATTCCCCTAACTGGATTGATAACCTGATCAGATGGCCCAAAGAACTAAGATAACACATTTTAAAGTGGTGTGGAATGGCAATGCTAAATGGAGCCGCCACAGCTTCCTATCAGTCTGCCTTTATGACCTTCAAAGCTGTGGACACAGAACTCAAAAGAAAGTTTCTCCTAGGACGCAGCTTTAGCCAGGCTAACTGGCACCGCATCTCTCAGCAAATGAAAGCCAGAGACTGGTGAGCACCTCTCCTCAATTTAATTCAATTAGCCTATTATTTTCTTTTGTGTCATTCAGTTTTACTATGAAGGGCGGGTTTTCTCCTCCCTAGACTGAAAATTCACAGTTGCAAAAATTCAAGGGCACATGGGACTACCCAAAGAGAGGAGAGCAGCACTCCTGCTCACCACGGTGCCTTTACACTCACATACTTTGCTTCTTCCTGTGACTGCTGCACAGACAAGGCAAACTGAAAAATGCCTGCTACCCCAAGGCTACTGTGATGCTGACTTGCACACTTTGGTGGCACGTATTTTCCTCACTATCTGCAAGGAAGCCACTGAAAAAAGCAACTAATGTTACCTGTGAAAGCTAGCATACATTAAAACAAGTACATATCCCCAGACTGCCCATCTGGGATCTACTTCAGCCAAAGCAGTAACAGGTCACTCTTTTACATTGAGCAGGGAGAGGGTTTTCCATTATCCCAGCCCTTTGATCTCAAAAAGCCAGGAAGAGCTGTGACCTTTCGGAAGGGTCCATCACCTCATGAGTCTGGTTTTTGTTTTGTTGGGTTTTTTTGGTTTTGTGTTTGGTTTGGGGTTTTTTTGGGTTGGTGGTTTGGTTTTTTTGTTGTTGTTGTTGATTTTGTGTATGTGTGTGTGTGTGTGTGTGTGCGGGTTTGGGTTTTGTTGTTTGTGTTAGTGTTTTGTTTGTTTGTTTGTTTGTTTTAACAGTGAGGGTGTTAATTTCTGCCAGGGTAGCTCAAGTCCTAAGGAAAGAGGAGAGTGCAATACCTTGCACAGCTGGAGGTATTCTTAATAAGAAATCATCCTCTGCAGCAGGGAATAAAAACCCTCTACAATAATGGTTATTGTGAGCATGAAGTCACTGACACCTCAAATTTTCATTCCCGTTAAATAGAAATGCAAGTAAATAAAAACTGCTCATATATACTGTCCCAAGGTTTTCCATCTTGAGAACAGCTTTTGAGGCTGCAAGTGATAATATTCATCCTCTCTGTAAAAAAGAAAAAAAAAAATCCACAAAAAAAACCCTCAAACAACTGGTTTATATTGATCTGAGATTCAAGCATGAGGCAGAGATAAAGAAAGGTATTTCTAGGGTCTCTCTTGACATATAAGATTAAAATGTTGACTTCAGAGTAGATGTCATGTGGCTTTCCCCCTCATCTTTAGTCTTTGCTCTGTTTTGTATTTACTTTCCATTTTTATTGCTTTTCCTATAACTTTGAAGGCTGAGGGACAGGAGGCTGGACACATGTATTGTCTATATTTCAAACTGAAAAGAGAAACAATATGTTGACATGAGCTCTAAAATAAAGGGAATAACATTCTACTAGCACTGCCACAAAATGTTTGCACGCTAGGCTAGCAAGAGCTTTTCAGCTTTCCAGACAGATATGAGGCTGCTCTCTGCACACAAGGAACTGAGGAGCACTATCTCCACTCACAGCCACCTGCAGCACTGGAAGAAGAACCTCGCAGCTCAAACTTCTGGGGCCAGCCTCTAACGGCTACAACCCGAGATAAGATGACACCTGTCAGGTGGAGCAAAGACAATCCCTTGGCTTCTGCAGAATGTGAGCACAGAAGTAGATCAGAAAACAAAGTAGCTTTATCAGAGCTGGATGCTTTTTAGAGTACTCAGAAATCAAGAAAGTAGTAAAGGCTTCACTGCAAAAATGTTTCCTTTCCAAGACTGATTCTGTTCAGAAGGTTCTTCCTCTGTTGGCCTCTTGGCAAAATATCTTTTACTAAAATTAAAGCTATGTGTCCCACCATCACTGTAGTCATTCATACAAGAGGTGACAGAACTATTCTATGAGCATTGGTGTGGTGAATAAAATTAAAGTCTCTGAAAAACATTACCTTGAAAAAAATTACATTGTCAAATAGACAGCTTGACATCAAATGGTTTCTCTTAGTAATTCCATAGTGCACCTGCAAGCTTAGCCCTCTGATTTTTTTGTTTATGTGCATATGATTGCTTATACTATTGTGTACTAGTCTATGATGGAAAAGTACTTGCATTAAAGTACATTTATTCACCACTCACTTGCCAAGGTAAGCATTTATTAGAGTTGTTATGTCAAAAAGTCATCTAGAAGAACTGAGAGGGGAACTGCTATCAAATGTAGATCTAACCATAGATCTTGCTAGTGCTTTTTAAGCAGTGAACCCTCCTCCCTCTGGCCATAATTCAGAACAGAGATACACTAACCAACAATAGCAACCATATATAGGCAAAAAGCTTTACAACAACTTGAGACTATTGTTTTGTATCTGCTGCCTACCAAAAGCTGGATGATGCAGCAGGGGTTTGGTATAGGGAATATTTGCATAGCAAATCAGGAATCAATGCTTTTTGGTTTTCTGTTTTGCAAAATTGGTCCAAAGAAAGAGGTCAGACAATGCCTACTCCACTGGCTCAAGACTGACAAGGCAGAAGCCTAGAAAGAATTAAAAATATTCAAATTAAATTCTTCTTTATAATTTCCCACATTCTGATCAAGCTCACAGCCTAATTTGCATATCAGTAAAAGGCACTGAATAGAAATTTCCCTCTGGTTCACTAACTAGCATAAGCACTGAAGAAAGAATAAGAATGAAAAATAAGCAACCTCAAAATGTCTAAAACAGTGAAGATGTAAGTCTTACTCAGGCATGCATGGTTTTCCTAGGTTGTACTGTCTTCTGACTAGACAGACAGCAAAAGGTTCCCAGACTTTTTTTGGTAAAGAAAAAACACAACTTCAAAGACAAGGTAATGAATTTTGAACAGAAAAAAATAGACTAAAATTTGAATTATTTGAATCATTTGTGCAAGTTGGACATGGAAGTGTTGGAGCGGGTCCAGAGGAGGGCCATGAGGATGATCAGAGGGCTGGAGCAGCTCTCCTATGAGGACAGGCTGAGAGAGTTGGGGCCCTTCAGTCTGGAGAAGAGGAGGCTTCGAGGGGACCTGATAATAGCCTTCCAGTATCTGAAGGGGGACTACAGGAAGGCTGGGGAAGGATTATTTACAAGGTCCTGCAATGACAGGACTAGGGGCAATGGGTTTAAACTGGCAGAGGGGAGATTTAGACTGGATGTTAGAAGGAAGTTCTTTCCAGTGAGGGTGGTGAGGCACTGGAACAGGTTGCCCAGGGAGGTCGTGGATGCTCCCTCCCTGGAGGTGTTCAAGGCCAGATTGGATGAGGCTTTGAGTAACCTGTACTAGTGGGAGGTGTCCCTGCCTATGGCAGGGGGTTGGAACTAGATGATCCTTGAGGTCCCTTCCAACCTTACCATTCTATGATTCTATGATTCTATAAGTTTCTTCAATGTTATTTCTAACATTTCCTTCTTAAACAGATACAATATTTATGACCAACGATTAAAAAACCAGATCTGCTACAGAGCCCTGACCTTTTTGGATTTGTTTGGTTTTATTTTTTCCCCTGCATTAAAAACAATTAAAATTACTGATCTCAGGAACAGGCTGACTTTAAAAGACATAGTGAAAGGCACATTCCCTAGAATATATCTTCGGAGGAAAGAAAGGCCACAAAATAATAGTTTATTGTGACAGTCAATTGATATCCATTAAAAAATGAATCAAAATGCATTTCTGCTTCTGGGAGTGTGTTGTTGACCAAGTAAAGCACAACAAGGGGGGGGGAAACAAAATTTTGACTCAATAGCCATATGAAAATCTGACTTCTGTCTTGTTTAAAAAATCCCCCAGAATGCTAGGATCACCGGAGGCATTATTTTGTGTGGTTAGTAACAGCATTACAAGAAGAAAAAAAAATGTTGTGATTTACTTNTCCCCACTCTAGACTGCAGAAATTAGAAAATACATTTTTGCACCTAGAAATCTGCTCTCCAGAATGCCACAGAGCCACAGGCTGGAGGCAGTTGACAGGGTCAAAGGCGGTCAGGGGAAGAGATGGGTTCCTTCAAGACACAATTTTGGCATGCAGGCACTAACTCACACCCTTTTCACTTCAAACATAACTTCTTCCTCCACTGGCTTTCTCTAAGAGCCATATCTTTTAATAGCTTTTTCTTCTGAGCTTCAGCAGCTGCACAGTTGAAGTTGATCACCCCACCTGAAAAAGAGGTGCCACTTGGACTGGTTATAGGATTTACTTTAGAGCTGGTTGCAAACAGACCAGTAAGATTTTTTAAAAACATTTTAAAATGCAGTCTTTCATGTGGAAAGGCTCTTCATTTCTCAGGACATTTTGGGTTTTCATCAAGCAACTGTTCAAGGAAATTTGTTCAGCAGGTTTTGCATGAAAGCTGTTATCAGTAACTTCAGTGGGAATGTTTTTCCTAAAATGAAAAATTTTCTATGTTAGGTGAAATAATCACCAGATGAGTAAATTATCCATAGTATAAAAACAGTTCAGCTATTTATGGAGCATTAAATAGCTTCTAAAATGACCTCAAGAAGTTCAGTGCTGGTTGTGGTGGTTTTTCACACTTCTTTGCCCTCTAAGTCTTCTTGACATGTAATATTCTGCACACAGTTTAAAGAGGCAAGTCTAATGCTTGTCTCCCTATATGCCTGTGCACTGGAAGGTGTGTGTGTTGACCAGGTGTGTCAGCAAGAGGAGGAGTAAGACTGACAACTGTCTGTTCATACTGCTGTGCGCTGTTTTTTCAGCCTGCATAGCTCCTGTAAGCAGGTAGAACAGTGAAGAGACAGCAGAGCAATGGAAGAGAAAATGCAAAAGGGACAAGGGGTAGAAGAAGCTGAAAAGAAAGGCTATCACTGCTGTGAAGGCTGATCCCTTAAGCACAGGAATATTCACATGAGCACTGCATCTAGAGAGCACCTAACTGCAAATACAAGAATCCAGTCATCTATGTGACACCAAGGATTAGCCAAAGACTTTGGCAATTGAAGCCACCAGATGTGCACTTCTGGGGTGTGCCAATTCGCTAGAGCAGGCAAGAAATCTAATTGCTGTCTCAGCAAAGCTTTGTGTAAATCTACAGTGCTACAAACCCACAGACTAATAACCATAGCTCCATGAGCAGCAGAAGTAACAAAGTCTGGCTGCCAAGAGACCAGTTTCCTAGATCCCGGTTCCTTCTCATCAAAATAATGCACACATTGTTCCATCTCACTCCAGCAATGCTTCCAGACCCTCACATAAACTCTGCCATCTTTGACATTTTTCCTTCCTCCTCCCACCCTCCAGCATGCTCTACCCGTTCTCAGATCCCTAAGTTGTCAGGTGGGAAAGAGAAAGCCAGCATTTATCAGGCAGACAGCCAAGCAGAAAAGATAAATTGTGAGCTTGCACTGCAGCACTTCAGACTAAACTTGGCTGAAATCCACTGCAAAATTTAAGACTACTGGGAGGGAAAGGGATGAGAGAAATAACAAAAACCATAATCATGCAAGCCTCATTGCTACGAGAGGTACAGATAAGCACCAGTCAGATCATCTGACTGGTGGAAATATGCTTGTGTGACAGGACGACTCTCAAAGGAGCTCTTGCATCAAAATTCTTAGTCACCATCACAGGTTGAGGTTTTTTCCCATCATTTTCCCAACAAGTTTCAGTTCCAGCTTTGCCACTCATTCACAGCATCACTGTGCCCTTTGCTTCAGTGTCTGGATTTTCCCTTTTAAAACACGTTATGTTACTGCACTCTAAAAAAGTAATGACATTTCAGAGGCTGCATTAACAAAAGGTTTAGCAGCTGGATTACATCAAAACCTAAACCTTTGTGACTTGTTAGCATTTTAATGCTCTGTAAATATCATGAAAGGAGCCCTGGAGTCCACACTTGGCTAACTAAAAGAAAAGCTGAAAAATAAGAGGTTGTTTCAGGGCAGATACAGTCAGTAAACTTCCATTAAACTGCTATGGTTTCTAACTAGATCAGGTACAATTTCTCCTGTGTCTGGGTTTGTTTCACAGTGGCTTACCCAACACTTGAGTCTGCTACTGCAGTGATAAACTCATGAGATTATTTTGAAAAGCTGGACCTGATATTGCTTCTGTCATAGCTGCAGACTGCTGAAAACAACAGCCCTTGATTTTCACACTTTGTACTAGCAGCTCCTTTAATTATAAACCTGAATTGCAATAAAGGCCTAACCTCTTGACTTAACAGTAGAAAATATTTACCTTACAAGGGCAAAAAACCTACAGGGCAGAATGGGGGGGGGGGGAAATGAGGAAGACAGATACATAACTGCGACATAACCACAAGAAGGACAGCAGAAGTGAGCATTTAAACCCTGCTGTTTTCTGATTGTTCAGAAATAGCCCAGGTTCTACCTCAGGAAAGCTCTGAAGAAACTAAATGTGATAAAAGATGAGACCAATCGTTTTAATTTTTGTTATAGAACAACAGTCAAAAGACATTTCAGAAGAAGGAAAGTAATTTTAACTGTTGGTGAATTTTAACTTAGCAGAAAACAAAAAGTCTCAGTTTCTCTTAAAAAATTAGTGACCACTCATCTCAAGCCACATAAAGAGATATTAAACCATGTATGATTAAGAACAAAAAGCTTCCAAAAGTGAGCAGTTTGAAAGTGTCTTGGAATATTGAACTGTTTTTGTCTCAGAAAGGATCTGAATTTACTTTTCCTGTTGAAAGTCACCTACGCTAAAAATACAGAATCACAAGAAAGGCAGCACAAAATCAATCAGTTCCACTTGAGGTATAAGCATCAGTTTCTGAAAATGCACCCACCTCTTCCTTGCCTGTCTTGAGCTAAGAAACTTTTGTTCTGGCTGTTCCAAATTTGTGTCCTTACAGAATACTTACTCTCCTGCCAGGCTTGGTAACCAACACTAGAAGACAGGAGCAGAAAACAGAGTATGTCTGCATAACTGTATTTTATTCTGTACCTGTAAAACAAACCCAAAACTCTACATGAAAACAATATTGCTAGGAATTCCTTGCACTTGAACTACTCATGTCCGAAGTATGAAGGCTGTGTTTGACATTTTAAAGGTTGGCTGACTGTAGCATTGCTAAGCAAGTCTACCTTAAGTAGTTATTTAGCTGCTATTTATTATACTTTATGGTTTTATTGCAGTCCACAATTCTTTCAACCTATAGGCAAGAAGCCACAACATTGCAGCTGAACTTACGTAGCTGGTCAGTTTCATTTTCTTCTTGAACTTAGAAAGCATCCAAAGCAGTAGCAATCACTAAGTGTGCTGGTTTGAGGCTAATTGGAATATTTTAATAGAGAAAATTACACTATAGGCTGTGAAAGGAAAACATCATGATGTCTACTTCACTCATACGCTTGCTGGAGAATTGTTTGGGAACACTAACCAAAACATGAGATCTCAAGTCAGTCTCTCTCTGTCGCTTGCTGGAACAGGAGCTGCTGGTGGGATCTAGCAGCTTCTGGGCTCTGGCTCCTCTGCTGATTAATCCTCACTAACCACTTTTCTTCTAACTCCCCTGGCTGATCCTCCTAATTTACCTTGCACGTAAGGAAAACTGTGGGGTAAGGTACAGGGGTGGGGAGAAGGTGGAAGGGTGGTTGGGAGCCCCTCCTGGGGTCTCTGATTTCTGGGAGGGGAGTTGTGTTGCTGTATTACCTTCTACTTGTATATTTCTGTAAATATTCTGTATATAGTGTAAGTATCTGCTGTACATTGTGCTGAGCTGTAAATAGAGCTTCATCATTTAACTTCCAGCAGACTGAGCTCTAGTCTGGGTCATTTTACAAAGTGGGGGGGGGGAACTCCCAAACCTTCACATTTAAGAAACCCTTGTCCCCACAGGAAGCGCTTACGTGCCATGGTCTAGTTGATTGGATAGGGCTGGGTGATAGGTTGGATGGGATGATCTTGGAAGTCTCTTCCAACCTAGTTCATTCTATGATTCTAAGCAGGGGACACCTTCATGCACTGACTGCTACAGGCCATAAATTACATAAGATTCTAGACAAGGAGAAGTTCAGCCATGCAAAAATTACTCTAAGAGTTAAGAACCACTAAGAAATTCATGTGATCAATGTTCCTTTACACCAAGAGTCATCATAATCATCACCTGTGTTGACAGATAAGTGTTCTCAGACACTGATGTGTAAAGCAGCTTCTGACACCCATCAGGTGGTACAGGATTCACAGGAAAAACAGGCATTTTGCTAAAAAAGAATCACTTAAGAGAGATTGCCTACAAAGAGCAGAAAAAGTTCTTTCTTTAGTGTTTCAGAGCACAAAATACAAGAGTAGAAACAACAACCCAAGCTGCACATGAATCAATACTTTGGTTTGGCACTGTCACTGAGCTCTGTAGCTGATAGTCATTCATGGAGCAAAAGCCAGGCGTGGTAATAAGAAACACTGCATTCAGCTCGGTACTGCCCACCTGCATTAAGCTTTTAGCAGTTAGTAGCTGATCAGCAGCAGTTACTCAGTTCATAACAAAATTAAATATTTTGGATATATTAGAAATAAAATCTTTCCAAACATACAAGAGAAACGTCTCCATTGCCACTGTAGGCACAGTGACGTTCTACTATGTGCCAAGCATCAGATAAATTTTCCTTAGGCACGAGATAGTTTGCTGTGCTTCCTCTGTGAGAGGAAGGTCTTCTACTGCTTATCTTCCCAATAACTTCACTATCTTCATAGACATGACACACAGGGGCAGACTTGAAATCCTTAGATTTTAACACTTGCTGTGCTGCTAGGAAACATTTTAATTGGGAAGGTAACAGGAGACAGACTTCTGAGCTATCTCCAGCTAAACATCCCATTTTCAGAGATGCTGTCATCAGAATTAATATAAAAGGCAGCCAGACACTTTCCAGTGATACACACATCTACCCCACAGCAGGCACATATGCTTCCTAAAGGGAAAGTCTGTATTTTTCAGAGCTGTCTGCCCAAATGCTGTCTTGCAAGCCACAGTTGTGGGAGCTGGAAGACCAGCCTGTATTCTCCATTGCTTTCTGCAGCCAGGAACTGACCAGAGCTAGAAAAGAGAATTTGATATCAGGTGAGGTGCTTGTGTAATTCCAACAAAGAAAAATGAGACATTCTGAAATTTGTTATTATGTTGGTTGGCTGCTTCTTAAGCTCAAAACTGAAAAATGTCCATAAGCCAAAGATGCTCAGTTTTGAACAGCAAACTGAATTCTCACATCCCAGATTCACACTCTTAATCTTGGACCAGTGTTGTTTAACATCTTTTCCAGGGCTATGGACAGGGGAATTGAGTGCATCCTCACCAAGTCTATGGATGACACTAAGCTGTGTGATGTAGTTGACATGCTGGAGGGAAGGGATGCCACCATCCAGAGGGACTCAGACAGGCTTGAGAGATGGCCACCAAGACAACCTCACAAAGTTCAACAAGGCCAAGTGCAAGGTCCAACACCTGGCTTGGAGCAATACCAAGCAAAAATATAGGCTGGGGGACAAGTGGCTTGAGAGTAACCTTGAGAAGGACTCAAGGGTGTCAGTTGATGATAAACTCCACATGAGCCAGCAATGTACACTTGCAGTCCAGAAGGCAGCTGTGTGCTGGGCTGCATCAAAAGTGTGACAAGCAGGATGAGGGAGATGATTCTCACCCTTTCTTCTGCTCCTGTGAGAGCACACCTGGAGTACTGCATGCAGTTCTGGTGCCCCCAGCATAAGAATGAGATGGAACTGCTGAAGCAGGTCCATAAAAGTGGGACAAAGATGATCAGAGGGCGATGGGGAAGGCCAGGCTGCAAGAGTTGCAGCTGTCCAGCCTGAAGGAAGAGAAGGTTCCAGGGAAGTCTTACAGCAGCCTTCCAGTACCTGAAGGGGGCCTAAAACAAAACTGGAGAGGGACTTTTTACAAGGGCTTGTAGTGATAGGATGACAGAGAACAGCTTTAAGCTTGAGGAGGGTAGATTTAGACTGGATATTAGAAATAAATTATTGACAGTGACAGTGGCAAGACACTGTAACAAGTTGTCTGGGGAGATCATGAATGCTCCCTCCCTTGAGGTGTTCAAAGCCAGGCTGCATGAGGCCTTGAGCAGCCTGGTCTAGTGGAAAGTGTCACTGGCCATGACAGCAGGGTTGGAGCTAGACAATCTTTAAAGTTCCTTCCAACCTAAACCATTCTGTGAATCTACAAACAGCAAATGAAATATCACCAATAAACTTACAAGCAGTTCTAGCAACACAAGAACAACTTGAAACCAGACTTCAGCCTTTCTACTCACATCCTTACTGTCCTGCTGTTCTCTGTTAATGGATAATGCTTCTTTTCTATTTCATTAGCAAGATAAGGGAAAAAGTATTCTATTCAATGTTGTCCCCTGATATTTCCACTCAGAAGTCTTCAGCATGTTCAAACATATATTCTTGGAGCTTCTAGCTCTTAGTACTACTCCTAGTTAAACAAAAGAAGAGTGAGAGTCAATGTCAGGACTTTTTTTGTAATAATTCCTTGTAAATCCTGTCCATTCTTAGTCTGTCTCACAAAAGTAATCAAGATATTTAGTGTCCAGAGAGGACAAAGGGGAAAACAAAATAAAAATAAATGCAACAAATATTTTTAGAATTTTATTAACTTTAACAAAACCTGCAAAGTAAAGGGTGGTCACTTCTTTATAGAGGATTCAGATAAACATTTAAATGCCAACTGGGAATATTTAACAAGCTATGTACAACTGTGTCAGCCATTAACTGCTGCATGCTAATCAATGTAATCCAAATCTTCTGGAATTCCAAAACTTTTGTCAATTCTGCTCTCTTCACATCCAAATTTACGTTTGGCCCAGGACTTTACTGAAAAGATGTTATCTGTAAACAGAATGGAAAATATTCAGTTTTAAATATTTAGGAAAGCATTAATTATAGTCTTGGTGACAACAAAATCCTTTGATATGTATTATCTCTGTGTATGAAAAAAGCACGCAGGGAATATCATTAGTAAGTGGAACAGAAAATAGGAGGCTTTCATACATGACACACTTTTACACAGTATTAAGTGAAGTAAGTCTGGATGGTCGTACCCAGAGAGCGGTGATCAAGGGCACAATGTCCACCTGGAGACCAGTGCCAAGTGGTGTCCCTCAGGGGTCAGTGCTGGGACCAGTGCTGTTTAACATCTTTGTCAGTGACATGGACAGAGGAATGGAGTGCACCCTCAGCAAGTTTGCAGATGACACCAAGCTGTGTGGCACAGTCGACTTGCTAGAGGGCAGGGATGCCATCCAGAGGGACCTGGACAGGCTGGAGAGGTGGGCCCAGGCCAATCTCATGAGATTCAACAAGGCCAAGTGTAAGGTCCTGCACCTGGGTAGGCACAATCCCAAGCACAACTCCAGGCTGGGTGGTGAATGGCTGGAGAGCAGCCCCGAGGAAAAGGACCTTGGAGTCTGGGTTGATGAAAAGCTCAACATGAGTCTGCAGTGTGCACATGCAGCCCAGACGGCAA
>VWZE01018315.1:382191-397542 GCA_013396675.1 Eubucco bourcierii
AAGCAGTTAGGGATTTGTTGAGCCTCTTGGATCCTCACAAGTCTATGAGACCAGATTGGATCCATCCTAGTGTGATGAGAGAGCTGGCAGATGAGCTGGCCAAGCCACTCTCCATCATTTACCAACAGTCATAGCTCACTGGAGAGGTCCCTGAAGATGGGAAGCTAGCCACCACTGGTGCCTAGCCACAAGAAGGGTCAGAAGGAGGACCCTGGAAATTACAGCCCTGTCAGCCTGACCTCAGTGCCAGGCAAGATAATGGAACAGATCATCCTGAGTGCAACCACAGAGCACCTAGAGGATGGCCAGGGGATCAGACCCAGCCAGCATGGATTAGGAGCTTGAGCAACCTGATGTTTTTTAATGACCAGTTGACCTGCCTAGTGGATGTGGGGAAGGCTGTGGATGTGTAAACCTGGACTTCAGCAAGGTCTTTGACACTGCCTGCCATAGCCAACTCTTTGCAAAGCTCGCAGCTTGTGGCCTGGACAGGGGCACTCTGTGCTGGGTTAAGAACCAGTTGGAGGACTGGGCCCAGAGAGTGGTGGTGAATGGTGCCACATCCAGTTGGCAGTCAGTCACTAGTGGTGTGCCCCAGGGATCAGTGTTGGGTCCAGCACTGTTCAGTATCTTCACTGATGATCTGGATGGGGGGATTGAGCCCATCATCGGTAAGTTTGCAGATGACACCAAATTGGGAGCAGGTGTCGATCTGTTAAGAGAGTAGGAGAGCTCTGCAGAGGTACCTGGACAGGCTGGATAGATGGGCACAGTCCAATGCCATCAGCTTAAACAAGTCCAAGTGCTGGGTTCTGCACTTTGGCCACAACCACTCCATGCAGCACTACAGGCTGGCCAGGCAGAGGGACCTGACAGTACTGGTCAACAGGCGACTGAACATGAGCCAGCAGTGTGCCCAGGTGGCCAAGAAGGTCAATGGTATCCTGGCCTGTATCAGGAACAGTGTGGCCAGCAGGAACAGGGAAGTCATTCTGCCCCTGTACTCAGTGCTGGTTAGGCCACACCTTGAGTACTGTGTCCAGTTCTGGACCCCTCAATTTAAGAAAGATGTTGAGGTGCTTGAATATGTCTAGAGAAGAGCAATGAAGCTGGTGAGCGGGCTGGAGCACAACCCTACAAGGAGCGGCTGAGGGAGCTGGAGTTGTTCAGCCTGGAGAAGAGGAGGCTCAGGGGAGACCTTATTGCTCTCTACAACTACCTCAAAGGAGGCTGTAGCCAGGTGGGGGTTGGTCTCTTCTCCCAGGCACCCAGGGACAGAACATGAGGACACAGTCTCAAGCTCCACCAGGGCAGGTTTAGGCTGGACACTAGGAAGCAATTCTTCACAGAAAGAGTGATTTGCCATTGGAGTGGGCTGCACAGGGAGGTGGTGGAATCACCATCCCTGGAGGTGTTTAAAAAGGAGGCTGGATGAGGCACTTAGTGCCATGGTTTAGTTAATCAGAAGGGTTAGGTGATAGGTTGGACTCTATGATCTTAGAGGTTTTTCTAACCTGGTTGATTCTGTCATTCTACTCCTTGGAAACAGATGAAAATTCAGCAAAGAATTAAATTGTCTGAATAACTGGATGCAGCCATATCTGGTCTCTCTCTATTAATGCTTTCCCTCAACTTACAAAGTTTTAATTCAACCAAGAAAGTGAGTTGCAGGTTTTAACATGATGTGCAAGATAGCACCAGAAGAAAAAGCATATGATATGAAGTGTGTTCAGTAACTATACTGAAAAAAAATGTATTATATTTTGGAATCATAATTCATAAGCAAAATATATTTCTGCATGTTTTTGTAGGTGAGGGCTATCCTACATCAAACCCTAATCAAATTTATAATTAGATCTTGTAATGACACCGCTTTGGTCTGAAGTGGCATTAAGCAATATAAATGCATACATACCAGTCCATCTATTGGCTGCCTCCTTAGCTATTCTGTTTGTTTGGCCTGAAATAGAGAAGAAAACAAACAGATGCATGCATCAGAGTAAAATCATACAATACTTTCAAGGCAGAGAGATTAAATTTTTATTGATGTCATTTTTAGAGAACCACAGAATATAAAGGGAATTATTTCTCTGCCGCTTTTTTTATTCTTGTAAGGTTCCAGGAACCACCAAGTTAAGTTAAGGAAAAACATGAGCAAAGGAGCATGAAAGATACTGTGTGAACAAGTGTGAGTTTTTGAAGTATATTTTAAAATAAAATAATCCTAATTTGGTTTGGCTGGGGGCTTAATTATCTATACCAAGATAGGAACTGGATACATAGCCTGAAGATACTAGAGGCAACTGAGACAGGAAGTACAATCCTTTCTATAGGTGAGTAATCCACCACACAGATATGCAAGCGCTCTGTATATAAGGAAACTCACAAGGTAGCAGTCTATCACATTAATCCAAAAATTTGTCATACAGCTCTGAAAGGTCTCCCAGGCTTTGAGAACCCCCTCAATGAAACTAAGACAAAATAATACTCCTAGTTATTAAATCTGGCTTACCTCTCTTACCTCCACTCCATAAGGTACAACAATGTCAAGAAAAACTCTTAGATCAGCTTGTTCCCATTGAAATTAGTACTGAATCAAATCAAGCAAGTTGGTTGGTAACGTGGGAAGTTATCAGTATCATTATGGTTCTCACGCCTACACATAACTCAGTTATTCTCAGTCGGACTTGTTAGTACTTGCATGATAATATTCATTTGAACGGTCAGCATGAAATCTGTCTCCAGGGGTACTGAGAAGTGAATATATGATCAGCTATTCATTGTTACAAAGATTACACTTCAGGCAAAATTAAATTATGTTGACAAATCATCTGCTATTACTACACAGGAAGCTAAACACTCATTATTCTGCCCTTATTTCTTTGGCAAGTTAACTGAAAAATGTTTCAATTGGAGTAAAGCACTGTTTCAGAAACAGTACCATTTCTAGAAGCGGCCTACAATTAGAGAGCTTGGACAGAGCATGAAGAAAAGCAAAAAAATAAAGATGGCAGGGAAAAAGGGAGTAGGTGAGAGGAAGGCATTTTTGCTTGTTTGTGTGCACCAGAAATTCAAATTATTCCTAGTCTGAGAAAGATACTCCTTATTTGCTTTGCTAAGCACATGACAACGCACTGGCAGCTAGCGGCATTCTGAACAGCTCTCTACCTAACACAACACACAGAGTCTTCAGAGTAAGGGCTTTCAGTGGTCAAGTTTTCAGATGTGTTAGTTATGAGACTTCGCTCAGCATTTTTCGGAAACTCTAGAGTTACCTGCCCCCATTCCCACTCCCCGCTTTGTAAAATGACCCAGACTAGAAATCAGCCAGCTGGAAGTTAAGGACTGAAGCTCTATTTACAGCTCGGCACAATGTACAAGCAGAGATATACACTATAGACAGGAATATTTACAGACATATACAAGTTAAAGGCAATACAGAAACACAACAGCCCTCCCAGAAATCAGAGACCCCAGGAGGGGCTCCCAACCACCCTTCCAACTTCTCCCCACCCCTGTACCTTACCCCATGGTTTGCATTATGTGCAAGGTAAATTAGGAGGATCGGCAGGGGGGGGGTCGGTTAGAAGGGAAGTGATTAGTGAAGATTAAACGGCAGAGAGGAGCCAGAAGCTAAGACCACCCGACATGCTGTGCCGCTACAGACAGACTGGCTTATCTGTGTTTTGGTTTCTTCTCTTAAACATCTCAGCAAGCCTAGGAGTGAAGTAAACATCACCATGTTTTCCTTTCGCAGCCTATAGTGTAATTTTCTCCATTAAAACACTCCAATTAGCCTCAAACCAGCACATGGAAGTAAAAGAGTAAAGGTATTTGACTCCAAAGCAATTAAGTTTTAAATGAAAGGTAGGAAAGTTGGATAGTATTAAATTCCATGGATCAGAGACACAAAGTGACAGCATCCTGATGGCAGGTGAGACAACAGCACCAGACAGATCTCAGCAGAAAGCTCTGCTTTGCTAGAAGCAGCTAACCAGCTGAGCCCTGTGTTTCTGCATCACACAGAAGCTCTGAGTTCCTCTGACTTTTATGCTTAAAGCTCAGTGACCGCAAAGTATATTAAAAAAACCCAAAACACAACAATAGTAGCACCATGGTATGGTCACCCTTCAAACATTGCTCCTGCATGTTTAAGTATACATATCTGACCATGTGAATTTAAACTGTGAATTTTTAATTCTGTGAAGAAGACCGAGATGACCAACAGATAAAGGTTCGGTGACAGGATGGTTAGAATGGCAGTGGCTGCCTATAACTGAGTTGTGGCTGGAAATGAAATCATGGTAGCAAGAGCAGGAAGCTACAATGGGGAAATCCCACAGCGGGCAGCACCTTCAAATTACTTAAATAACAGAGAAATAACCAAAAAAACCCAAACTAAAAAAACTTCTCAGAGTAAAAGTTAGAAATATTGTAACCATGTCATTGGTTAAAATGACATGATCACAGACTGGTAGCACTATCATGGTAGAAGTGTGAAAGGATCACAAATTGAGGCAGAACCTCAGGATGGGGACATTCAAACCACCCAGCTTAATATCAAAGAAGTTGCCTCAGTCCTTCAGAGACTGAGACACACATCCCCCACGTTACTCTGCTGCCAAGGGGCTTGGAGTTGGGGAAACCGGAGCTGCTTGTAAAGCCTCAGACACCAGATGTGCCAAGAAATGCATTCACAGGAGGTTGGGGCACGGGTTTGCTGCTTGCAATTTCCCATTTACACCATCCGGCCCACATACCCACGTACATGACAGCACCACAGGGATGCACATACGGATTTATCCTGCCATGCTGAAAGCTGCTTAGACCATCAGGCATATTGTACTGATGGCAATGCCAGTTAGCTTGACAAGCAGCAAGACACCCCTGCGTTACTCATGTCCAACCTGAGCAAACTTCGGAAAACAAGACAGTTTGTTCTGTGAGATTGCCACTGCTGCAGAATGGCACTGTGCTCTGCTTAACCACTAATTCTTTCACTTGAATTTTTAAAATAAACTACTGTGTCATCACCCCAGCTGCTGCCTCATGGCTGTGGGCTGAGCATTTAGTTATCTAAAGGAAAGAGTAAATTCCCTTGGGACCAGGCTCATTGCTTGCCTATTATTCCACTGCAGGATTTCATCTGCCTGCTGTATCCCGCACCATGCCTGAACAAGGAAGGAGGGAGACGTGTTAGTGGTTACAGACCTGCATCACCAGCTACATCTGCATGTTCAGGAGGTCCCCAATTCCCATCACAAGAACTGACAGGAATGAAGAAATCTGCACTGTGACTACTTTCTGGAAACCTTTTATAGTTACTTGTTGAGACTTTCATCAGTTGCATCATCTGTATGTGTATGTGCATGGTGGGTGAGGGAAAGGAGGGTTAGTAAAACAGAGATGCCCCAAACACACCTACTTTATGCACTGATGTAACTCAAAGACTTGCTAATTTTGATTACCTATTCTTTAGCTCCACAGGATCACACAGCCATTGGCCTCCTGGCTTTTGAACTGCATTAAAGAAGAAAGTTTAAAATCTAGAGAAGACAACAGCATGAGAACTTAAAAATGTATAGATCAAGAAAGAAACAAGACATGAATTGTGAGAGCTGTAATAACAGAGACAGCGCTGAGGGCAACTGGCTAATTGTCAAAACCACCACAACCATTGGGTCCCAAGTTCAGCTGGATCCTGCTGCTGACCAGAGCTGCTCTATCTGAATTTGATTTTTAGCAGTTACTAAATAGGGCTCCAGTACAGAAGGTTGTGCAAGACAGTGAAAGAGCAAATGTGCACAAGTGGCAAGTGATACAGGGAGCACCATATGTTCCAGATACTTCCAGATGTCCTCCTTACCCCTCTTAAGCCCTCTACTTTGTATCTACACATCTGCACATAGGTTGACAACATATGCAACTTCTGTCTGGAAGCAACAGAATAATCCCTTTGTCCTGGACATGACATACTTATTTCCAACAAATTGTGGGACAATACATGCATAGACTTTCCTGCTCTCACGTCTGCAGGACACAAGTCATCCATTTGGCTGAGGCACACACTTGTATCCTCCACTGATCAGTTTCAGGCATACTTGGCATTTTCTCAGGAGGAAAATGGAAGCTTGCATTTTGTTTCCTGAACAAAAGCAACCACAGTGTGTACAGCAATGCAAGGCCCAGAAACAGCACAAGCAGCAACACCATTCTGTTATGTTTGCAAAACACACCTGGAAATATGCCCAAGACAGTGGGCCTCACAAACATTTTCCAAACCTGCTTTCAGGTTCTTTTAAAAGCTTAAGTCCTGCACATTTCATTAATGGAATAAGAAAATAGAAACTGTATAGCATTCAGAATCAGACTGGAAAGGTAACATAGTCCAGTTCCAACAGCTATGACTAAAAAATAAACTGGGGAAAAAAAAGCTGCAGCTTTCTATCCTCTCCTATGACTGTCATTTTCAGGATAACTTTAAGGATTATTGTAAGTAAAATTTTTATGTGCAAACAAAAATTTCAGGTCCAGAAACCTCTATTTCTACAGAAAGACAAAAGCTAGTTATATTTATAAAACTAGAACAGTTCAGTGCCTGTTTAACCTACCACAACTAATGCCTCAAGAAAAATGGATTTCCTCACTTAAAAGACACATGACTGCAGAAGGAACTGGCACCTTTTCAGGGAGACTGTCACCCATCACCCTGCGGGATTGTTAGCAGATACACACAAAACGCATCTGCAGACTTCAGCATTTGGGTGATGGGAGTAATTTTACAGCAAGAGTTGCAATACTTCTGCATGAAATGCAGACAACAGCTGCAACTGCTCTCAGAAGTCAGTGGGGATTATTAGCCCAAAGATTCCCAATGTCTCTCATGAAAAAATCAGTCAGGGTAAATTGACTTCACTAGGTGGATTTGAATGCCATTAATAATTTTGCATCCACTTAGGTTGAATTTAAATATGAAAAATGGCAAGTACTTTACGAAGAGTATGTGAACTTGGATCCCCAGTGATTGTCTTTTGCAATTATCTATTCTCCTGCTCACAGGTTGCCTGTACTTTCCAGAAACATTGGTTACCTTGTTGTTATCCTATTATGACACATTTGTTCCCCTATCTTCCCTGAAAAAGCATCATTAAAACATCCTGTGATTCACTGTTTCCAAAAAATATATTCCACTAATGAAGAGCCTATCTCTAAAGGACAGGTGTACCAGGTTAGGGGTGGATCCCTCCCCTGGTAGAATAAACTCATCACGACATGTTTGGGGTTTTTTTTTGTGAAATCAGGAAAAAAAAATAATTATTTCTCATAGTTTAAACTAAATATAACAGTATAGGGAAAAATACAACTAATACAAGAATATAACAACCTGAGGGAAGATGGGGAAAGGGTCAAGCAGTGGTGAAGCAGCAAAAGCCAAAAGCCAAAACAGTGGCAGGGGAAGATAGCAGCAGGCACAGGCAAAGCAGCAGAATTAGCTGAAGCAGCCAAAGGGAAAGTACAAGCTGTGCTTCCAGACATAAAGCTCTTGATGCTCCAATGAAATTATATTAACTTATCCAATGTTGTCATTCTATGGCCTATCCCCAGAATGTTTGCCTTAGAGCTTCCACCTCCAAGTTCCTCTGTTTTGAATTTTTTTTTTTATGTCTGAGGTATGAATTTAACTCAAACGGCCACACCAGGGTAGAAGGTGAACATAGAAATAACACATCTGTTATCCAGAGAGTATGAAAAGGTTAATTACTAACTCCTACAACAGACACCAGAGACTCTGACTGCCATTACAGACTATTCACAGCAATGGTGTGACCATGGCAATATGGTGATGCTCATAATCTAGTGTCCTTTAGACTAAGTAGTCTATAACACAGTCAACAGAGTACCTCACAAAAGAGCAAGAACAGCTTTAGTAGAATGTTTTGTACCCAAGTATTAGGCAGGAATACCTTCACAATGTGTCTTTACCTTCCCACATGCTTCCCAAAGAATAATTTCCTCTTACAAGAATAAAGAGCTCTTGTGTAGAAGACTAACATCAGAATTCTGTCAGCTCCTCTGAATTCAAAATAACACATCATTCTTCCCCCGTACTCCAGTATCCCACATAACACTTATGCCCATGACATTAATCAACATGTCATAATGCTTTAGAATTCATGACTAAATTAAAAATCAATGCATAAATATGATTTGTTATTTAAATGACATCACAAAACTGACAGAACTATTTATACTGACGTATTACGAAGTAATAAAGAGTATCTCTTCTTACATTTAGACTCCAAATAAAGTTTCAGAACTACAATAAGCATTGATGATTATGAAACCTACTTACTAATCTACAGGTACTCTGAGAAGCAAAGAACAAAAAAAAAAAAACCAGCCACTTGTGGTAGAAAAATACTCAAAAATTGTTGATATATGAATTAATTGAATTAGTAGTTCTGCTGCAACAGGTCTGTATATGTGTAAAAAAAGTGTGTATATATATATGTATGTATATATATATATACACACACACATATATATATACACATACATACACATATGCATAAAAATAAGCCTGATCAAATACATCATGTAGAGAGCCAGCCTTATATATAAGTATATAGTGAAACATGGCAGTGCAGAGTAACACTACTAGAGCTGATCCATATCTCTAGAAATATGTTTTTAAAGGGTCTATGATCTTTGTTAGTGTGTTTGAAAAAACATCAAGTCTCATCACCAAAAGCTCCCTCTGTACCATATGAGAAGGTAACACTGTCAAATTTCACCAGGACATACACAGTGTCTCTTACAAAAATGTCCAACAGGATTTGTCAGAATCACTACCAAAAGATTAATCTGTGCTTTACATGCTCTTGCACTTAAGATTACTATATTCACGACCCTGCAGAAAAAGAATGTTTACCTCTTGAGTACTCTACCTGAAAGCTCACAGTGAAATCTTAGTTGCAAATCTAAAATACATCTCTTCCTATCCACAGAACAGAGGAAAGCAGTGCGCTTACAAAAGGGAACCATGCACAACAACGCCCTGATTCAGGGCTCCCTAACAACATTTTGTTTAATTTTCAGAGGACAACTCCTCCTCCCTCACTTCATTTACTAACAAACTCCATACCCACAGCACAGCTAAAGGAACTTGCAGCCTTCTGTGCTGCTGAACTGCGTTTCACAAGGCGGCCCACCACGGTGCAATATGTTTTTTAACCAGTTTAGGATATAACACTGCTGCATGCCTCATGCATCACAGAAGCTTCAGAGGAGAGTGTGGAAGGCATTGCAGGAGGTCCTCTGGTCTCTATATCCATGACTCAACGCATTAATATCAATACTAAGCAGATGCACACACATCCTATCATAGAGCTTTGTCCATTCTAGGTCTCTTTCTGACATGGAACTACTAATCAATACACCTTGAGTCCAATTATAAACCAGTTTGATATTCACGCCGCTGCTGTTCACAACAGAATCATATTTCCCTAAGTTTGATAGTCACACTGTTGTGGTTTCTCTACTTTCCTTACCACGCTATCATGCAAAACTGAGTCAAAACACCAGACAAAACTTCTCCCAATCTACAAAGGTCTCTTACAGTGGCAAAGTCAAAATAATCAGTGTTCTTCTATGTGTTTCTAAATTGGTTCTCTGTTCCAGATATTTTTCTGATATCCCACATTTAGTTACCTTGTACTTTTTTGTCAGCTTTACTTAACAGAATTACTGTGACTACGTGTAACTATGACTGCATGTAAGTACATTTACAATTTTTAGAAAGAACTGGAATAAAGTTATGTTTAGTTTTGCTAAAGCATTTTGCTTTGTCTTTTAATGTAGCTTTTGAACAGATAATGCAATTTGCCAACCTTACAACTGAATGATAAACCATTCAAAGAACGGTATAAGGAGTGGGGGAAGCATAACACACACACACACACACCCCCAACCTTAACATGCTGTGATTTATTGAGTTCTTTCACTACTAGNTTGTTAGCAGATAGCCTACAAGTTCCATACATCAATATACACTATTTCCTGTCGTATTCCTCATCCAGATCTTTAGGAGATGAATACATCGTACAACCTTCTGAAAGATACGACTAAGAATTAAAAAAAAAAAGGAATGCTTGCTTATAAATATGTTGTTTATATATAAGTATCTGGTTCACTCCAAAGAACATTTAGTTTAACCCTCTAGTGCTAATGCATAAACCATAAAAAGCACAGCTTGTCTCTCCGATGCCAGATGCATATTTCATGGTCAATAGCTAGAAAACATCCTTTTAATTGTATACTGAACATATTGGATCTAGAGGTGATTAAAAAAACCAACATTCTATAAAGGTTTGAATCTGTACCCTATTGATTTTGATGGTACCTAGGTCAGGCTTAGAATTATTTGTAGACATTCACTTTTCTAAGTGAATCATTAAATTTATAAAAACGGTTACTTAATAATTCATTAACTAAAAGCACTGACAATGCTCTTTAGATTAAATAACCTCTCTGATAGGTTTCTGAGTAAGAGTCTTTGCCACAAAATATAAATGAAAACTCATCATTTTGTAAATTATCAGTGTTTTGATGCATTTTGAGTTAAACTGATGCAACTCATTTTAAAGCCTCTCCATTAGCCAGGGTAGTCGAATCTCAATTTCATTTATCCTTTGGGAGCAGGGACTGTTCCCAGAATTAGAAAGAAAGTCCCCTAAGAAACCAGTATTTGGTACTAAGTTTTTGTAACATTAAATATGTATGTGTGCACAACACATTTTCAAATCGATTTGAACGTAACAGAACATAATAGCTGGGTATATCCACAAAAACCAGCAAGACAACAAAGAACAACAAAACCCAAACTATGCCCTCCACAAAATCCAGCGGCTACACTAAGATTATCTTTTCAGCTTTCAGCCTCCAGGTATTAAGACAAATTAAGACACTGATAAACTCAGAACTGTTTTCTCATACTGTTTGTATATCCACATATAACCCTTCACAAGAGTTTATCAAGCTGAAATTTTCAATGTTTAGACATACAGAATTAGAAATTTTTGAAGTATCTACAATAAAAAAAAGGACACTTTCAAGTACATATTATGTTTAGCGTGACATTTTCATGGTATTCAGTAAAGTCTAGATGTTTTATCAACATTTATTTTCACACAGCCAGGTAAGTATTAGTTTCAGAAAATAATCTAATTCTGAAGTGGACTGGTAGTGATGTCTCTGAGACCACACTTTTGGAGATGCAAAGGGATGCATATGGATATTTGTGGTTTGAAATCCTGACCATTTGAATCACATATACCTCTTGTTACAGGATACAAAAAAAAAATAAAAAGAGTAGAAGTAAAAAAGTTGGCAAGTGTTACATTGCACACCTTGTACCTGGCAGTTTGCAAATTTTTGACAACACACTGTGTAGACATGTTCAGCTCACCGTTTTAAAGGTAAAAGCTTAAGACATAAAAAAATACCAGTAATGGACAGTCTAAAAACATGCTAAATAACATGAGAATGCTGATTGGCAACATCTAAGACCAGCCTCATAAATACTAGCAGTCATCCACATGGAAGACAATTCCTTGTCAGTATGTAACCGCTTCTGAGATTAAAGTCCTATGCCAAGGCACAAAGTAACAAAAAAATGGCTACTATGAGAAAAAAATAGCTTAGACTAAATAACGCTTAATATAGTATAAATCAACATCTTTCTAAGTGCAATGGAAGAAAAAGAGGTTTGAAAAATCTAAAAACACTTATCTTACAGTGAACACTGGAAATGTTTATCAGTTTCCAGTTAGAAGCTGGCCAACAACTCAGAGCCAAATTCTTATTGTTTATCCGTTTAGACTGCCAGACAAACCTCCCTCTAAATTGCCAGAAAATTTCATTAGTTCCCTAAAATTTCTCTGGTGGGTAGAAAGAGATTAAAGTTACTAACTTATTAATTAAATTAAACTTATGTAGCAGGTTAATCTTGATGTTACATGGAATTTTTTTTGGCAGCCTGTTTAAAGTTTGCGCTCTCGATGTCTTAGCTTTCTATCGTAATCTTTAGGGAATCTAGCAGCATCACATGTATCCAACTTTGCATACATCCATATTACGTTCTATAAGCCTTTCATCTGGAGTAACTAGAGAAGCTCCTCTCCACAATAGCTGCTTTGCCATGAGCATATCCTCCAGCCTGAAAAATCTGCCTCAAAGTTGAGAAGCTGTGTCCCACACTGGCTGAATAAGAATTACAAGTTTAACGGCGAAGTACAAAAGCGCAAATTTTTTATTTTTTTTTTTAAGTCCTTTGGAGGTGGTTGTTTGTTTTTTTCACTTCAGATGACTGTTGTCAGTTTTACTGCCTTTAATGTTGAAAAAGAATATATTACTGAATCCTAACTCACACAAGATGATTTGAACATTTCTGAGCGTCAAAAACAAGCTCAAACAACCACTGAACTGCAGTGGCTGGTAAAGGAGATCCATATATTTTGCAATTCTAGATACGTTTTTTACAATACCCCACCTGTAAGATGGAATTATCTCCACAAAACCAGACTATTATGTAGCTTCCTCTAGTGGTCAGTCCCCGTATCTTGTTTCCTCTATTTACTGTAGTCAGTTGTTACATACAAATACTGAAATTGTATGTTTGAATGCTACAAAATTGGGAAGGCATTAGAGTTTATACTTATGCTAATAAAAAAGCCACGAAAATTAAGTCAAAACATAGAGGGTAACATTTGTTGCTGATACTAAATGCACAAGCAGTGAAGTCTGCAAAACCCAGCATTTTTAGCATTCTGATTTGCCCCCTTGTGAATATGCAATGAAGTGTGTTTAACAACATTAGCTACATGACTTTCCCACCACAAGACTCAGGAAGCAAGACAGATGTTTAGCTTTTAGCTGAGTCTTCAGATATTTGCTATTAATTATCCAAACTTTGTTTTGACCCTGGAAGTAGTCATATATGACTTAATGAGGCTCATTGCTATGCAACAGGTTTGTTTCTACAATACTCCTTTCAGGGAAAAAGCAATTAAAGAGGCATAGCAAAGCATTCATGAAAATTAAAGGTCACTGAAATCAGATGACAATTTGATACATCCCTAAAATACTAAATAAAAAAAAAAAAAATCAAGACAGTTATAGGATATGGGAAGAAGGGAAATCAAATGAAATTTTATACTGAGCATCAGAAAGATTGTCTTACAGGCTGAACTCATTATGGAAGAAGGGGAAAACCCTCAAATGTAGAAAGTGGCAACTGTCCATTACAAAACATACATTGAACAAGCCAACTCTTAAGAAGAGTGCAGTTATGTAATGTAACACCCATCTCTGATTTCTGACTTGACATTAAAATAAGATAATTTATAGTTAATAATCTGCTCCAGTGATCAAACTGAAAACAAACACAAGGATTATGTTATCTGAATTGCACACCTAGTACAAAAATCTTATCACAAGAATGCTTTAACATCTGTGAACCAGTAACTCCAACTACAGAGCTATTTTAAGTGGCAGTAGCATTCATGTCTAGTTGAACATCTTCCACCGCCTGAGATTATTTACTGCCTTCTTAGTTAAAACATAAGTTCCTACATCTTGTTTTGCCTATGCACTTCGATGCACTCTGGAATAAGAAAAAAGCTCTCTCTACTTCTTCTTAAGTATTTTTTCTCTCTTTCCCTTAAAGCCTGTAAAATTCCATTCAGCTTTGACAAAGACATTAAGTCCCCA
The DNA here is from genome assembly GCA_013396675.1 of Eubucco bourcierii. Taxonomy (NCBI): domain Eukaryota; kingdom Metazoa; phylum Chordata; class Aves; order Piciformes; family Ramphastidae; genus Eubucco; species Eubucco bourcierii. The sequence goes on from VWZE01018315.1 coordinate 395,962, forward strand.
AAACTGACATCACCACTTATTCATTTATATACTGCCAGCAACAACGTGCACTGCCAGGGCAATGACAGCTGATGAGACATAATGAAGCAGGCAAACAATTTTTGAAGCAGTACAGTGCTAAAGGTAGCCCAAAAAGGCTAACTTCACCAAATTCCTAAATGCTCATGTCTCTATTGCAGAAGCTCATGTGGAGCCTCCACAGACTCAAAGGAAAACAAAACCAACAAACCCCTCAAAAACAAACAAAAACCAATAAACAACAGAGAGAGAAAGGCATGACTTAAATAACCAACTATTACTTTTTTTTTCCCCTTTTTCCAAAATGTTAATCTCTGGCTAAGGCAGTTTGTCTGTCCTAAAATTCAAGCTATGATTTGTCCCATTGTGCCTAAGTATTTAGGAACATACTTACTGTGTCAGCCTCAAAAGAGACGTTCTTCAAATCATTTGGTGCAAAACTTAGTACATGGGAATACCTGGCACTACAAATCCCTATGCTGTCAGTATCTGCCTAATCTCATTCATTTTTACAGTTGGAATCAGCTGGAATGTGTCTTGTTGCTCATCCTCAGGAGAGCACCCAGTGAGGGATTTACACCAGTGACTAACCCCAGGTCTCAAGTCTGCTTACATCCCTGGGGAAAAATAACACAGCTGACAAAAAAATGTCACAGCCCCTCAAAATAAATAATATCTGTATAATTTTGAGGTATGCTGTCAACATTATTTATGTTCCCTGTTTTCTCTCAGCACATTTTTTAAGCTGGGGACTATGCTAGAAAAATAAGAAAGATTCATTCAGAGATCTTCTCAGAAAAAGGTCTGTGCCTGTTCCTCATCACTCTGCCACGGCATTTTGACATTACAGCAACTGAATATGCAACGGCATTTGGGTAGCAACGTCAAAGCCCAATAAATAAAATGTGAAACTTGAAAAGCATGCATGAAATGTAATCCAAATTTCTTTACTTCATTTGTCGATCTAAGGATGAGAATATTAAGTAAATTTCAGTGCCCAATTCTGTATTAGTATTAAAATCACTCATCTCTCCTTGTATTCCACTAGAATTAGAAAATCCAACCAAACCTCAGCATATCAGAGACAATACAAACAGTAAGCCAACCTCACTTACGTGTAAGTCGCAATTAAGTATCTCTAATGAAATGCTTAATCATAGAATCATAGAATCATAGAATGGTAAGGTTGGAAGGGACCTCAAGGATCATCTAGTTCCAACCCCTTGCCATAGGCAGGGACACCTCCCACTAGTACAGGTTACTCAAGGCCTCATCCAATCTGGCCTTGAACACATCCAGGGAGGGAGCAGCCACAACCTCCCTGGGCAACCTGTTCCAGTGCCTCACCACCCTTACTGTAAAGAACTTCCTCCTAACATCCAGTCTAAATCTCCCCTCTGCCAGTTTAAGCCCATTGCCCCTTGTCCTGTCATTGCAGGACCTTGTAAATAATCCTTCCCCAGCCTTTCTGTAGGCCCCCTTCAGATACTGGAAGGCTACTATCAGGTCCCCTCGAAGCCTTCTCTTCTCCAGGCTGTAGAGCCCCAACTCTCTCAACCTGTC